>CAWUFW010007690.1:600000-978740 GCA_963921515.1 Calotriton arnoldi | reverse complement strand
AAACCCGTGAATTTCCCCTGTTATAGTTAGTTCAGCTATGCACTGCTGATGACGTCACATATTACATCACTCATGACATGGTCAGAGACATCACTGATGACATCACTGATGACATCTCAAATGACATCACTGATGACATCACTGATGACATCATCCACGTGATAATCTGATGCACCTCCTCACACCCTAATATAACCTTTGATATACCCATTCTAAATAACAGACTGCCATTCGCAAAACCATAGACACTCCAACACCAATAACTACATACCCACTCACTGATTCTTAGGTCTACACATACACATCCACTCACTCACCCGTACAGTCACTCATACGTACGGTCACTCAGTACAGGACTATCATATGCACTCATACTCCTATATAGACACTCAAACACCGCCACTCATCCATAGAGGTACTCACACACCTAGTCAGTCATGCAAATAATTAATCACACTGCCATTTACTCACCTATACAGTTATACACACACCAGCTCACTTACTCATACAAATACTAGCACATTCTTACGCTCTTATACAATCACTGATACAAGCACACACTTATCCATACAGCCACTCTCACAATCACACACTCTCACTTATAGCCATTTATATACTCCAACACATATATACTGCCTTTCACATATGTAGTTACTCACACATGTACCACTGAGATATACATTCACTCACTAACACACCCATACACAGACTCACCCACCCAAGCAGTCCACAGAGTCGCACACACCCCACCCACACAAACACTCAGGCACCCATACAGATACTCAGACAACCAATCAATAACTCATATAGACACTCATGAAGCTATTCACAAACCCATGCAGCCACTTACACAGCAACAGACAGACGGATTCAGACATTCACCCAGTTTAGTCACTAACCCATGCATTCAGTAAGATACGTTTAATCACTCACTTATAGAGTTAGTCACGCACCTACTAAATCATCCATTCAGACACTTATACACCCACTCATTCTTCAATACGCCTTTCCCTATATATATTAAACATATTTAAACTTTACAGAAACACACATTCACTGGATGATGTCATCAGTGATGTCATTTCAGATGTCATCAGTGATGTCATCAGTGATGTCACTGACCATGTCATGAGTGATGTAATATGTGACGTCATCAGCAGTGCATTGCGGGGGCGAGAGTTATAGTTAGCTGAACTAACTATAACAGGGGAATTTCACGGGTTTTGTACGAGTGCAATGTCCAACTAACTATAACTGTCCCTAAAACCTATGGTTTTTTCAGTATATATATATATATATATATATGTGTATCCAAAAGTGCCCGAAAGCCTGAGAAGGCACTCGACAACGCTCTAGTGAAGATGCAGGCCGTTTTCCTGCTCAACCTTCAAGTGTATTTCAGCTAACGCATTTCAAGGATATAGACCCCTTCTTCTTGGGCAGCTCAACCCTCACAAAGACAGCTCACATCTCGCTAATTTTGGCATCTTTTATTTCCATTGTTGCCCCCAAGTGGGTGTATGCTTAGTGCTTTTCGTTTTCAGTGCATGATGGGACATTGAGTCCTCGATGTCAGCATAGTTCTTTTGCTTTAGTAAGTTCCATGTGTGGTTGTTATTTGTAGCATATTAAAATCGTGTAGTAGGTGCCGGTAGCTTGAAAACAGGCTCAATTAGCATATTTGAGCGTTGTGCTGAAACGGTGTCACATAGTTCAAAACCGCACGATGGTGCTCATTCCCCACGGTCGGTGCCGCCGTGTAAATATGTTTATCCAAAAGTGCCCGAAAGCCTGAGAAGGCACTCGACAACGCTCTAGTGAAGATGCAGCCCGTTTTCCTGCTCCAATTCAAGTGTATTTCAGCCAACGCGTTTCAAGGATATAGTCCCCTTCTTCTTGGGCAGCTCAACCCTCACAAAGACAGCTCACATCTCGCTAATTTTGGCATCTTTTATTTCCATTGTTGCCCCCAAGTGGGCGTATGCTTAGTGCTTTTCATTTTCAGTGCATGATGGGACATTGAGTCCTCGATGTCAGCATAGTTCTTTTGCTTTAGTAAGTTCCATGTGTGGTTGTTATTTGTAGCATATTAAAATCCTGTAGTAGGTGCCGGTAGCTTGAAAACAGGCTCATATATATATTTATATATATACACAAATTTTAATGTATAAATTCACAGAAAAAACTAAGGTTACAGGACGGTTCCAGTTAGACTCACATTTCACTCAAACAAAACCAGTAAAATATACTATGAAATTACAATAACCATTGTGAGGATATATATGTTTACTGATGAAAATAAAAAGTGATAGGGACATTATAGTTAGGAACTAGAAGTTTTAAAAAAACCTTAGAAATTCACTGAAAAAACAAAGGTTACAGAGAGGTCATAGTTAGGCTCAGATTTCACTCTTACTAAACCATTGAAACATAGCAGTTATTGTTACCAGAGCTGAAAATATCTTACGCCCCTGCCATGAACTGCTTATGAACTCACATATCACATTACTCATGACATGGTCTGTGACATCACTGATGACATCTCAAATGACATCACTGATGACACAGGGTTCAAAACCTTATGTTTTAATTGACATGTTCACCTAAATATCATACCTTTTTCACCTTTGTTTTTCTCAATGAATGTATCTATCTATCTATCTATCTATCTATCTAGCAATCTATCTATCTATCTATCTATTTATCTATTTATCTATCTATAAATGCATGTATTTGTATTTATTCACTGAAAAAGACAAAGGCTAAGTTAACTTTGTAGTAAGGTGTTGAAAGGAGCTAAAAGCTAACTCTTAATAACCAAAGAACAGTGAAATTAGTTATAATACAGTGAGTTAACTATAATTTGTATCCCCAAAATGTGCTGCTTATGACCCCTCATATAAAATAACTCATATCATTTAATAGGGCATTGTTTTAAAATTATCAAGCTGTTAAAAGAATGAGAAGATGGGCAGGCTGAATAAACGGATGTGGAAAGGTTATGCTGTACTTCTGTACAATATCTTGCTCTTTAAGTGTTGTTAGCCCCTTCAAAAACTACATTATGACTTAAATTACTAAAAGCCCACTCCACCCTACACAATGCTAACCCTCTGGTATCATGCCTACATTATAATCTCAATGCTCATTCACTTTAGCTTGCTCTTCTGTAAAGGCTTTTAATTCACTAGCTCCCATCACACAACAATGATGTTCAGTTATTTTTGTCTTGAATTCAAAATGTTAGCTCATTAGAACTCGACAGGTCACTTAGGAGTAAACTGAGAGGCTGCTGCTGGTAGTGAAATTACATGTTTCAATCTGCTTGTCAGAACGTTTTATTGAAATAGATGAGCAAGATATTTGAGAACTTATGAAAAATGTGTCCTCATTTTAGTTTTCAAGAGCACTAACCATAATTTCTATAACAAATGAATCCCATCTTTTTATTCAATTATAAAACATTTTAGGTTTGGTTTACAGTTTTGATTCCATCACGATAGCTTCAGGTGTGCCACACTTTTGTCATAACTACAGTATGTTAGCGCTCTAGCTCTTCATTTGAACACCAGTCAGAAGATGCAGTAGAACACCAAAGATTTAACTGACAGACTCTGCTGGTATTTAATGTACATGTTTCAGTATGCATGCCAGAATGTTTTACTAAGACAGGTGATAAAATGTTTGACTCACAGAACATGTGTCCTCATTTTGGCTTGTTAGAGAACTAACCATAATTTGTATGGCAAAAGTAACCCTCTCATTTTGTTCATTTCTAAAGGAAATGCTTACGGTTTTGCAGCTTTGATGACATCAAGATGGCTTCAGGTGTGCCACAGGTTTTTTTCATAAATGCAGAATGTTAGAGCTCTAGCTGTTCATTAGAATACTGTGGGAAGCTGCAGTAGAACACTGGGGAATTAACTGACCAACTGCTGATCCTTTTGGAAGTTAATGTTTTACTCTGAATATCAGCCTATATTCTCACATAGCTGATGAAGATAGTGTGAACTTATAGAAAATATGCTCTCATTTTATCTTCTGGATCCCCTTCCTTAACCTCTATGAGAAAATTATGAGAGAAAACTATTTTGTCTCAGACATGGTTTCGCTAATCGTAGCAGACGATCAGCATTTTTCACTGGGTTAAATCACCTTAAACCACACCCCAATTCCTAAAAATAGTATGGTACCACCAACAAATGATTTATATTATGTCAAAGATCTAGTATCCCTATTTATCTGTGCTCCTTTTTATCACCTTCTTAAACAGGCTTTCTCTACATGAACTTCAAAGGGCACCATGTCCCTGAGTCCTGGAATGGCTGCCATAACATGATGTCCATGTTGTGGCTACCCAATCAAGTCGGGCCCTTTGAACGCCCCCTCCACATGCCCTTTCCAATCAAGATGTTCTCACCCACCTCCCCTTATAATTTTTGTATTCATTTTCAGGGCACAGGGGCCATATCCCAGAGTCCTTTAATGGCTGCTACAATATATTATTCAGGTTGCGGCCAGACAATCAGGATTGAATAATCCCTTTTAAAATGGCCTATTAGAGCTTATCTGGATGCCACAGTCCACATATCGCTAACCTTTGAACCCGTTTATGACCACCTCAAGCAACTATTGAAATGAGAATTTCTCAAAAATGGATGCTTGGATTTGCACCAAATAATGAAAAGCCTGTTTCTTAGCAAAGTTCTAACTTTTCCCCAAATTTGGTGGAATTCAGTTCTACTGTTTTTTCAGTATCGCTTCCCAAAATTTCCATGGTAAATTACCATAGGAAATGTACTTTTGGGACCCCATCTTTTGCTTGGACTCCACTGAAACTTTCCAGGAACGAGCTGAGGTGGCGAAGATACATCAAACCACACCAAAGTCATTAATAACACAAAAAATGCTCTTCCTAGGTATTCTCTGATATAACTGTAACTACACTGTCACTGTGTAATATAGATAGATGGATAGATAGATAGACAGACAAAAAGATAGTTAGAAAGCACACATATATCAATAAAAATATAAGAATGCGAGAACCTCCATGTTACCAAACTGCAAAGTCATGCTGGCATTTAGGCTGCAAAATGTGCTATATTAATCTTTATGTATGTCAACAATATCTATACTTAATGAAAAAGTATAGCACTCCATGTAACCTAACAACATAGAACGATATTGGCTTTAAACAATGAAAAGAAGAATGAAAAAAGACAGGGTTTTCTATTTTGTTATATTTATTGACACAAAACCAGTTAAAATTGCTCAATTTTGAAATAAATGCTGTTTTATCAACTATGGCTATTTGTAGCTAGAAATCATTAAAGTCAACTTTTCTTAACTAACCATCAGTGAAAAAATATAATTATCTCATAACTCAAAAGCTAATGTAAATGTGTGCCTTATGAAAAAACACTGGAAGAGAATTTACATAAGGGCGCTGCTAATGTTGCTTGCAGATCCGCACCAGCTAAGAAAAACAAGTTAATGAAAGGGTAGATAAATGTGACACATTTCTAAAAGAATGGTTATTTTAATTGGTGTTAAACTAACAGATGTCTTTTTCTGAAACGATTTACTAATTTATTTGAGGCTTTCTCTAGATGGGAACTTCTTTTACTAGATCACTTTCTGTGACTCCCTTTTCTTCCACAGCTGGGCGTAATGTGTTTTTTAAAATTGTATTTCTTTGTATATAGCTCAAACAGAATGAGGAAGTTGCTTCAGAGCTCTCTCCAGAGTGGGATAAATATGAAATCAGATTCCAGAGAAAGGGAGAGGGAACCCCGTGCCTTGAGGTTTTTCTGTTGAGGGATGTTCCCTAAAACATTTGTGCTTCAGTAGGCAGACGGCTAACACGCTGTTATTGGCTGACCTTGGGCATAACTTCTTCTAGAAGAAACCTACAATTTTGAGGACATTTTAGAGCGTATTGGTACCACACTTCCTATCCTTTGAAACTGCGATATTCCTAAAATGAGTATGATATTGTCAGAGATTCTCAAAATAAACCTTACTCTAGAGGCATTGTTCTAGTCATCTCGAAATTTGCGAAGGGCCACGGCTGGAACCCTTTAATAAATAGTATTGATAATATACAAGTGGATCAATTCCACACCAAGATGGTCTTAGGAGGAAGGGTTATAATTTGAAGCATGCTGCGTAATACTTGTAGGTGACGGAAACACATTTGAGTTTGTAATTGCATGTATGTATGTTATATGTGCATAGTGCAAACCTAGTCAAAAGGCATTGGAGGACTCTACAGGGTTGCAGGCACAAATATAATCGGAGAATGAATCTAGGTGGCAGTCCTTTGTTCTGAGAGGATATATGATTTACTGTCTGCATCACAATATAGGGGTCGATTCCGATTCGGGCCAGAAATCTCTCCGACCGAGCCGGACCCGGAGAGATTTCCGACCGAATCGGACCCGTGCAGTCCGACCGAACGAGTCCGATGCATTCGTATGCCACCGGACACGAGTCGGTCGGACTCCCATTGAACTCAATGGGAGCCGGTCGTACAACGCGTACGCGGGCTCCCATTGCCTCAATGGGTGCGAGGCGGACAAGGGCGCCCCTACAGCGAGTACGCCGCGAGCGCGCTCGCGGCGTACACGCACAGGTAGGGGGACCCATGGGTCCCCCCTGTGTGCGCCTCGCACGGGTACGCGTACAGGGGGTCCGACACGGACCCCCAAAGTACGGCTCCGACAGCGAGTTCGAGTCGGACGGCGCGAGTCGGTCGGAGCGGTCGAGGTGCGCATCGTACTTACCCGGCCGGAAAACGTCTCCATTGCGCGGTGCGAATCGGGTCCGAGCGAGTCGGTCGGAGCGGTACGATCCGGGTACGAGTCGGTCGGAGCGGTCGGGTCGCCCGGACGAGTCGGTCGGCGAATCCGCATCGTACTCGCTCGGCCGGACCCGCGTACGATTCGGTCGGGAAAAAGGGCTCCGAATCGGATCCGGTAAAGCCGAATCCTATTCGGAGCCCTACCGGCCGAGATCGGAATCGGCCCCATAGTGTTCTTTAAAAAGGTGTTTCTTCAGCTCTTTCCTGACTTTGTCAAGGGTAGGTGTGGCTCGGATAGATAAAGGGATGTTGTTCCAGATCTAGGGTGCATGGATCGAGCAGACCTGTTGCCTATTTTTTTTCTTTCTTGTACTTCTTCATCTCTAGGCTCATCGTTAACTGGCTGTAAGAGTGTAAAGTCACCAGAGATGGTGCGCTTGTCTGCCAGATAGGTTTTATTTCTTTCTTGTACTTCTTCATCTCTAGGCTGATCGTTTACTGTTCCGTAAGAGTGGAAAGTCACCAGAGATGGTGAGCTTGTCAGCAGATAGGGGGTGTGCATATCATGATTGCTTTTTGGTTGATGATGTTTGCTTTGAAGGTGACGTGGACCATCATCTTCTTGTGGTTGCTATGTTTACCCTAAGTGGCCTAGTGTATGACCAGACGTGGGTCCCTTGCTCGCTGTCCCACTGTATTCAAGCTAGCCTGGCTGATGAGGGGTGTTACCTCGAAACCGGTCCCAGGATGCTTGTTTCTGGTCCAGGGAAGACCTGGCTTGGCAGTTTGGGCTGGACTGTTCCCATAAGGAACAGGGTCAAGACTGATTTGCATATAGATGGGTAGGAACTGGGGAGGCGAAGTGAGCTAAAGAACGATGAAGAACTCAACTCATATTTTTGACTGGGGTGAGTGTCTGAAACATTTCAGCGCTCCGTCCATCATCTCCTTTTGTTTGCTTTGTTCGCCCTAAGTTGGCAGGGTATGCCCAAACGTGGGTCCCTTGCTCACTTTGCCACTGGATTCAAGCTAGCCTGGCCGATGAGGGGGGTTACTCCAAAACCGGTCCCAAGATGCTTGTTTCCAGTCCAGGGAAGACCCGGCTTGGCAGTTCGGGCTGAACTGTTACCACAAGGAACAGGGTCAAGACTGATTTGCATATAGCTGGGTCGGAACTGGGGTGGCGAAGTGAGCTAAAGAACGATGATGGATTCATCCCAGATCTATGACTGGGGGTGAGTGTCTGAAAAGTTTCAGCACTCCGTCCATCATCTCCTTGTGTTTGCTATGTAAAACATAAAAACATATGTCGTACTTTTTAAATACAATGCACCCTGCCCTATGATCCTTTAGAGCCTACCGTAGAAATGACTTATAGGTATTAAAATGAAGTTTTAGGCCTGGCAAAAGGCTTAATTTGCCAGGCTAAAATGGGAGTTTAAAACTGCACTACAGGCTTCATGAACAGACTTTAGACACATTTTAAAAGGCTACTGTAGTGGGCGGCACAATGAGTGCTGCAGGCCCACCAGTATCATTAAATTTGCAGGCACTAGGCACATGTCGTACCATTTACTAGAGACTAACAAATAAATTAAGTGTGCCAACTAGGTGTAGGCTAAGTTTACCCTATTTGAAGGAAAGAGCATATGCACTTTAGTACTGACTAGCAGTGTTAAAGTGCACAAAGTCCTAAAGCCAACAAAAACGAATTCAGAAAAACAGTGGGGGTGAAGGCAAAAGATCAGAGAGAATGCCACACCAAGGATGTTAGATTTAACAGCCCCACTGGCCTGAAAATCAGAATAAAAAAAGAGGGGTGCAGGGTTGAGATACCCTTCCTCCCTAGGCCTGGGGGGGTCCCAGCGGAACTCTCCCTGGGCCAAAAACGTTTCTTTAAAAACTGTTTACGCAAATTTGCAGATGTTCTGCAGGAAAATTAAAAAAACAGGGGTGGGCCAGGGCCGGGGGGACAGGCAACATATTGTTTTGAGGAAGGGGTGTGCATCACCATCAACTAGGGCCGTATTAGTTTGGGAGTTGTGGCCTCCCCTCCCCAAGCCATTAGGAGGCCCCAGGTATCCTATTAACTGGTGTTGCAATACATTTTTTGCAGAGAGGGCAGGTAGTCCTCCTCCCCAGGGCATTACGAGGCCCAGGGACACCATTCCCCGATGGGCTGCAAAACTAAAAATGTTTGCACGGGTGCCCCGATCCCCAACTTCGACACCAACAGCAATTACTGGCTATGGGGCCACTGATGAAGGCCAGGGCCCCTGCGGCCCCTGTCAGCTCTCTTGCACCCATTGCAGTGCAGTGGGAGCTGGCTGTAGTAGTTTGCTCCTACGAGGCAGGAGCACCTTTTTTTCTGCTCCCACCAGGCAGGAGCAAACCTGTGTTGAAGTTGAAGTTCTCTATGCCCCTGCTGTTGAGCAGGGAAGAGCAGTGTCTCAGGGGATAGGGTCCCTGGGAAACTGCTGGTATCGGGCCTCAGGTGATGGGGTCCCTGGGGCCAATGGATGGCTCGGGAAACAGGGCGCCACACTCCCTCCTCAAAAAAATGCTTAGGCCCTGGGTACGCATGGGATCCCGAGGCCCTTAAAAGGCTTGGGGAGGGGGTCCCATGCTTCTACAAAAAAAATTGTCCTGGGGACAGGATCCAAGGGGTGCTTCAGTGGTCAGGAAGGGAGGTCCCATGCACTACTCCCCAAAAAATAAAAATCTTCCCCAGGGTATTGGGTTCCTGGAGAATTTAAAATTTCTCCAGGGGTGCATGCCCATACCCTTTAAAAAATAAGAATCGCTCCCAGGGGATGGGGCCCTTAATGCCTGGGCATGGCACCAAATTAACAAAAAAAATCTGTGAATATGAGATGAATGTGAAGTGAAAATATTTTTGATGCTTGGTGGTTCCCCTAAAAGGGGCAGGGGCATCACCACGCATTTTTTTAATCCCTTAACTGCTGGGCCTTTTTCCCCCAATGCTGAGCACTTTTAGGTTATCTGAGGGACTTTGCACATAGGCCTTTATAACTTTTTGTCCACATAAGATATCCATGCCAAACTTGCGTCCTCTTTTCCCAAAATCCTGGGGACTCTAAACTTTAAAGAATTCCTTGGTGGAAACCAAGAAAGTAGCCAAAATACAGATACATTTTTTTTGTGGAAAAAATGTGAAAAAAGTGCTGCAGAAGAAAGCGTCTGTTTTTTCGCCTGCAAATGGCACCAGCAAAGGGTTTGCGGTGCTAAAATGACCATCTTCTCAGCTTTCAGGAACAGGAAAACTTCAATCAGAAAAACAAATCAAATTTTTCAACACAGTTCTGGAATTGTAGTGGAAAATAGACCTTTTTTCCTATTTTTTGTGCTTTCAACCACCTTCCAATTAGTGGTGGAAACGGGTGTGAAAACCATGGTGGATCCCAGAAAGCTATACAATTTCTGAACAATAGACGAAATTCTGAATTAATCAAGAGGTCATTTGTGTAGATCCTTCAAGTTTTTCCTATAAAAAGTACCAGTTGAAATAAAACAATATTAAAATTGAGTTGTAAAAAAAATGCCATTTATGTCTACGTTTTCATCTGTGAGTTCTTCAACTATGGCAGATTTTCAAAAGCAGTATACCATTAATCTACTGGTCCCTTCTGGTTGCAGGGATATATAGGGCTTTTAGGTTCTCCAAGAACTCGAGGTACACAGAGTAAATAACTGAGGTGCACCTTGCAGTGGTTTTTCATTGTGTACCGGGAATACAGAAATTGATTTGGTAAAATATAAAGAGTGAAAATAGGTATCAAGGAAACCTATGGATTTCTGAAATGGGCACAAGATATGTAGTTTAGAAGCAGTGATTATTTGCACATCTCTGAATTTGTGGGTACCCATACCAGCATGAGAAGTACAGGGCATTTCTCAAAATGACTTTTTTCTTACACACTGTCTTACATTTCGAAGGCATAAATGCAGAGCAAGACAATCAGCAATAACACATGCTGTACTATTATGTGTTTCCCTCAGACTCCCAATGAGAATGGTACCTCACTTGTGTGGGTAGACATAGTGCCCGCAACAGAAAACGGCCTAAAATGCAGCTTGGACACATCACAATTTTCCACTGAAAACCTTTTTTGCAATGTGACTAGCTGTGGATTTTGGGCCCTAGTTCAGCCAGCACCTAAGGAAACCTAGAAAAACCTGCACTTTGCTTACAACTAGACACCTAGAAAAATCCAGGATGGGAGGACTTGCGTGGCTGACAGCAGGTTCTGTTACCCAGAATTCCCTGCAAACCTCAAAATGTGTTTAAAAAGCAAATTTTCCTCACATTTCTGTATTGGAAAATTCTGGAATCTGATGAGAGCCACAAACTTCCACCCACCCAGCATTCTCCTAAGTCTCCCGCTAAAAATTGTATCTCACTTGAGTGGGTAGACCTAGAGCCTACGACAGGAAACTGACCAAACCGCAACATGGACGCAGCACATTTTTCCACTGAAAACGAACCCTATTCTCCCAATGTGGGTAGCTCTAGATCTTGGACGCTAGCTCAGCCGGTACCTTGGGAAACCTAGCCAACCTATACAATTTTAGAAACTAGACACCTAGGGGTATACAGGGTGGGCTGACGTGCATGGCTCTCACCACATTTTAGGAAGACCTTTTGCCTGCAACAGGAAACGGCCCAAAACACAACATGTATGCATCACATTTTTCCACTGAAAAATGACTCTTTTTTTCCAATATGGGTGACTCTAGATTTTGGACCCTAGCTCAGCCGGCACCTAGGAAAACCTGGCAAACCTGTACAATTTTCAAACATAGACACCTAGGGGAATCCAGGATAGGGTGACTTGTGTAGCTCTCACTAGGTTGTGCTACCCAGAATCCTTTGCAAACCTCACAATTTGACTAAAAAACACATTTTCCTCACATTTCTGTAATGGAATGTTCTGGAATCAAAGGGGGCCACAAATTTCCTTCCGCCCAGTATTTCCTGATGTCTCCCGATAAGAATGGTACCTTATGTGTGTGGGTAGACCTGGTGCCTGCGACAGGAAACAACCCAAAACGCAACGTGACCCATCACATTTTTCCACTGAAAACTGACCATTTTTTTGCAATGTGCCTAGCTGCGGAGTTTGGACCCTAGCTCAGCCGGCACCTAGAGAAACCTAGCAAACCTGTGCATTTTTTAAAACAAGACACCCAGGGAAATCAATGTTGGGTGGGCTATCTTTTATGGCCCTCACCACGTTTTTTCCCAGAATCCCATGAAAACCTAAAACTTTGACTAAAAAAGACATTTTCCTCATATTTCTGTGATGGAAAGTTCTGGAATCTGTGAGGAACCAGAAACTTCCATCCACCCGGCATTCCCCCAAGTCTCCTGATAAAAATGTTACCTCACTTGTGTGGGTAGACCTAGTGCCTGTCACTGGAAACTGACCAAAACGCAACATGGATGCAGCACATTTTTCCACTGAAAACTGACTCTATTCTCCCATTGTGGGTGAGCCCGGGTGGAGCAGGCATAGTGCCTCGACGCGGAGTTCCACGGAGTTGGAAAACAGCTCTGTGGAACTCCGCTCCCTCCCAAAGTAATTATAATGTTTAAAAAAAGGCACTTACCTGAGTGGCAGCCTCCTCCTCGCCATGGCCGCGCTTCTTTCTCGTCCTCGCCGTCCTTCTTCTTTGATAACCCCTACGTTGTACATCTTGCGCATGCACATGTGCACACGCAAGACGTACAACGTAGGGGTTATCTAAGAAGAAGGACGACAAGGAAGGAGAGCGGCCATGGCAAGGAGGAGACAGCCATGGCAGGTAAGTGCTGTTTTTTAAACATTATAATTACTTAGGGAGGGTGGATGGGGCCGTCTAACTCCGCTCCACCACAGAGTCGGAGTTTTGCCTAAAGTCTGCGTTCACAACGGAACTCGGAGTAGGCAAAACTCCGGAAACTGCGCTGGCAGAGCGGAGCTACCCGCCCTGGGTTAATTGTGGATAACTCTAGATTTTTGACCCTAGTGCAGCCGGCACATAGGGAAACCTACCAAACCTATACATTTTTTGAAACTAGACTCCTAGGGGTATCCAGAGTGGGCTGACTTTCATGGCTCTCACCACATTTCTGCACCCAGAATCCCTTGAAAACCTCAAACTTTGACAAAAAACACATTTTCATAATATTTCTGTGATGGAAAGTTCCAGATTCTGTGGGAGCCTCAAACTTGCATCCACCCGGGTGTTCTCCCAAGTCTTCTGATAAAAATAGTACCTCACTTGTGTGGGTAGACCTAGTGCCTGCGACAGGAAATGGTCCAAAACACAACATGGGCTAATCCCATTTTTCCACCTAAAATTGACCCTTTTTTCCAATATGGCTAGATCTAGATTTGGACCCACGCTGAGCCGGCACGCAGGGAAATCTATCCATCCTGTACATCTTTTAAAATTATACACTCTCAGGAGTCCAAGGAAGTGTGGCTTGCATGGATCCCTCAACGTTTTCTTTCCCAGAATACCCTGAAAACCTCAAATTTAGCTAAAAGAATCACATTTTCCTTAAATTTCTGTGTGGGAAAGTTGTAGGATCACTGGGAAGGCACAAATTTCCTACCACCCAGTGTTCCCCCAGGTCTCCGGATAAAAATGCTACCTCACCTGTAAGAGCCCTTGACAGGGAATGGTCCAAAAAGTAGTGTAAAGACATCAAAACTACTTTTTACAAAACAACCTGCTTTTGCAAGGGAGCACCTGCGTGTTTGGTCCTGGGCTCGGCGGCCATCTAGGAAAAGCTAACAAAAGCAGCCCCAAGCAACATTAAAAAGACACAGTAAGTCTCCTGGGTCTTTGAATCCATGACTCCAGGAGAGCTTACCACTTTTTAAGCCCTCCAACCTGGAGCTATATGCTTTTCAAATGGAGTGCAGGGACCTCTTGTCGTTGGTTTTATGGCTGCACTTTGTAGCCTGAAAAAGGTTACAAAAAGACTCAAAGTTAATGTTTTTTTAAAAAGACTTTAATGTTATTTAATGAAAATATTTTTGGACAATCACATTTATTAAACATTGTTATGTGTGAATTTGTGAAATATACATTAGATTACGGTTATTGGTGACTATTTGACAAAGAGAAAAAGTCTGCTTTATATATGCTAATATGCTGACCCACCCGGATAAAGCCAA
The DNA here is from genome assembly GCA_963921515.1 of Calotriton arnoldi. Classification (NCBI taxonomy): domain Eukaryota; kingdom Metazoa; phylum Chordata; class Amphibia; order Caudata; family Salamandridae; genus Calotriton; species Calotriton arnoldi. The sequence goes on along the minus strand of CAWUFW010007690.1, from coordinate 964,748 downwards.
TAGGCCCACTTTTTTATTTTAGTGTTCTGACCCATTGACAAAGTCAGGAGGTGTGCCTTACTTAAAATGATACCCTTTATATTTTTAAATCACAGAGGCAGCCGTGCGCACCCACGGGGTTAGCCAGGCCATGTGCCCAACCTCATACTGCTCATGACTGAAGGCCACCCATAGTGAAGCCACAAACCTTGCCGAAATATGTTAAAAAAATACTTTTAAACACTCACTCATATATTAATGCATGTACTCACAGACTCACAGACAGTCACACATCCACTTCTAGACCCACTCACAGATGCATTCACCTATGCAGCGACCTACTGAGAGACTCAAACACCCACTCAGAGAACTACTAATGCGTCACTCACCCACTCACAGACCCAGTCACAAACTCATGCACCTACTCACATACCTATAAAGACACTCAAGCACTCATACACAGACCCAGAGACTCATGCACCCACTCACAGATCCACTCTGACACTTACGCACCCATTCACAGACCCAATCAGAGACTCAAGCACCCACTTATGGATCCACTCAGACAGCCACACACACATACTCAAGACCCATTTAGACACTCATGTACCCACACACAGACATACTCAGTGACTCACGCACCCACTCACAGATCCATTCAGAAACCCACACACCCACTCACAGAATCACTCAGTCACTCACCCACTGGAAGACCCACTCACAGACTTATCTACCCACTCACAGACCTACTGAGACACTCATGTATTCTCTCACAGACGTACTCAGAGACTCATGCAGACACTCACAAGCTACTCAGAGACTCATGCATCTACTCAGAAACCCACTGAGAGACTCACATATCCACTCACAGACCCATTCAGAGACTCATGCAGTCACTCACAGACTCATTCAGAGACTCATATACCCACTCACAGAAGTACTCAGTTACTCACCCAATGAAGGACCCACTCAGAGACATGCACACACACTCACTGAGACACTAACATATTCACTCACAGATGCACTCACAGAATCATGCAGCCACTTACAGTCCCACTCAGAGACTCACACACTCACTCACAGACCCATTCAGAGACTTATACATCCACTCACAAACCCACTGAGAGACTGACACACTCACTCACAGACCCACTCTGAGACTCATCCACCCATTTACAGAAGCACTCAGTCATTCACCCACTCAGAGACACTTACTAATAGACCAACTCAGAGACTCATGCACCCACTTAGAGACCAGCTCAGACAGTTACATATCCACTCACAGACCCACTGAGAGACTTATACATCCACTCACAAACCCACTGAGAGACTTGTACATCTACTCACAGACCCACTCTGAGACTGACACACTCACTCGCAGACCCACTCTGAGACTCATCCACCCACTTACAGAAGCACACAGACAGTCATTCACCCACTCAGAGACCCATTCAGAGACACATACACCCACTCACAGACCTACTGAGGCACTCACGTATTCACTTACAGACAGACTCAGAGACTCATGCAGCCCCTTACAGACCCACACAGAGACTCATGCACTCACTCAGAGACCCACTCAGACACTCATACGTATAGTCACACAGACACTCATACATCCACTTACATACCCACTCAAAGATTCTTAGCGCCACTCACATATTCACTCATGAACTGATATATGTACTTCTCAGAATCAAACTTGTACATTCACATATTTACACAATTAGACACTGGCAACATTGTTTTTAAAGTGTTTGTATAGGTATAGTATGAAAATGAAAGTTAACATTTTAAATGTGTTATTTTACATTGAATTTGTGCTTTTGCTTCGTGGAGCCGCGGCAGAGTTGCGACTCCGGAATGTTTTTTAAAGGGATTTATACTAAATATTATTTAGTATTGGGCAACAGGGTGGCTCTGAGGAGACCCTTCGTGTTCATTGCAAGTATGTGACAGCTACATATAAGACTGGATGCAGAGTTTCAGGTTGCTGAGAAACACCCTGTTGCCTTCATCTGTAAAGTGAACTCATCACGTCTGTAAATTCCATGCATGTTGAAACATAGATTGTTGTTGTAGATAGAGCCATCTTATGATCTCTGAGGAATGCATAAACTGTTTTATTAACATTTCTTCTGGTGTTCTTCATATGTTGGAGTACACCAAGACAGTGTGAGGCAAAAGTGTCATTAATTGGCCAAAAGTCTCATTCATTGCAATTTCTAAACCAACCCCAGTAACAATACCTAGGTCATTGCCACCACAGTGCACTATTAACAGGTCTGGATGTTGGCAATGTGCAACACTCTGAACCAATGGCAGTGAATGGTGCTACTTTAAACATCTCTGGCCAAACGAATATGCCTCTTGACCCCGCATCCCGTTACCCCGCATGTTGTTACAATGCGGTCGTTACAACGACCGCGTTGTAACAACGCATACCATTACCCCGCAAGTCGTAACAATGACTTGCAGAGGGGGGTGCTGGATGTTGGAATAGTATAATTTACTATTCCAACTCCAGTATGTGTGGACAGTAGGGAAGGTGTTGGATTTTAAATCCAACACCTTCTCCCCCCCTCCACAAGTTGTTGTTACGACTTGCGGGGTAATGGTATGCGTTGTAACAACATGCGGGGCGACGGATGCGGGGTCAAGGTTGTTTACCCTGGCCAAACCATTTAATATCCACATTAGGCAAACCCAAGTCCCTGTCAATGCCACTCTTTCTCACACACTCTCTGGCCAAGACGAATAACTGTGACCCACAATCCACACTCTACCATTTTCAAAGCTACTGTGTATAAGCTTACAGTTACAGGCACTCAACCACAACCGCTACTGTGCAATTGGAAGCTGGTATGCTGTTGTTGAAAAGTGTAGGAAATTTTGACTTGCTGTTACAGTAGAGTATTTGAAAACAGGTTGCTATGGAAACTGAAGCAAACCAGTGTGTTGGAAGGGTTCCAAATAAGTTGTTGATTGATTTTTGAAATTATATTAGTTTAGAGCTACCATATAGTTGAAAAGATAAACTTTCTAAGTCACTGTTCTGATTGCAATACATATGTGATTCAAAAAATGTAGTATTATTATTTTATATGGTGAAACAGAGTCCCGGAGTTACACTGGGGCGCTGGGAGTCGCGACTTCGCCCACAGGCAGTACAAATTGGGCTTTTTATCTGGAGGCATATAAAGGGTTAAAAGAAAGTGACCAATATAAACTAGTATAACAATAGGAAGGAATGAACAGAACATTTTCATTTGCTAAGTATATGAGTATAATTGGAAAAAGAGAGGGAAATGTGCCATTACTGGTTCTTTCTTCCAAAGAGATATACTAATCATTTTCTCTGAGAAGAAATCTGAAGTGAAACAGTGCTAATATTTAAGAATTGACAAAGCAAATGAACAGGTATGTTAAAAAATTATGAGATTCATAATGAATATATATATATATTTATATATGTTGCCAATAGTTAGTTATAGTTAGGACCAGGTTTCCATAGGAAAAGCATTTTTTGACTTGCCTATAACTTTGGCGTTGTTTGACCAATCTTAATGAAATTTTCATTAAAAAGTGTCCAGGTAGGTTCTGGTTGTCGTAGAAAATTTGGGGGAGATCCCTGCAGTGGGGACTGAGAATTTGGGGTGAGAAATAAGGGTGCGTTTGTAATTTTAATTCCCATGTGAACCTTTAGCCACACCTACAGCCCGAACCGCTGAACGGACTTACACCAAATTCGGCAGGGAGGTAGATGTTGGTTCAAGGAAGTGCTTGTTGCCTATTTGGTCTAAATCTGTTCCGTAGTTTTTGAGAAATGTAAGTGGAAAATTATACTGATACCTCTGGCCACAGATATTTTGCGACGGTTTCGCGATTACTCGCAAATGCACGCGCCAAGGGGAATGCTCTGATTAGCTGGAAGCAACTTGAACAGAACGTTGCGGCTGCCATTTTATCTGTCAGGAACGGTTCATGTGGCTAAAAATTTGTCTGAAAGTCCACATAAGGGGTCAGGGTGGAGATACTCTAACCCCATGGTTTAGAAATGGGGGTGTTAGTGACACAAGTTATGTAACCAAAATAGAGTTTCTTAATCGCTCACGATATTCACGACGACGACGCAACCGCCAGCGTGGCCTCCTGTGTGTGATCACGGAGACATCGTGACTATCAACGTCGTCGCAAATATTGATTGAAATATAAAAAATTATATCTGTGAATCATTAATACGCATTGTTATAGAGATATTGAGATTCTGATAAATATATATATTTTATAGAGTTATTTATATAGTGAGTTATCTACTGTGATTGTTAGAATTAATTATATAGTTATGATTTTTTAATATATTGGTGGCTATTGAATTCCTGATTTTGTTTTCTGTTTTCACGAAGTGTCGGGGGGGATCGCAATTACCGACGTCATCAGGATCGCATAAGAGACCGCGAAAAGATAAAATAGGTTTTACAGATGGTTTTTATAGAAACTCTCTAGAAAAACATGACTTTAGAGAATACTGTAAGAAACCCCTAGTGTGTAAACTACTGTAGTATGTGTGGATATATGTGTTTTAGACTTTATGGAAAAGGTGCGATCGTCGCGGTCAACAACGTCATAACGACATCCCGAATAACCGCGAAAACGGAAATAGGTCTGATAGATGTTTTTTTAAAGAAACGTAGTACAAAAATATGAGTTTAAACATGCTTTGAAATAAGTATGTATATATTAATATGTGTCGTACAATGTGCAGAATGGATTTTTTTACATATTTTTTTGGGATGTGTTGGTCGCCATTGAATATCAGTTTTTTTGTTCCGTTTTTCGCGACGTGTCCGCAGGGATCACAACGTCGTCACGAAGATTCCCAAAAATGAAAGGAAAAAAACCCTTTAGAAAACAAATTCACAATATTTTGGGTAGGGTACTAGGTTGGCTCTGACAAGAGCCTTTGTGTGGGTTGTGTGTAGATGGCTGCTATACATAAGACCGGATGCAGAGTTTCACGTTACTTAGAAACACCTTGTTGCCTTCATCTGAAAAGTGCACTCCATCATTTCTATAAATTTCATGCATGCCAAAAAGGAGATTCTTGTTATAGATACAGCCCATGCGATGGTCTCTGAGGAATGCAGAAACAGTTTTATTAACATGTTTCATGGCTTTTTTCAATCTTTGGACAGAATTGATTTGACCGCTTCCAAATCTGTCTTTGGCATATTTTAGAGTACACTAAGACAGTGTGAGGGAAAAGCGACATCAGTTCGGAAAAGGTTTCTTTCAATAGGATTTCCAGCTCTACCCCAGTCAATGTGCCTAGGTCATTGTCACCACAGTGCATAATCATGAGGTGGGGAGCTTGGGAATCCACAATGGATTTAACCAAAGCCAGCAACTGATGAAACTTTAACCCTCTCTGGCCAAACCAAGTAATCTGCACATTTGGCAAACCCACGTCCCTGTCAATACCCCTCTTTTTTGCAGGCTCTTTAGCCCAATAGATATAGTTGTGGCCCAAAATCCATACTCTAAGCATTTTGAAGTGAAGGAGCAATAGTAGTCAGGAGAAGGCTGGAGTTGAATGTGGTAGTTCGGTAGTTTTCCAAAGGAAAAGCAGTTCAAATGGAGGGGTTTAAAAAAAAAGATATATTTTATTGGAAGCTGTCAGCATAAAAGTGAATAAAAATAGGAAGTGTGTTGGATGCCTTAGCAAGAATTCTTATTATTGGCTGTTGTTTAAAAAAGAAATGTAATACAGACATGAATATGCTTTTGAATCTTTGAAGTAAAGCACACCTGCTATATCTTATTTGGAAGCAGCATGCACCTTTCTAGAATGTGCTGTGAACGTGTGACCTACTGGTTCTACTGGTTGTGAGGTACACTGAGCAAAGAGTGTATTGGGGGGAAGGGTGTTAAAGAGAAAGAACATTTTTTTTTAAAGTTGAGGAGTGATGACAAATTAAGCAATGACAAGTTTTAATTTCCAACTCAGGACTATGTAATAAACTGTTGTGTAGCTTTTAAATTTCAGAAAAATGAACCTAGATATAGGTTGGACCTCCCATTTCTTTGCGATTATTCCACGATCATCGTGAAGACACCGCGAAAACGTGCAGACAGGAACCTTGTTTTGAAAGAGAGGGAAAGGGTTAAGAGATGCTAACCATTCACAAGTGGAGATGCAGTAGTCTAAAATGAAAGACATGATTTCATTTGCTGCCTTTCTCCTGACATATGTCCTTTCCTGAACTTTCCTTCTAGAACTTTGGTAATTGATGGCCCAAAGAGAACAATTTGATGATTCACTTTTAAATTCTGATATTGGTGTATTTACATTATAAAATACAGATTAAATCTAACCTTATATAAATCCTGTTTCTGTCTCTCTATGACTGGTCTCCCATGATTGAGTAGCCAGTAGCATAGTCAATGAGGGATGAGAATTGTAATAGAGAGGTCTCTAGTCGAATAGTCCTAATGTTACAATTTGCATAGCTTTATCTGAATTACTTGTTTGTATGGCTGGGGTGGACTCCCTATATCAGATCCCTCTCAGCACGGTTCAAAATCCATCGGAAGACCAACGTAAATGACTCTAAGGTGCAGTGGCAGGTAAAGTAAAGACCAAAGTGAATGGGCCCAGTGACACTACAGCGGATGTAGTTAGAAGTTTTAGTGAGCTATATATAACTTTTCAGACACACATGCTGACTTATTTATCCAGTGTTCTACATAGAGTACAATCTGATGTAAGCATTTAGGGCAGAGCTACAAATACATGCTCTCAAACAGTGTTTTAAACATCTAAACCTTCACTCACATGCACAGGCACAACTCTTATGTATGTAGCGCTAATGAAGGCAGCGACACTTACTTAAATAACTCATTAGTAAGTGACACACCCAAGAGACAATCCATGACACCCGTTATATATACATTTACAGAGCCAGTCACAAACAAAGCAAGCTATGTACTAAGAGACTTTACTGCATATAGAAAAAAACAGATAGGAACTGAGAGAGTTATGCAGATATGTAGTAAACCTCTGACACTACCAAATGAACCATCCAGACAAGTAGAACTTTCAACATGTCTCAGACCTAGTACACTTGAGTCTGTGCATGCAGTTTTATTGATAGGCCAACTTGGTATTTAAAACTGCTTCAGAAACCTTAACTTGCTGTTCTACTACTTAAAAGTCACCCCTAAGGTAGCCTGTAGCTAGGCCATAGGCTAAAGTACTATGTGTATAACAGCAAACACATGTAGTTAGAAGTTTCAGTGAGCTAGATCCACACTTTCCGATGCATTTGCTAATATACATCCAGTGTTCCACATTGAGTACAATCTCATGTAAGCACTTATGAAAGGTTAAAGCTACTAATACATGCTCTCACAGAGTGTTTCAAGAATCTAAACCTTCACTCACATGCACAAACACAATACTTATGTATCTAGCACTAATGGAAGCAGTGAGACACTCGGCTTGAAAACCCATTTGTCACTGACACACTCAAGAGACAATCCATTCCAGCCCTTACATATATAATTACAGAGACATACAGTCACAAAAAGAGCCAGTGATGTAGTAAGAAACTTCACTACATATAGAAACAGACCCTGACAAAGAACCTGAAACACTCTACAGATATTTAGTAAAGAACTGACACTACCAAGTGAACCACCCAGAGAAGTATTCCTTTAAATATGTCTCAGGCCTGGTATACTTGAGCATCGGAATGCAGTTGTACTGCTAGGCTGACTTCCCATTTAAAACTCCTTCACACGTGTTAATCTGCTCTTCTACGACATATAACTCTCTCCTAAGATAGGCTGTAGGTAGGCCATAGGGCACACTTGTATGTGCATAAAAGCAAACACATGTATTTAGAAGTTCCAGTGAGCTATGACCCCACTTACAGAGCATATGTAGACTTATATTTTCAGTGTTGCACATTCAGTTAAATCTCATGTAAGCACATACGAAAGAAGAGACCTACTAATACGTCACCTCAACAGTGTTACGATCATATACACTTTCACTCTTATATATCTAGCACTAATGGAGGCAGTGAGACACTCATTTAAATAACCCATTCGTGAGAGATACACCCTACAGTCAATCCATGCCAGCTCTCACATATAGATTTGTAGAGTTACATAGTCACAAGCAGAGCTAGCAATGCTCTAATCATAGTTTTTCAATATACAAAGAGATCTCCAAATAGATTCTGAGGCACTTTTTCAGATATCTAGTAAATAACTGAGACTACCAAGTCACCCTTTCAGAGAAGTAGTCCTTTAAATGTCTCTTAGGCCTGGTACAGTTTAGAGTGTGCATCCACTTCTGCTAGTAGGCCAACTTGCTATTTAAGACTCCTTCACAAGTGTTAACCTGCTCTTCCACCACATTTAACTCACTCCTAAAGTAGACTGTAGCTAGGCCATAGATCATGCTGCTATGTGCTTAAAAGCTAACACAACTAGGTCAGAGTTTTAGTGAGCAATGTGGCCACTTACAGAGCCATATGTAGACCTATGCTTTCAGTGTTCCAGATTGAGTTCAAGCTCATGTAAGCACATACAAAAGAAGAGAGCTGCTAATACATCCTCTCAGTCAGTTTTACAAGCATCTAAACGTATGTATTTAGCACTAGTGAAAGCAGTGAGACACTCACTTAAATAACTCATTCATGACTGACAACCCAAGAGACAATCCATGCCAAACCTTACATATACATTTACAGATCCATACATTACAAACAAGGTGAGCTATGTACTAAGAGACTTTCCTACATATAGAGAAAAAAACCCAGATAGGAACTGAGAGAGGTATGTAATAAACCTCTGACACTACCAAATGAACCATCCAGACAAGTAGGCCTTTCAACATGTCTCAGGCCTAGTACACTTGTGTCTGTGAATGCAGTTCTATGGATAGGCTGACTTGTAATTTGGAACTGCTTCAGAAGCCTTAACCTGCTGTTCTACTATTTAAATGTTATCCCTAAGTGAACCATCCAGAGAAGTTGCCCTTTAAACATGTCTCAGTCCTGGTATACTTGAGCATGTGCGTGCAGTTGTACTGCTAGGCCGACTTCCATCTAAAACTTCTTCACAAGTGTTAATGTGCTGTTCTACGAGATGTAACTCACAGCTAATGTAGGCTGCAGCTAAGCCATAGGGCAGGCTGTTATCTAATTAAAAGTTAACACATGTAGTTAGAAGTTTCAGTGAGTTATATGCATACCTTTAGGCCCATATGCTGTCATACTTTCAGTGGTCCACATTGCGTTGAATCTAATGTAGGTGTATATGAAAGGGGAGAGCTACTAATACATTCTCTCAGACAGTGTTACAAGCATCTAAACTTTCATTCACATACACATAGACAACTCTCATGTATGTAGCGCTAATGGAAGCATTGAGACACTCACTTAAATAACCCATTGATTACTGAAACACCAAAGAGACAACCCATGCCAGTCCTTACATATATGTTTAAAGAGTCATAAAGTCTCAAACGGAGCCAGCGATGTAGTAAGAAACTTCCTTACATGTAGAAACAGACCCCCAGAAAGGGACTGAAACACTCCTTCAGATAGCTAGTAAAGAACTGACACTACCAAGTGAAGCATCCAGAGAAGTACGCCTTTCAATATGTCTCAGGCCTAGTACACTTGAGCCTGTGCATGGAGTTCTACTGTTAGACAATCTTGATATTTAAAACTCCTTGACAAGCCTTAATCTGATGTTGTACTACTGGTAGGCCGACTTGGTATTGTAAACTGTTTCACAACCCTTAACCTGTTGCTCTACTACTTAAATGTCACTCCTAAGGTAGCCCCTAAGGTAACCTGTAGCTAGGCCGTAGGGTAAACTGCTATGTGCATAAAAGGAAAGACATATAGTTAGAAGTGTCAGTGAGCTACATGCATACTTTCAGGCACATACACTGACTTATTCATCCAGTGTTCTGCGTTGAGATGAATATCATGTAAGTAGTCATGAAAGGGTAGAGCTCCTAATACATACATTCAGTGTTTCAAGCATCTGAACCTTCACTCAGATGCACAGGTACAACTCATAAATCTAGCACAAATTGAAGCCTTTAGGACACTTTACTACCTATAGATAAAAAAAAACCCAGATAAGAACTGAGACATGTAGCTAATAAAGATCTGATACTATCAAGACAACCATCCAGAGAAGTAGCCCTTTTAACATCTAAGACCTAGTACACTTGAGCCTCTGCATCCAGGTCTACTGATAGGCCGACTGGGTATTTAAAACTGCTTCAGAACCTTTAACTTGGTGCTGTACTACTTAAATGTCTCCCCTAAGGTAGCCTGTAGCTAGGCTGTAGGGTAAAATACTATGCATATAAAATCAAAGATATGTAGTTAGACGTTTCAGTGAGCTACATGCACACTTTCAGACACATATGCTGAGTTATACATCCAGTGTTCTACATTGAGTACAGTGCCATCTAAGCACTTATGAAAGGGTAAAGCTACTAATACATCCTCTCACATAGTGTTTCAAGCGTCTAAACCTTCACTCATGCACAGATACAGCACTTATGTGTGTACCGTTAATGGAAGCAGTGGCACTGCCAGTTAAATCACTTATTACTAACTGTCACACAAGAGACAACCTATGCTACCCCTTACATATAGATTCCTAGAGTCAAACAATAGAGTTTTTTACCTATAGAAAGATTCCCCCACATCCAACTGATAAACTTATCCAGATATGAAGTAAAGCTCTGACACTACCAATTAAACCATCAAGACAAGTATCCCTTTCAACATATGTCAGGCTTACTACACTTAAGTCTGTGCATGCAGTTCTTTTACTAGACTATCTTGATATTTAAAAACCCTGGCAAACGTTAACCTGCTGTTGTACTACTTAAAAGTCACGACTAAGGTAGCCTGTAACTAGGTCATAGGGTAAACTGCTAAGTGTATAAAATCACAGAGGTGTAGTTAGAAGTTTCAGTCAGCTACATGCACATTTTGAGGTGCATATAGTGATTTAGAGATTCTGTGTTCTACATTCAATTCAATCTCATGTAAGTGCTTATAAAAGGGCACAACTAGTAATACATCGTGTCAGACATAAGCATGTACACATTCAGTCACATGCACAGACAAAGCTTTTATGTATCTACTACTAATGGAACCTATTGGACATTCACATAAATTTGCCCAGATAACCAACCTTTTAAACATAACTTACTACTAGATCCCTATAAGTACAGTTTTGCTGCTAACCACTCTTCATATTCGTAACTCTTTGTGAACTCAAAAAGTTTTATAGAGTATATACAAATGGTTCATAAAATAACCTCTGGATAGGCTATAGCACCACCACGGTATAACATTATTAAGTAATGTTATAATTTTAGATGATTTAATTATCTAACATACAATTGAAAATCTATTTTCTTTTCAGATATCTAGTTCACTTGAAACAGAAGACTTAAAGATGACAAGAAAGGAACAGAAGAGAAGAGCACACAAATACTGTACTACTTCAACAAGACTAAAAGAAAAAGGGGATGATGGACACAATATTATGGATAAAAATAAAATCTACTGATAAGAGAACTGAGCAATTTCCTAAAACAGTATTAAGAAGAATGAAAATGCGGAAAATGATGAGAAGAAAAAGATAACTCTGACAACAACTCAGAAACTAACAAAAAGGAATAACTCATGTTCAAACTACAAAGAATTGTTAAGAAGGGAGTCGTCGAACAGCAACGCAGAATCAGTACAAATATATAAGAAGAAGAGTGTTGAGAAGTAGGGTAATGCAACATTTCAAGAAAAAAAACATAAGACAGTATAAGCAAGGATCAGCAACTTATAAGCAAAAGCAACACATAGAAAGTGTAGTAGATAAAGCATTTGCCTTAAAGTGAAAACTATTTATCTTAATACTGGATAAAACAGTGCTCTATATGAAAAAGAAAAGCCAGAAAAAAAGGCATGTTAATAGAAGTAACTTTTGTAAAATCTTCACTGGTGAATGGAAACATACTTCCAGCACTGATCCTTTCTTTAATAAAGAAAGCTATTTACAAGTGCATGCAGTTGAAACAACTGGTTGATGTTATGAGGTGAAGGATGGTAGTCCCATTGCAAAAGAGGAGATGTTTCTTAGGAATGTTGAGGAAGTAATAGCTGAAGAAGTACAGGGAAGACGTAGACAGGCTTCAGTATATAAGTGGAATTGTAGTGGTATCTGTAGAATTCGGCAACAATCTATTGATATTTTAAGAATGTTTTATATCAGTTGTCAGATAGAAGTGTCAAACAGAAGATTGCCATTTTGCAAGGATTATATCCATGTAAAATCAGAAAGTATAGTAAATTACAGGGACATTCATTAGCTTGTCTATCAAAGAAAGTGTGCCAAAGCACCTATCATCATTTCAGAATGTTAGCTGTTCAGTTTGTTAGAAGCCTTTACTATGTAGCAGACGTAGAAACAGTTTGTGATGTTGTTCAATTTTGTTTCTTTGGTCCAGAAGAGGAGTGTAGGGAAAGTGAGGACTTGACATCTGCAGGTGTAGTAGAACAGGACAGAGAAATTACTATTGATAACTTTGTGCAAGAGATTACAAAGTTTAACACAATTTCCTTTGACAACCCAAACTGTGTTTGCAATTGTTGTTGACACACTCACTACAAAAGTCAAACTAGGACTGTTGAGTTAGATTTAAAAAGTGAAAAAGAAAACAATGATAAGTGGCAACAATTTACTGTTTATTTATTTGTAGAAGAATGTTTTAACTTGTCCACTGATCAAGTTATATGTAACTACTATTATAACAAATTAGAAAATGCCAGCTAGAGCAGTACATAACTACTTAGAGTTGGTATCTATTCCTCACAAGCTAGCATATTTAAATGTTTATGAGTCTATTCTAATCCAATCTGTACACCCATTCCAGGCCATAGTTCATATGCAGCCTATGACAGGGAAGCTGCACCAATTGACTTACAAAAAGGCCTTAGAGGAAGAGTTGTGTACTTACCTTTAGCTTTTAAACAGAATATTAAAACTATTGGTGGAGACAGAGAGGATCATGAACCACTTGTTATTCTAGTAAATGGTGTTCCTACAAAGAATAAGAAAATCTGGCAAGAGGTAGCAGATATTAGTAAAGTTAGAAATGCAACATTATACCTTGTACAAATTAATGTTTATTATAAGAATATTGATGTTCTTTAAGATAAAGCATACGTGCAGGATGAAATATTACCTTCAAGTGACCAGATTGAAAAAGTGAATGAATACAGATCCAAGTAGATTTATGAACACTATAGCATTCATCTTCTTCATTCAAAAGAAGTAATCAGTGATGCCATTTCATTATTTTAAATGAAGGTAGCAAAATGAGTGTATGGGAAAAAAGTTTAGAAGCTTGTTGTTTTACACAACTGTTCCCCACTTGACAGGGTGGACAATTTGATGATTGACCTGTAAAGATAACAGCATCTGAATACTGGTCAAAAAGATTATTCTCAGAAGATCCAAGATTTCGGCAGTGTATTCCCTATATATTTCATCTTCTGTTTTAAAGTGAATTGTCTGGACTTTTATATGCAGTGAACCATAGATTGAAAATGGGACTTCGTCTACAAAATCTTTCTGCAAGAGAATTCATGGTGAACTTGAATGCATGTTGAGAAACCTAGATACACCTACTTGGTTTCTAGCACTCAGCTGTGCTGAGTATGCGTGAGATGAGCTGCTTGAATTTATGCGAGAAGCAAATTCAAATATAAAGAACATCAAAGTCAAGACAGCTGGAGAACTTTGTTCCTTGGATCCTGTGAATGTTTGCAGATATTTTAACCACAGGTGTCAAGCTATGATGTCATTTATCTGCAACAAAACAAATCCACCTCTTGGAGAAATAATTGATTTTTTGGGTCGAAAAGAGTACCAAGCTAGAGATGCTCCTCATATACACATGCAATTATGGATAAAGGATGCACCAACATTTGGGTCAGGTAGTGATGAGGCTGTCCTGTTTTTCATCAAATAATATGTCTCATGTGCCATCCCAAAAGATGGTGGAGAAAACAGATTGAGACAACAAGTTTTACGGTTTCAAAGTCATAGAAGTGGAAAAGACTATCGCCGAAAATATAGATGCAAAGGTACATTTTATACAAGATGTTGTTTTGGATTCCCACAACCAATCATTTCACAAGGAAGCATAAACAGCTTCTCAGTGGTAAGACGTACAGTAACTCGGAAATCACCCAAAAACACATAAGGAAAACAGAAACTTCAAAGTATATTAATCACTATAATCCTGTCATTTTGAAAATGTGGAATGCAAACATGGATATTCAGTTTGTTGCAGAAAAATCAATTGCTGTTGCTCATTACATCACATCATACATTACAACATCTGAGAAATCAGAGATGAAAGAGATGTGGGAGAAGATTTCTGCAGAAAACGACTCACACAAGAAATTCTACAGCTTCAGCTTAAAAATTCTTTGTCATAGAAAGATAGGATCCTATAAGTGTTCGGATCAGTTGAGCTCAGCCAGTTTATTTTCAAAGTCAAGAGAAATTGTTTGGGTAAGCCTAGTCCTAGCCAGAACACGGAACGCAGTGTTGAAGTCTCTCCCAGAAATCGAATACTTGGCACAGTTGCAGAAAGCACTGATATTGTTAAAACAAATATGTTGGATACATGCTATCCAAGAAGGAGTCCACATCTGCAAAATGTATGCCTCTATGAAGTACTTCAACACTACAGGTATAAAAGGAATGTAATAGAAATCCTACAAGAATAAAAGTATGCAGTCATTGGATGTGACAAATGTTTGGTCAAACTTACCATCGCAAATCTTATTAACCATAGAAAACTCAGTTGCCAACTCCAGATGAGAGAGATTTTTTCTATTTAGCTCTTCTGCAACTCTTCAAGCCTTGGTGTGCTGAAACATAATAACTTGGAGACTATGAATGCTGCAAACAGTTTCAAAGACATGTTGGTTAAAGGAGACATAACCAATAAACACCTCAACACACATCTTAATCTGAAGGGATTCTTTCCTTGCAGACACTGCAAGGCATGCCGCAATAGCCACATGCAAAAACAGTATCAAACTCCGACAACGGAAAAAACAATCAACCAATTTCTCACTTGTGGATCTACTTTTGTTATCTACATTCGGGAGTGTCCCTGTAAACTACGTTATGTAGGAAGCACTACTCTGGCAGTGAAGAAAAGAGTTTTGGAACACATGAGGGCCGTTAATAACAAAGACCCGCATTACCCAGTAGCAAGGCACTTCGCAGAATACCATTTATCAAATAGCTCATTGCTAACGTATTTTGCAATTGAACAAATTGAACAGAATTTCAGGGGAGGAATAGGGTACTCCACCTCAGTCAAAAAAAGTCCTGGCACATTATAAACCTGCAAACTAAAACTCCCGGGGACATAATCAGGACGAAGAATTACGTATCCACCTTCATGAACATTAGCTCACTAGGGAGAGGAATGCTCCCATGAGTCTTTATGTATAGAGTCAGAGGACACTGTGTTCTCCATGTTTAATGTATTTAAGATGTCTGTGGTAATTTGTGCAACTGATACTTGTCGCTTTTAACCCTAACTGTGAAAATAATCTATGGTTTTTCTTTTAAATCACAGGAGGAAAGAAAGGGGCCGACTCCAGAAGTGGATACGTCAAATCCTTCCCCTACCCTTTTCTTCACCATCACAAAAAGAGTGTTGAAGGACAGCACTAGACAGATAAGAGAACCTCTTTTGTCTTTAATTACGAATCGAAGTTTCTCTCTAATTATCTGAGTCAAATATAGATGTGTATTTGGTGGTGGTTGAAACATTATTCACTTTACTTTATTTACTTTTGTGTGGTAAACTAAGCTGATGGCATAGGACAATGTCATACTATGATATATATTTATTATATATTTATGATATATATTTATGAAAGCAAATTCTGTACATACTAAGCACTGCATCTTAATTATATGAGCACTTTTGCAATACAAGAAAATAACACTTTGTTTAATAGAACAACAACTTCTTTTAGGCACAACCTCTTTCTGGCACTATGCCAAATACTTTGAATGCAGACAAACAGACTACTCTCATCTGATTTACCTCTTGATAGCTAAATACACAGGGTCTACAGTCCTGTTTAAGTAGGTGGGGTACCACATTGTGCCTCATCCCCCACTCTTCCTCAAGAGCTGGGTCCACAAGCAACTGACACTTTGTCAGATATAAGTACAGAGCCAATAATGTGGCGGTGTTAAGGGTTTTCCAAGGGGAGAGCTACAACTACTCCAGGAGACAGACTTATGTAGTTTCTTGCACACACTCGCAATAGGATTTCTGCTTTTAGTGTGAACACATAATGAAATGTATATGTATTAAACTGCACATGTGCAGAGATGCCAAATTTGGAATCAGTGAGGTCAAATGATGAAGACATATGTGCATGACCGCATGTGCAGGTCTTTTTTTTTTCTTCTTCTATTTTATTCTCACCACTCCAATATGGATGCCATTTATGTACTTACAAGCAGCTAATAGGATTGCTCATATTCTGAGCTCATGCATGATGCAAATGTATTTATTGGTATATTGTACAGATTAATGTAATAATCAGTGAATTTTAACAGATGAAGGTACACGTGCATAATGAACAAGCACTTTTCTCTCTTGTACTTTACCACTCCAATATGGATGCCATTTTAATGAACTCAAACATAATGAGTACTTTGTTGCTTTCTGTAAAATAATATGTATGTCAGCTTGTCCCACAATTCAGTGTGTGATCAAGCCTGCGTGGGCAGGCAAAACGCGTAACTGAGAAATAAACCAACTGCTGGTGTGATAATCCTCTGAGTGATCGCTTTATTTGGGGTACTTTGGAATTTTATGTCCGGTGTGCTCCGCCGGCATCAAGCGATCCTACTGCCTTGGGCAAGGTGAGACAGAAGGAGCACAAACAGTGAGGAATATATATATTTGTTATTTTTTTAAGTTTACAAAAAATTTGTAAATTGTAACATAAATTATAAATAATAAATGAGCATATATATATATATATATATCCCAAACAATCCTTCGCGATGCACGAAATAATGCACTCTCAGGACTTGTGCACGGTATAATCAGGAAGATTTATTTCTTGCTTCCACGCTACGCGTTTCGGCGAAAAGCCTTGCTCACACGCGTAGCGTGGAAGCAAGAAATAAATCTTCCTGATTATACCGTGCACAAGTCCTGAGAGTGCATTATTTCGTGCATCGCGAAGGATTGTTTGGGATTGAATTTACCGGGTGCTCTCCCGGGGTATGTACCACCCTCCATGGGTCCCTAGGTTTCAACGAGCGTTCTAGTGTGGATATATATATATATATATATATATATCTAATCAGCACTACAGAATCAAATGTATCTTGTGTAGTAACAGCACCAACTGGATTAGCAGCAGACAACATTAAAGGAATTACTTTACATCAACTAATTATTTATACTACCTGATGAACATGATAATAAACTAGAATACCAGAAGATATCTGGAGAAACTTGTCATGAAGTCTCAAGAATACTGACGAAACAAAAGCTCTTAATCATTGATGAGGTGAGCATGGTCTCAAATCTAATGCTTGCCTTTTTACACTTGAGATTGCAACAGATATAAAAAATAGAGTACAGCGTGCTGTTTAGAGGAAAGTATTTACTTGTCTTCGGGGACCTACTACAGCTTACTCCTGTCAAAGCACAACCTGTTTTCAAGACACTTCTCCATAATGAGACAAGGAATTCTTTGGGAAGCATTGCCATTGTAAACATTTGTCTGGATTTCAAATACAAGGAACTAGTGAAGAATTTGTATCAAGAATCTGAAATGGAATATGGAGATATTCTAAAGGACATAAGAACAGGAGGTTTAATAAAAGACGGTAAACGAGCTTTGAAAAGTTGACTAACCAAAAAACTATTTACGCCTCAAAAGACACCAGCACAACTAATGCATACTTTCATTACAGAAGAGAAATCCATAGTTTGTTGACTGCCTACACTACAAGAGTGCTCTAACTTTAATGAAGAACTACTAAAATTGGAAAACCAGCTTATTTTGTAAATTACAGCTATTGATAAAATGGAACACCATGGAGTAACAATACTACTAAATAAAAAACTACAAACAAAATTGGATTATTTTGAAAAGTCTGTATCGAAGACTGCAGGTTTAGAAAAGTGTTTATGTGTGTGTAACAACTGCTGAGTTATTTTGTGACAACATTTGAATATAGAGGAAGTATAAGTAAATGGTGCTATGGGTAAAGTTATTGATTTTATTAATTTTCCAAACAGGGATGAGATAGAATTCTTGATTGTCAAATTTGATCAGATTTATGAAGTAAAGCAGATTGGGCATTGTGTTGTATGTTTTTTGCTTGTTAAGGACTTCTATGTCTGATGACAGCAGTTTCCAGTGTCTCTAGTGTATGCTGTCACTATCCACACATCTCAAGGTTTAAGTATAGCAGAGCTTTTGTAAACATCCGTAGTAGTGTGTTTAAAGAAGAAATCGCGTATGTTGCATTGTCTCAGGTAAGAACAGGTAAGAACAGGTAAGAACATTGTCTAGTTTGTATTTGATGGAATTTGATGAGAAAAAAGTTAGTGCTGATGGAAATTGTGTAAGAGAGTACAATTGGTTAAGAAGTCTAAATGCTCCTCATTTAGGACAATATCCTATTCATGAGAAACGGTTGATATGTCCAAAACGAAAGCATACAAACCACTCAACTGAACTCAAAGAAAATAAAGAAAACCAAAAACAGTACAAGATGATAAAAAGAAAAAAATAGGAAACTGAGGGAAATATTGAAGGACACAAGCTAGAAAACAGTTCAACTGCAATGCAAATGTGGTTCTCAATGTAGTGTTTCATTTACCACAACTTGTTAATCAAATTGAACAAAACCATGAAAAAAGGATCTGTTCTGCACTGTACCATTTACTCCAACATTTACTAAGTGACAGAAGTTTAATACATTCTGTTTCAGGCATTTGAGATCTTTTGGATACATGTAGCGGATTATTAAATTCAGTCTCAATATTCA
Source organism: Calotriton arnoldi (assembly GCA_963921515.1). Lineage (NCBI taxonomy): Eukaryota > Metazoa > Chordata > Amphibia > Caudata > Salamandridae > Calotriton > Calotriton arnoldi. The sequence goes on along the minus strand of CAWUFW010007690.1, from coordinate 945,593 downwards.
ACAAGACGCACAAGAATTTATTATGGCCAAGCTTAGAGGTTTAACAGAAGAACAAGTAAATAATGATTACTTGTTCAGACTAAGTTGCAAATGGGACCTTCAGTGTAAAGACTGCTCATTTACATTTACCACTGATATAAATACTGAGCAATTTCTATACTTAATATTGCCAAACTGCAAAACAGTGTCTTTTGACAAATTGATTAAAACAGCAAATCAAAATATGACCTGCCCAAATTGTAGATCAGAGGTAATGTCTACATTGCAAATACAAAGAAGTGGAAAATACCTCATATTAGTGCTACAACGATGTAGACCAGATGGATCCAGTTGTACTGCTAGACCAATTTGGCATTTAAAATCCCTTGACAAGCCTTAACCAACTGTTCCAGCACATATAACTCACCACTAAGGTAACGTAGCTAGGTCATAGGGTATGCACTGATCTCCATAAAAGCTAACACATGTAGTAAGAAGTGTCAGTGATCTACATGCACACTTACAGGCCCATAAGTTCAGTTATACATCCAGTTTTCCACTCTGATTTGAATGTCATATAATGTCATCCATCCAGAGAAGTAGCTGTTTAAAAATGTCTGAGGCCTGGTATACTTGTGCGTGTGCATCCAGTTCTAGTTGTAGCCGATTTTGCATTTAAAACCCCTTGAGAAGCGTTAACCTCCTGTACCACCATAAAAAAACGAACCCCTAAGGTAGCCTGTAGATAGGCCATAGGGTACGCTCCTATGTCCATAGTATGTAAGAAATGTAGCTAGAACTTTCATTGAGCTTTACACACAGATGTATATGCCGAGCCATACATCCAGTGTTCCCCCTTGATTTCAATCTCATGTAAGGATGTACGAAAGGAGAGATACTAATACACCCCTCAGACAGTGTCACAATCATCTAAACTTTCATCCACATGCAGAGACACAAGTGTTTTGTATCTAGCACTAATAGAGGCAGTGACACAGTCACTCAAAAAAGCCAATACTAAGTAAGATGCTCAAGAAACATTCCATGATGCACCTTACATATACATTTACAGAGCCATTCCATCACAAACAGAGCCAGCAATGTACCAACAAACGTATTTGCATATGGAAACAACCACTCACATAGGGACTGAGACACATATTCGGTTATCTAATAAAGAACTGACATTACATAGTCACCCATCCAGGAAAAGAGCCCTTTAAATATGTATAAGGCCTGCTAGACATGAAGCTCTGCATCCAGTTCCACTGCTTGGCCAACTTTGTAATCAAAACCTCTTGACAAGCCTTAACCTTCTATTTTACCACATGTACATCAGCCAAAAGGTAGCCTGTAGCTAGACCATGATGCCATCAGTGATGTCATCAGTGATGTTATCAGTGATGTCACTGACCATGTCATGAGTGATGTAATATGTGACGTCATCAGCAGTGCATTGCGGGGGCGCGAGTTATAGTTAGCTGAACTAACTATAACAGGGGAAATTCACGGGTTTTGTACGAGTGCAATGTCCGACTAACTATAACTTTCCCTAAAACCTATGGTTTTTTCAGTGAATTTCTAAGGTTTTTTAAATGCTAATTTCTAACTATAACGTGCCTGAAACCTATGGTTTTTTCAGTGAATACATATATTAGTGCACATACTATTTTTTTAACAAAGTTCAAATTCACTAGAAATTATCCCAATATATATCTGTACATTTAATAAATTAATTTAACCAGCAGAGTTTCATAAAAAAGTCAAATCTATTTTACATAAATCTCTTAAAAATATAACTCACCTTTTAAATAAATCTGTTGAATGAAAAATCTCACACACTCAGTCAGGATTTTCTTTTTCACACAGAGAATGTAGATGAGCACACTCTCCAATGTAAAACCAGTAATGGCAAACTTTCCCTCTAATTTTTCATACATATACACATAACCCACAAATGACATTACTTCCCAGTGTTTTTCAAATTGGAAAACGAATTTCCATTGGTCATAGAGAATAATACTTTTCAACTGACATCTTCACCCCTTGTCCTTAATATCAGTTTCCATAGCAACAGGTCATGCAACATTCAACTTAGCTGCCAGGTCACAAGTTCAACACACAATGTTGCAAATGACAACAGAAAGTGTGGTTGGCTTAGCAAAGCATGCCCTTATCCTTTCTGCTGTACCTTTCAAACTTTTCTTAATAACCAATAAGAAACATGCTTTCTAAACAAAGTAAAATGCACCCTATATTTGAAAGTAGAGTGTTCATAAACAGCCAATCAAATCTCTACTTTCCTAAAAACAGTATGTTGTCCACCATTTTAGATAGAGTTCATTCTACCACCTGCCTACCTCAGCTACAGACATCTTCTCATTACCTACAGAGATCCCTTCAAGATGCTTTCAGTGTGGATTGTTGGGCACAGCTATGTTTTCTGGTGCAAAAGGTATGCTGAAAGCAGAGGTATTGACAAAGACCTAGCTTTGCAAAATGTAGATATCAAATGGATTGGACAGAGAGGATTGAAGTGGCACCAATTGATGCCATTGGTTACAACCTTTATGCACCTCCAACCTCCTGACCCCATTATTGTGCACTGTGGTGGCAATGACCTAGGCACATTGACTGGGGTAGGTCTGGAAATGCTAATGAAGGGCACCTTTGGAGAATTGATGTTGCTTTTCCCCCAAACTGCCTTGGTCTACTCTAACATATGCCAAAGACAGAAATGGAAGTGGTCCAATCAATTTTGTCCACAGATTGAGAAAGCTAGGAAAAATGTCAATAAAGCTGTTTCTGCTTATCTCAGAGACCATAGGATGGGGTCCTTATACAACAACAATCTGCGTTTTAATATGGATGGCATATACAGGAGAGATGGTGTACATTTCACAGATGAGGGAAACAGAGTCTTTCTCAACAACTTCAGACTCTGCATTGGCACTTACATGTAGCTACCATCTTCTCACAATAAACACAAGGGCTCTTTTAGAGCCACCCAAGATCCAAACATGCAACCTAGATTTATTATAAAAAAATCTCCCTTTTTTTTTCCAGGATTCACGCACCCGGCGTGGCCAGGAGTCACGCACCCCTCGCGTTCACACCAGGGGGCCATGCTGGGAGTCGCGCACCCCTCGCGTTCACACCAGGGGGCCACGCTGGGAGTCACGCACCCCTCGCGTTCACACCAGGGGGCCATGCTGGAAGTCACGCACCCCTCGCGTTCACACCAGGGGGCTGCGCTGGGAGTCGCGCACCCCTCGCGTTCACACCAGCGGGCCGCGCTGAGCGCCGTGTTGGGGACGCGACCCCAATTTTTATTTTTATTTTTTTAAACGGGCTCCTACCACTAATTTTTATTTGCCCCAGGGACCCCATCCCCCGGGGCCTACTCACTTCATTGGGGACCATGGGGGGAGCCCCAATGCCCCCATGGTCCTGCCAGCTCCCCACGTCCTGCGAGAGCCGGCATTGCTTTTCCACATGGGGAGCTGCTGACATGCAGCTCCCCGTGTGGAAAAGCAATTCTGCTTTGGATTTTGGAAGAGAGAACAGGTTTCCCTGCTCTCTCTTCCAAAATCCAAACCAGAGTTTGCTACGGTAGGGCTGGAGACGTGCTCCCACCCTACCATAGCAAACAGCAGTGTCCCGGGGGTGGGCACCCCGGGACACTGCAGGAGCCGGCCCAGGGCCATCGAAGGCTCCAGGAGGGGGGCCCCACGGCCCCCCACACATCTTTTGCAAAGCCCCGGGGAGGTGGTGGACCCCAAGGCATGTAGGGTGGCTGGAGCCCCCTCACACATTTTTTATTTTTTATTTTATTTAAATTTAGAGCCACGGGGAGGTGGCAGTCCCCGGGGCTGCGGGGGCCTCCGCGGGCCCCCGCTTTACATTATACAAATCCCCCCGGGACCTGTCCCACCCGGGGGGTTAAAAATACCGAAGCGTGAAAACCCTTGCTTTGTTTTTTTGTAATCTTTTGCCGGGATCCGCGCACCCAGCGCGTATTCCGGTGGGTTTTTTTTTAAAACGGGCTCCTACCACTAATTTTTAATCGCCCCAGGGACCCCATCCCCCGGGGCCTACTCACTTCATTGGGGACCATGGGGGGAGCCCCAATGCCCCCATGGTCCCGCCAGCTCCCCACGTCCTGCGAGAGCCGGCATTGCTTTTCCACATGGGGAGCTGCTGACATGCAGCTCCCCGTGTGGAAAAGCAATTCTGCTTTGGATTTTGGAAGAGAGAGCAGGTTTCCTGCTCTCTCTTCCAAAATCCAAACCAGAGTTTGCTACGGTAGGGCGGGAGACGTGCTCCCACCCTACCATAGCAAACAGCAGTGTCCCGGGGGTGGGCACCCCGGGACACTGCAGGAGCCGGCCCAGGGACATCGAAGGCTCCAGGAGGGGGGCCCCACAGCCCCCCACACATCTTTTGCAAAGCCCCGGGGAGGTGGTGGACCCTGGGGCATGTGGGGTGGCTGGAGCCCCCTCACACATTTTTTATTTTTTATTTTATTTAAATTTAGAGCCCTGGGGAGGTGGCAGTCCCCGGGGCTGCGGGGGCCTCCGCGGGCCCCCGCTTTACATTATACAAATCCCCCCGGGACCTGGCCCACCCGGGGGGTTAAAAATAACGAAGCGTGAAAACCCTTGCTTAGTTTTTTTTAAATCTTTTGCCGGGATCCGCGCACCCAGCGCATATTCTGGTGGTTTTTTTTTTTTTAAAAAGAAGCCTTTTTTTGGCCCTGGGGGTCCTTGTGGGACCCCCTGAGCAGGCCTAGGGGGTCAGGGTGTTTCTACCCTGCCCCCTTTTCTTCTTTGACACCTTTGGTTCCCTGTTTACTTCTGACTTAGTTCTACCGAGTCACAAAATGGCTGCCAACACTTCCTGGTTTGGAGTGTTGACAGCCAATTAGAATAAAGCTCGTGATCGGGAGGGTGTGCTGATTTTTTGATTTTCTCAGCAACTACTGAACGGATTAACACCATTTAAAAAAAAGGTCTCTTTCTGAACCAAGGGCTACCTTTTTGCTAAATTTGGTGTAATTCCGTTCAGCAGTTTCGGCTGTAACCGTGTCTAAAGTTTCCTATGGGAAATGCATTTCTTGACCTCTATTTTTTGAATTTCTCAGGAACTACTGAACGGATTTACACCATTTAAAAAAAGGTCTCTTTCTGAACCAAGGGCTACCTTTTTGCCAAGTTTGGTGTAATTCCGTTCAGCAGTTCGGGCTGTAGCTTTGTCTAAAGTTTCCTATGGGAATTAACATGGAGAAAACACGTTTTGGGACCCCCCTTTTTTCTCAGCCCCCGCTTGCCGAAGCACCCCGAAACTTTCAAGATAGGAGCAGTCCGGAGCGGGCCATAAGTTTTAAAATTTTGCGAAGATTCGTCAACCGGCGCTAAAGTTATTGGGAAAAGAATGTTACAAATTTCCTATGGAAAATAGGTCCTAACTATAACTATCTACTGGCGACCGCCAGTAGATAATATATATATACATATATACACACAGATATATATTTCGGTATTATCTTTAAAAACATGGGCGTCGTGACCCTGGTGTGACCCCGTAAAATACGTGCGGCGACAATGCGGTATCATGGCTCTTCAAAAGGTGCAAAAATCATAATAAAAATATACTTTCATACTCATAGCGCTATTATCTTTACTATATTAGTGAATCTCTTTCAAAAATAAAACGTTAAAATGTTGTTATATATGTATTACTAGTAGTAAAACTTTGCCGGAACCGTGTATCCTACGTGATACATCGCAGCGCCGAAAACGCGACTCCCAAAACATTACTACAACCTTACAGAAGTTCATTTTTCTCGGGAATTATACTATTTTCTTTTTATTTGAGGATATGTCTTCACCTAAACTATACTATTACACTGACTATATATATATATTTTCGTTTTTTTAAAATAAGGATGGATTCGGGTCCCCAGTGCAACTCCAGTAAATATGTATGGTGTGGCGACTCTCAAAAATCTACTAAATGTTTATAAAACAAATTTTACTTTATTTCTACAATGCTATGTTTACTATATTTCTTAATTTATAATGCACAAGTAAACAATAAAAGGATTGATATATTGGTATTAATTATACTAAAAGTACATGGGAGTCGCATACCCTGCATGGTGGGTAATGATGGGTGCACAAATTCTACACTATATTTGAAAGAAATGTAATGAAACTGAACATAATATCATTATAGAGTACTCACCCACTTTCACAACCACTCAGCAAAGACATCTCCAACCACTCAGCAAAGACATCTCCAACCACTCAGCAAAGACATCTCCATCTATAAAAATTGTACTAAGATGAAGACCCTTCACTGGTAAAGGTCCAAAGACACAACAACCTCTCCTGTAACCTCCAGTAACTACCATATAGCAGAATTCCCAAAAAGTCATAAGAGGCCCAAGTCCTTTCCCCATCACTCTGCAACCACGCCTCCTAGCACACTACTGTATGGGTTATGAACTCTCCTTGGATGCTGAGGGCTTTTGAGGACCAAGAAACTTTCTATTACCTCCACTAAGTCATACACAACAGAATTGCTGAGAGCTCATGCAACATCATGTCCCCTTTATCATTCCACTCTAGAAACACACCTTAGAAGTTCACTGAAAAACCAAAGGCTACAGGGACGTTATAATTTAGAAATTGAACTTAAAAAACCTTAGACATTCCTAAAATACCAAAGGTTACAGAGGTGTTATAGTTAGAAAATATATTCTGAAAAAAACATTATAGTTAGGAAATATTTTTTTAAAAACCTTAGAAATTCACTGAAAAACCAAAGGTTTCAGGGATGTTTTAGTTAGGCTCAGATTTTAGTCATACAAAACCAGTGAAATTCAGCAGTTGCAGTTACCTGTGCTAACTATAAATTATGCCCCAACAACGTACTGCTTCTGACCTCACATATTACATCACTCATGACATGATTAGTGATGTTAGGTTTGAAAATTCCATTCTCGCTATATACTTGTTCTACGTTATATTAGGTTAGCAGTGTGCGGCTGAATTACACACCATTCGTATCCACGTTATGCAACCCACTGAGTTATCCCTGCTATGTGCGAGCTTCAGTTAGCGAGTGTGACTCACTTTTGAATTTCGTAATCCCTATTAGGCTGTGTCTGTACTAGGCCTTATTATTCGTATTGCTTGCTTCAGCAGAACACTGTATTCAGTTATTATTTTCTTTTCTGTTCAAGGTTGCCTTCTGACTTACTAATGAATAGGCCATTCTGCCCTCGCATACCTATCCTTGTGTGTAGCTCTGCTCCCACGTTAGGAGATGCTGAAACCCTGCACGGCAACCTTGAGATAGTGATAGCGTGTACCCATCTAGCAGGTGGTAGCCCATCCTTCTGTGCCTCCTTAGTTCATGTTTGGCCTAAGCTGTTAACTTTCCATTGTGGGGATGGTTGGGAGGTCCTTGGGAGGAATGATTATGCATTGCAGACTGTTGGGGGGCTAGTCCCTCGGTAGACATCTTAGGGTGCAGGTCAGATTGGACTCCTCTGCAGAGTATTGCTAATAAACAACTGTTTGTATTCTCTACTGCCTGACCGACTCTTCATTTTGTGGAAGGCGATTAGGAGGTTGTAGAAAATCTGGGTGGCCCTTTTCGGGCCACTTCCTTCATTTGGCGCCCGAACAGGGACTCTGCAAGGTGACCCAACTCACCCGTAATCGGGTTGTAGGGTCAGGGTTGCGTCCGGTCAGTCGGTTGGATCGGGGATCCCCACACGATAAGAGCCCGGTTCTTTTGGCTGCCCCGCCCGTGTGATCAGGCGGCTCCTCGTCTAGTGGTCACCGGCTGGGGTCCTGAGAAGGCAGAACCTTCGATTTGACTGTTTGGTCCGAAGAGTCGGCAGTGGAGAATAATATTGCTCGACATGAGTTCACCAGGTGAGTGACTTGAATTCTTGGAAAATGTGGCGCCATGGTTGAACGGCACGAGCCAACGGGCTGTGTCTGGTACAGTCTCTGGACTGTCTTGTCTTGATCTTGGTAGGTTTGCGGACCCTTAAAGGACACAGAGTGTTTGTGAACAGTCTACCACGCCAACTGGAAATTTGGCCCACTCATGAAAAGGTCTGTGGCTGTTTGCGAACAATCTGCCAGGCCAACTGGAAATTCTGCTTATTCTTGAAAAGGTCTTGGGCTGTCTTCTTGTACAGTCTTTGTACTGTCTTGTCTTGGTACAGTCTTTGGACTGTCTTGTCTTGGTACAGTCTGCGGACTGTAGGGTGCGGTTTTCGGACTGCTTTGATTTGGTTTTGGACCGATTTGTTGGTTGGTGCTATATTTGTCCATTGGGGACAGTGTATGTGTCTTATATTACGATGCCTTGTCTAAGCAAGTTAGGGTGTTTTGGATGTCGGTGTTGTTCCACTGAAGCTCGATTGGAAGAGAGGCAGCCTGCGCCTCCAGAGGGTACCCCAATTTTTGATGTATACGTCAAGCATGGCAATGGCCCTATTATGTTTAGCAGGTTGTGGAATAAATGTATGAGGGACAATGCTGAGTTACAGTGGCCACTTACTGGCACATTTGATGAACAAAAGTTGAATTACTTGCAGGACAAACTGTTCGCCAAAAAGAGCAGGCAGTCGATGTTTGATTCTCTGAGGACATGGCAGAAGGAAGCGAAGCAATGACGTATGAGAGCAGAGAAGCAAGCCCAGAGGGGGCAGACACAAACGATAACGCAGAAAGCAATAGCCTATGAAAGAGAAAAGATCGAGAAAGGCAAAGAGTGTGCAGATAGGAAGTTTTGATTGCAGAGTGATAAATGTTATGTTGCTAGAGAGGAAGGTGATGTTTTCGTGGAGGAGTTATTGGATTCTCGACCCCCACCTCCTTAGGCCCCCAAGCGGATATATCCCATAATCCCAACACCTCAGTCTTCGGCCTCTATTCCTACTCTTTCTGTTTCTAGATCTAATGCTTCGGCCCCGGCCCGCCTGCTTCTTCCCCACTTTCGCAAGTTACAGGGGTGGGAGCCGTCAGTTCCCCTATTCTGTCTCCCGGCTCCATACCTGTGGTCACGCCTCCTCTCACTCCTGCAACACAGTCTTTGTGCGCTATGGTACCTGTTTCTTCATCTGCTCTTTCCCCTTTGGGTGTGTTACCCCAGGCATTGCAAAATGCTGAGACACCTGTGCGTGGAGTGCATGAAGTGAATTGGGCAGCGGCACGTGAACGCATGGTTAAAGTGTTGGTGCGCTCTGCTGTGGGTGATGAGGAAAAGAGAATGGTGGCTGACCAGGCTGCACAGTGGGCCCGGAATCCGATTTATAGTGTGGAAGATGTGTGGAGCGTGATGAAAGATTATGAGCCATTTATACAGCAACATGCTCTTAAGCATATGTCGGCTATGCTGATAGGTTTGTGGGAGCAGTATTTCAAGGGTATTGCACCGCAGATAATTTACGACATTCGGGATAGGGTATACACTACAGATATGGCCCCCAATGAGGTTTTCAGTAATGTGACGACATTGGTGGGTTATCGGCGTAGATTGCTTCAGAAGGTCCCGACGACAGTGTCACAGTTTCCCATTAGGGAAGTTCATCCCATTTACCACCCCGAAATACCGGAGTTGCGAGATGGGAATAATATTGTTACTCGCCCACGAGTGGCGGCCCGTTTCCAGGAACAGTGGATCTACACTCCTTGGAAGAGGAGTGAGGTAATATCTCTAAAAGGACAGTTGCCGGACCCTCGAAAAAATCAGACTGCGTACTATAAAGAATTGACGGAGGCGGCCTCCTCCACAGTGATGACATTAGCTGATATAGAGTTGTTTTTCGGTCTGTTGGTACCGGTAGATATATGGAGACAGGCGCATACGCAGGATCATGTGGTGGAATTGGGTGGAACATGGGATGAGATCAGGGCATGGGATAAGGAGCGCAAGCCCGGCGAGAAGCCGAAGGCGGAGCTATTAGCCTTGCCGGGGCGTATTATTACTTACATGCATTCCCTTATCCCGCCGAGGCGATTAGATTGGGACATGTTGACTGCGTGTCGCCAAAAGGATGAAAATGTGTCCGATTTCTTTATTAGGTTTGAAAAGGTGTTTCTGGATTTTAGTGGCCAAGATCTGTCGCTGGAGGGTGGTGTTTGTTTGTTCGTCAACAGGTTTGTCACTAATTTGCTTCCTGAGATTGGGACTAGGTTACAGGCTTCGGAAAGTACTTGGACCACCTCATCCCTGTCAGTAATCTTGAGTATGGCGCAGTACTTCGAGCATAGAGAGAATGAGGACAAAGAGAAGGTAGAGAAAAAGTCAAAGGAGTTGAAGACGAGTGTGTTGATGCAGCAAGTGGCGAGAGGGAATGGAAGAGGAAGGGGTTCGGGTCTGGCCCAGCGGGGATCCCGGTCTGACCGGAACAGTACACCGGGTGTGCCCGTGGGGTACAACCAATGTGCGTACTGTAAAAAGGAGGGGCATTGACGAAGTGAGTGTCTGAAGTTGCTGCAGAAAGTTGAGGCCCCGAGAGGTAGGGGTTTTAGAGGACGTGGTAGAGGGGGAGGGGGCCGAGCAGAGGGATAGTCTGAGGATACATTGTATGCTCATCGGAACAAGAACTATTTTGATGAACACCGGGGAAGGCAGTACTATCATGATGACTATGACATGGACGAAGTGACGGGGATGTCCCACAGCTAGGACAGCCAGGGACAGGGTAGGGGACTGGTTCCGGTGCCTGTAGATCAGCGGGGACCTTATGTCACTGCAGATTTGCAAGTGACGCCCAAGACATTCTTACTTGACACGGGTGCTATGAATAGCTCTTTCTCGTTCGTTGGTCCCAGGGGCAGCTCTGTCTGGCCAAAACAATGTTTCGGTAGGTTTCTCAGGCATGCCGGTTGTCAGCCCCATTTCCAAACCTCTTGCTCTGACTATTGGTCCCTTTACAGTGGATTCACCATTTCTGTTAACAACAAATTGTGGGGAGAATTTGATGGGATTGGATTTGTTGAAGAGATTACATGCCACCATATTTTGTTCTCCAGATAGTGTTTACATGACCATTGGGCCACAAGTGGCTCGTGCAAAACAATGCTTTGCAAAGGACGCACCCCTCCCCGCTGAATTCAAAGTGGTGCCCCGTAGCTTATGGGCAGCAGGAGACACGGATGTGGGGTTACTCCAGATCCCGCCGGTCTCTATACAGATCAAAGACAATGCTGTATTGCCACGTATTCCCCAGTATAAGATTTCACAAGCAGGAGAAAGGGCCTTGTTGCAAATAATACAGGATTTGGTTAAGTCTGGTGTGGTTGAGGAGACAGTGGCGAATGTGTGTAATAGCCCTATCCTTCCGATTCTCAAGAAGACACCCTTGGACTCTTCTGATGCTCATCCTGATGTTTATCGCTTTGTAATTGACCTCAGAGAGGTTAATAAAATAGTAGTGCCCCAATATCCTGTAGTCCTAGACATTACCACAATATTGACAACGATTCACCCATCGGCATAATTATTTTCCGTGATTGATTTGAAAAATGCTTTCTTTGGCATTCCAATTCATACAGATAGCAGATATCTGTTTGGATTCGCCCTAGCCGGCAGGAGCTTTAGATTCTGTCAATCAATTAATCAGGGAATTGTAAGTGCGCTACTCACCCGTGAGGGTCTCAAGGCGCTGAGGGAGGGGTCCGCAGATCTGTTTAACCGAAGAGCCAGATCTTGAGGCTCTTCCTGAAGGTGTTCAGGGAGGGGGTGCGTCTGATGTCTGCCGGTAGCTCGTTCCAGGTCTTGGCTGCCATGTGAGAGAAGGATCTTCCACCTGCTCTGGCTCTGTGGATGCGCGGGGTTTTGGCCAGTGCGAGGTTGGAAGATCGGAGGTTTCTTTTGGGTACGTGGAAGTTGATTCTGTCATTGAGGTATTTGGGTCCATTGTTTTGTAGGCATTTGTAGGCGTGAGTGAGGATTTTGAAAGTGACTCTTTTCTCCATGGGGAGCCAGTGGAGACTTCGTAGGTGTTGGCTGATGTGTTCGTGTCGGGGGATCCTGAGGACGAGTCTGGCGGCGGTGTTCTGTATTGTTTGGAGTTTGCGGAGTAGGGACTTGTTGATGCCGGCGTAGAGTGCGTTTCCATAGTCCAGTCTGCTGGTGATGAGTGCGTGGGTGACTGTCTTCCTTGACTCAGGGGGGATCCACTTGAAGGTCTTGCGGAGGATGCGGATGGTGTTGAAGCAGCTGGAGGTGACGGCTTTGACCTGTCGGTTCATGGTGAGTGATGAGTCGAGTACGATGCCGAAGTTCTTGGCGTGGTCTGAGGGGGTAGCTGGGCTTCCAAGGGCAGTCGGCCACCAGGTGCTGTCCCATGCAGAAGGGGTGGTACCGAGGACGAGGACTTCTGTCTTCTCGGCATTGAGCTTCAGGCAGCTGTTGGTCATCCAGACTGCGATGTCTTGCATTCCTTTCTGGAAGGTGAGTTTGGCAGTGGTAGGGTCTTTGGTGAGGGAGAGGATGAGCTGGGTGTCGTCGGCGTAGGATATGATGTTGAGGCCGTGTTGTCGGACGATGGCTGCGAGGGGGGCCATGTATATGTTGAAGAGGGTGGGGTTCAGTGATGAACCCTGTGGGACTCCGCAGGTGATTTTCGTGGGGTCGGAGAAGAAGGGTGGGAGTCTGATCCTTTGGCTTCTTCCGGTGAGGAATGATCCGATCCAGTCCAGGGCTGTTCCTTGTATGCCTGCGTCGTGTAGTCTGGCGACTAGTGTGCTGTGGGAGACGGTGCCGAAGGCCGCTGATAAGTCGAGTAGGATGAGGGCTGCGGAGTGGCCTTGGTCCAGGAGGGTGCGGATGTCGTCTGTGGCAGCGAGTAGGGCGGTCTCTGTGCTGTGGTTGCTTTGGAATCCGGATTGGGACGGTTCGAGGACGGCGTTCTCTTCAATGAATCTTGTCAGTTTCCTGTTGACTGTTTTCTCTGCAACTTTGGCTGCAAAGGGGAGGAGCGAGATGGGCCGATAGTTCTTGAGGTCGATGGGGTCAGCTGTGGGCTTCTTGAGCAGGGGTCTGACTTCTGCGCGCTTCCAGTCATCTGGGAAGGTGCCTGTTTTGAAGGTGGTGTTGATGGTGCATTGTAGTTCGGGTGCGATGGCGGCCGCAGTTCTGTGGTAGATGTGAGGGGGCAGGGGTTGGTGGGGGCCCCCGAGTGGATGCTTTTCTTGGTCGAGGCAGTGTCTTCGGCCGTAATCGGTGTCCAGTTGGAGATGGTGGGCTGGCTGGTGTTTCTGGGGGGCGGGGGGCCGTCTGTGGCACCTGGTGGATGGTCGATGAAGTTGTCAAAGAGGTTTTTGATCTTGAGGTGGAAATAGGTTCCAAGCTTGTCGCAGAGGTCTTGGGATGGTGTGATGTCTGTGGCTTCGCTGCGTAGGTTGGTGAATTCCTGAATGACACTGAAAAGTTCCTTGGAGTTGGTGGAGTTGGCCAGGATTTTGTTGTGGATGAAGTTCCTCTTGATTGCTCTGTCGTGCTCCTCAAGGCTATACAGAAAGTCCTAGTATCTATAGTCAATCTTTAAAAACTCAATTGAATTCTTTGGTACTTCCCACTGGTAATGTGCTATTGCAGTACGTTGACGACCTCCTTGTGGCCTCTGATACTGAGGATGGCTGTAAAGATGCCACTGTTAAATTGCTGTTGCACTTGGTGCGCCATGGCCATAAGGTGTCCCTTTCCAAATTTCAATATTGTCGACAGGAGGTCACCTATTTAGGTCACCTACTGTCGAAGGAGGGTCGCAGACTAACACCTTAGCGCATAGCTGCCATCACTAATATGCCTGTTCCTAAGACCCAACGTGAAGTACGTGCATTTATTGGTATTACCTCGTATTGTCGACATTGGATCCCCAATTATTCCTTACTAACAGAACCCCTCCTTTACCTGACCACCAAAGAAGTGCATGAACCCCTGCCTTGGACATCTGCTTGCCAGCAAGCTTTTGAGCAATTAAAGGTTGCGCTTTGCTCTGCTCGGTACTCCTGATTACCAGAAGCCTTTTCTGCTTTACGTACATGAGGCGGATGGTTGCGCGCTTTCTGTTTTAACACCGGGCTTTGGTGGTAAGCAAAGACCCTGTGCTTATTTTTCTGCTATACTAGATAACGTCGCCAGAGCTCTCCCGAGCTGCCTAAGAGCTGTCGCGGCGGTGGCAGTTTCTATCAGACAATCGGCGGGGCTCGTTCTTGATACTGATCTCATGGTAATGGTACCTCATGCTGTGGATACGCTTTTGAATAAGACAAAGACTCAGCACCTTACTAGTGCACATCTGACTGGATATGAACTAACATTATTTGCTCCGCACATTACCATCAAAAGATGTGCCACTCTGAACTCAGCCAAGTTACTACCCTTCCCTTTGACGAATCATGACACGGATGCACATGATTGTGTGTACAGAACGGAAGAGGAAACGAAAGGACGGGTAGACCTGACTGATGTTCCCCTAGCTGAACCCCAAGGGGAACTATATGTCGATGGCTCTTATTTCAAACTACCAGATGGCACCACCACTGCAGCATATGCAATTACAACATTACACACCATAGTTGAGACATCCTGTGTCCCATACCAATCAGCTCAAGCTCCAGAGCTGGTTGCCCTTCTTCGGGCTTGTGTGTTGAGTGAGGGACTGACTGTCAATATTTACACTGACAGCCAGAACGCCTTTGGGGTCACCCATAATTTTGGACACCTCTGGGCGGAGAGAGGGTTCTTAACATCACATGGATTATGAATACAGCTCTAACACTTCCCAAAAAGTTAGCAATAATAAAATGTAGTGCCCACAAAGCAATAACAGATGATGTTGGGAGAGGAAATGCGTTTGCAGATCAAACAGTTAAAGAGACAGCGAGATCAAAGATGAAAAAGATGTTTGTGGCAGGTCCTGCTAGGTGGGTCCCAGACAATGGAATGTTCGAGGACACATTAGAAAATGTCAAGGAGATACAAAGCGAGGCGACCCTAGATGAATTGGCAATATGGCAGGAGAGTACAGGGGGTCTGGATGAGGATCGGTGCTGGACTGATAAGTCCGAGAAACAGCGATGGATGTTACCTAATGCCTATGTACTTCCTGTGGTTACCATGGCCCATGGCCCAGCCCACATTATCGCCAAGGATATATGTAAGGTGTTGGACCCAGTGTGGCAGAACGACAATATTTCCAAGGTAGCCACTCATTTAGTGAAACACTGTATGATTTGTATGACAAATAATCCTGGGAAAGGCACTCCTACACCCTCTGGTAACTTTGCACTGCCTTCCTTCCCTTTCGAGGTTCTCCAGATGGATTTCATCGAAATGGAATGAGTCAACAATTTGAAGTATGTGCTGGTAGTGATTTGTGCATTCAGTAAATGGATTGAAGCTTACCCCACTAAAGAGAATACGGCTATGGCAACGGCGAAGGCACTCATAAAAGAGTTCTTCCCGCGCTTCGGATTGCCGCGTGTGATCTGGAGTGACAACAGAAATCACTTCAATTCCAAGGTCACACAACTGGTGTGAGAAGGTTTGCACATCAAGCAGAAGTTTCATGCAGCTAACCACCCCCAGTCAGCAGGTCTGGTTGAGAAATACAATGGTACTCTCAAACTGAAGTTAGCAAAGATACAAGAAAGCACAGGATTGCGATGGCCAGATGCATTGCCCTTGGCCTTGTTATCCACCAGGGTGACGGCACACTATAGGACAGGGTTGTCACCATATGAGGTAGTGTTTGGTCGCCCTGCCAATATCTGGGGCATTCCAAGGCCAAAGCGCTTCTCTGAGATAGAGTACCCTTTGCTTGTAGACTATCTGTACGAGTTAACTAAAGATCTTCGTTCTCTTCATCAACAGATTCAGGAGACACTGCAGCCAGTACCAGAGCGGCCCGGGCATCAGCTACAGCCTGGAGACTATGTCCTCGTCAAGAACTTCCAGAGGAAGAGCTGCCTGGAGCCTCGTTGGAAGGGCCCACTGTTGGTCCTCCTTGCCACTAGAACAGCGGTGAAACTCGATGGCCAGAAGAACTGGGTGCATGGTACCCACTGCAAGAAGGTTCCTCTCCCACTTCCCTATGACAAGTGGGTGCTCAACGGCATTGCTGACCAAGAAGGGGAGAGAGTGCCCTTCTTTCTTCCCTTCTCTGATGCCCGGTTAAGGTGGGCGCAGACAGAAGCAGAGAGTGATGCCGCCCTGCTTGAGGCGGTCCCTCCAGAGATAAGGGCAGCCCCAGCCTCTTCCACATCTGATCCATAGGCACCTGAGTCTCCATGCCTTTCTGAGCCTGAGTTTCACCCCCTTTTTGTTGATGAAACAGTGCCTGGAGTTGACAGGTACAACTTGCGCCCCTGAAAGAAGGACAGTGCGCCAGAGGGACAGTCCAGGAGTTAGGGAAGGACTTGAGATTAGGGTGTAGGTACTATGTCTATAGTGCCTGCGTCGGATTAGGGTGAACTACACTGGTGCACTGCCCTAGACACTGGACAGGATCATTGAGGGTACTCACCCTGGAGGGAGGAAGCTCTATCCTGAAAGAAGAAGGAATTGTTTCCAGCAAGGGCCACGATCGCGCAGCCCCCTCGAGGGAGTGCTTCAGAGCACCATCATTGATGAACGATAGGAGCCTGCCAGCAAGGCTCTAGATGGATGCTGGGTAAACTGTGCCCCTCTGGTCAGTTGTATTCTTGTCCCTCCAGTTCATAAGGCTCTTCACATGTACCCATTTGGCAGTCCTGCCATGGAGGAGGAACAGCCCCTAGCAGCACCACCACCAGGTCAGAGTAGTCCTGTGTGGTCTAGCTGGTCTATTAGAAGTAAGATAGTAGTGGTAGTGTTCCTTCTCATAGTAATGATAATACTGTTTGGGGTAGTATGGTATTTAGAAGAACAGCATCCTGTACACACTTTGATAGAGACTACCCCGTCTCCACCTGAGCATCTGTTCGTTACGTTGACCCCACATAAAGAGAGACATAGACAGACATATGTTGAAAATGCCTTCCTGTAAATGCTTCACCAAGTACACAACACGACAAATGCCACAAATTGCTGGGTGTGTGGATTACTCCCCTCAGTTATGCACAAGAACGATTTACTGGTGTCTTTACCACTTTCGTACCTAAGTAGTTGTGAGGCATGGTTCTTGTTGCTTTCCATGGTGTATGTACATTATCATACTGATGCTATGAATATGACGAAGTCTGATTATGAAGCAGTGTTGGAGTATATAGTAGTACACCAGGGTTATACACCTGGGATAGGAGGAAAGGAGGGTACCTTACATCCACATGCTTACATGAATGTTTACGAGGGCAACAAGAATGCCACATGGCTGCAAAATGAAATGTTGGATTTCCAGGGATTCAATGTTACCGAATAATTTAAATGTTTCCATGCACGAAATATCACTGAAGATAAAGCCATGCCCGTACCTGTGGCTCATACAGCAGCTAGTTTCTGTGTCGAAGGTTCTGGGAATATTCCAGTGGGACAGAGCAGTTGCAACTACACCTGTCGATTAAACACTACTAGTAGCCCACCTTTGCTCACTCCCCCAAATGTATACTTTGTTTGTGGGGAACAGGCTTATACATGGCTCCCTAGGGGATGGTCTGGCCGGTGTTATGTCTCTTTTCTTCTACCTCCCGTTTACATTGCACTGTCCAACTATCAGAAAGACCATAGGCTGCAGCGGAGAAGTGTATACTTGTTCCGGGTAAGGAGAGTTATTGACACAGCAGATATCGATCAAACTGATACTACCCTACAGCAATTCACGGATGCCATGAAGGGTATTGTGCCTTTCTGGGGACCTATGTATACCAGTGTTAGCATTCGTCATCTCACCAGGGTTGTTGAAGGGGTTATCAACACTACAGCAGGCATACTCACAATCCTCACGGCTGAGCTCCAGGCTACCAGACTTTTTGCTCTTCAAAATCGGATGGTTTTAGACGTCATCCTTGCAGATAGGGGTGGAGCCTGTCGCGTCATAGGCAGCAGTTGCTGCGTTTACATCCCAGACCACGCCCCTAATGTATACTCAGCTATCCAGAAGCTACATAGGCTTGCATCCGATATTCACCAGGATAATGGATAATGGTCCGTGACAGGGTGGTTTTGGGGTCTGATATCATCCTGGGGTTGGAAGATACTTCTTTTCCTAGTAGCTATTGCAGGTGTCATCTTCACGTGCTGCCTATGTGTCAATTGCCTTCCAGCATGCTGCACCTATTGTGTGAGTAAACTCACCCCTACCCCTAAATTGCCAGGCCGTAATAATAAAGTCTCTACTATGATGATGCAAGAAATACAGGATATGATGCAGATAGATGAGGGTATTTTTGAGTACTAAAAATGTCTTGTTATACATGTGTTGCTTTATTTTCCTTTGATATTAGAGTGACTATGCATTTTCCTTTTTCCCCTGCTTAGAATTGTAAAGACTCTACCTGATAGCGTCAATAAAGCATTTAGCCTCCACTGCTAAAAGGAGGGTCTGTTAGGTTTGAAAATTCCATTCTCGCTATATACTTGTTCTACGTTATATTAGGTTAGCAGTGTGCGGCTAAATTACACACCATTCGTATCCACGTTATGCAACCCACTGAGTTATCCCTGCAATGTGCGAGCTTCAGTTAGCGAGTGTGACTCCATTTTGAATTTCGTAATCCCTATTAGGCTGTGTCTGTACTAGGCCTTATTATTCATATTGCTTGCCTCAGCAGAACACTGTATTCAGTTATTATTTTCTTTTCTGTTCAAGGTTGCCTTCTGACTTACTAATGAATAGGCCATTCTGCCTTCACATACCTAACCTTGTGTGTAGCTCTGCTCTCACGTTAGGAGACGCCGTAACCCAGCACAGCAACCTTGAGATAGTGATAGCATGTACCCATCTAGCAGGTGGTAGCCCATCCTTCTGTGCCTCCTTTGTTTATGTTCGGCCTAAGCCGGTAACTTTCCATTGTGGGCGTGGTTGGGAGGTCCTTGGGAGGAATGATTATGCGTTGCAGACTGTTGGGGGGCTAGTCCCTCGGCAGATATCTTAGGGTGCAGGTCAGATTGGACTCCTCTGCAGAGTATTGCTAATAAACAACTGTTTGTATTCTCTACTGCCTGACCGACTCTTCATTTTGTGGAAGGCGATTAGGAGGTTGTAGAAAACCCGTGTGGCCCTTTTCGGGCCACTTACTTCACTGACATCACTGATGACATCTCGAATGACCTCACTGATGACATCACTGATGACACCATCCACAGAACCACTCACATACCCACTCACACCACCATATAACCTCTTGTATGTCCACTCACACAACCACTCACATAACTATTCACAGACCCATACCAGTACTCACATACCCACTCGTTCCTCCATAGAGGCACTCACACACTCACTCACTCACTTGTACAGCCACTCACATACCCATTCACCCACCCATACAGCCACTCATACAACCAGTCACTCACCTGTACAACCACTGATATAGCCACACACTCACCCATACAGCTACCCATACACCCACTTATTTACCTATACAGTCACTCACACACCCCCTCACTCACCCATAGAGCCTTTCAACACAGCCATTCCCTCACCCATACAAGCACTCAATCACTCACTCACACACCCAAACAACCACTTACATACCCATTCACACATCAATACACGCACTCACACATCTGCATACTCACCCATACAGCCATTCAGTCAGATACTTACTCTCCAATACAGACACTCACACACCAACTCTTAACCAAACTCGCTCTCAAACAGCCACTCATTCACCCATACAGTCACTTACACACCGAGTCACTTACTCATTCAGCCATTCTGACACCCGCTCACTCACCCACACAGTCACTACATAACCACTTATCCACCCATAGAGCCACTCACACTGCCACTCACTCACCCATACAGCCACTGACATACCCACTCATTCAATAATACAGCCACTCACACAGCATCTCACTCACCCACACAGCTACTCCCACACCCACATATATACCCATACAGCCACTTAAACACCCATACACACATACATACAAGCGCACAGCCACTCACATAATATATGGTAGAAGTAGTATCACCCAGTAGTAATGCACCTAATATACTAATTTAACTTTTGTAGTAGGTTAATATGTATGTTTAATACCAATAAACTCTTAAAAACACTAACACTCACTTGATGACATTGCTGATGGCATCTCAAATGACATCACTGATGACATCATCCAGTGAATATGACTGTTTTCTAAAAGTTAATGAGTGTTATACATATATACTAAAGTAAGTGGCTGTGGAAGTGCCTGTATGGGTGAGTGAGTGGGTGTGTAAGTAGTGTACATAGCAGTGAGTGGATATATGATAGACTGGATACATGAGTGAGTGGGTGTATGAGTGAGTGAGTGCTTGTGTCAGTGGGTGTTGTGTAAGTGAGTGGCTCTGTGACAATGTGAGTGGGTCGGTCAGTGGGTGAACCTGTTCACTTACCCATACAGGCACTTATGCACTCTTTCAGTCACCATTTACAGCCACTCACATACCTGTTCACTCACCCATTCAGCCACTCATTCACCCTCTCATTCACCATTTATAGCCACTTACACACCTACTTACTCATCCATACAGCCACTCACTTACTCATACAGTCACTGACACAGCCACTTGCCCACGCATATAAAAACTTACACAACCACTCACTCATCTATACAGTCTGTCAGATAGCCACTCACTCATCCACAGACTACTTACACACCCAGTCACTCACTCACACAGACACTCACACAGTCACTTACTCAACCATAGAGCTACTCACACACCCACTTATTCACCCATACAGTCACACACAAACCCACTCACACACAGAGATAGACAGTTGCATGGATACTCACATATTCTATTTTTTAAATAGAATCACTCATCAGTAGTACACAAAGTAACCTAATTTAAGTTTTCTGATACCTTAGTATATATGCTTAACACTCATCAACTTTTAATAAAACAGTCAACATTAACTAGATGGTGTCATCAGTGATGTCATCAGGGGCATCATTTGAGATGTCATCAGTGATGTCACTGACACTGTTATGAGTGATGTAATATGTGAGGTCATAACCAGTGCATTGTGGGGGTGTACATTATAGTTAGCTCAAGTAACTATAACTGCTGAATTTCACTGGTTTTGTACTAGTGAAAGCTGAGCCTAACTGTAATGTCCCTGTAACCTCTGTTTTTTTCAGTGAATCTCTAAGTTTTTTAAAATCTATTTGCTAGCTATAATGTCCCTGTAACCTTTGTTTTTTTCAATGAATTTATGCATTTAAAAAGAGAGAGTATGAGTGGGGTTGTAAGTGGGTATACGAGTTTCTGAGTGGGTCTGTGAGTGGGTGTGTGTCTATGATAGGGGTGGGCAGTCAACCTTGCTCCGTCGATGAAGTTTGAGGGGTTTTGACACTCTAAACTCTGCTGGGAAAGCAGAGTTCAGAACAAACTGTGCCAACTGCAGTCAGACCATAGTTTACTAGCGCACTCACCCGTAGACTTCATCCCCCAAAAGTAGTGTGCCAGGGGGCGTGTTTGCGAAGCGGTTGAGGAAGGGGGAGGGGCCTACAACAAGGTATGAGCAATGCCTCTGTGGGGGACTTAAATGTAGTAATAATAGGGGTTCTTGGCCCCCAACGACCTTCAGCAACCAAGGTGACTGCATTCCCTAACCAGTAGTGCACCAGGAGGCGCATTTGCAGAGTGATTGAGAAAGGGGATGTGGCCCTCGACAAGTTTTGACCAATCTCGCTTTGGGAGACTTACTTGTGGCAACAATAGGGTTTCTTGGCCCCCAATGACCCTCTTCAGCCAAGGGGACTTCATCCCCCAACCAGTAGTGCACCAGGAAGTGCATTTGCAGAGTAGCTCAGAAAGAGGATGGGGCCTTCGATGAGGTCTGAGCAATCCCACTGTGGGGGACATACTTGTGGCAACAATAGCTTTCTTTGCCCCCAACTGCCTTCAGCAGCTAAGTGGACTGCATTCCCCAACCAGTAGTGCACTAGGAGGCACTTTTGCGGATGACTGAGAAAGGGGCAGGGCCTCCAATGAGTTCTTTACAATTCCGCTTTGGGGGACATACTTGTGGCAACAATAGAGTTTCTTGTCTGCCAATAAACCTCAGCAGTCAAGGGAACTTCATCCCCCAACCAGTATTGCACTAGGAGGTGCATTTGCAGAGTGGTTGAGAAAATGGGCGGGGCCTCCAATGAGGTCCGTGCAGTCTCACTGTAGCAGACTAACTTGTGGCAATAATAGGGGTTCTTGGCCCCCAACAACCCTCAGCAGCCAAGAGGACTTCATCCCCCAACCAGTATTGCACCAGTAGGTATATTTGCAGAGTGGTTGAGAAAGGTGGCAGGCCTCTGATGAGCTGTGCCAGTATTCATGGTTCCACAGGGGATGGGGTTGTGCTGAGCACTGTGGGTGATCTGCAGATTCCAGCATGTTGAGAAAAAGTTATAAGGCAATTTATTGGCATTTATGAGTACCTCTGGGACCCCTCTAACACACCCATGGATTCAGGGTACCTCTACCCTGACTCCTTGATTCACTTTGCACAGACATTTTCAGCCCCAGGGTCAATTTCCTGACAAACAAAATGGTGGCTGCAACTTTTCTATGAAGGTAGAGCCAATCAATCAATGCTTTTGGTGGATCCACGGAGGGTCCACGCCCGTCGATATTGAAATTTGGAATTCGGTTAATATCTCTAAAACCACTGAATGGATTTACACCAGACTACCCAAAGGCACTACTCTGGCCAAAGATCTAGCATCCTGTCCAATTTGGTGTAATTACGTTCAGTACTTCGGGCTGTAGACCTCTTCAAAGATCCTATGGGAAATGATATGGGGAAAACGCATTTTGGCCCCTCCTTTTTCTCAGCCCCACTTCACGAATCATCCCAAAACTTTCCAGGCAAAAGCTAAAGTGAGCGTTAACTTTTTTGGGAACATTTTGTGAGATTCGTCAACCGGCACCAAAGATATAGGCAACTGAATAACAGTTTTTTAATTTAAATTTGGTCCTAACTATAACTATCTACTAGTGACCACCAGTAGGTACTATATATACATATATAGAAATTGTATCTGAGTCATATTAGATGAACACCATGTTGTGAAGATTCCCTGGCTTGAAAATATTAACACTTGGCTATTTAAGTTTGGCCTGGAAGGCTTTTGGCTGCAGCCTTCTGCATCAGCCCAAGGTGCTCGGGACAAGTTAAAAACGTCCTTTTGAAACTTTGTCCTAGGAGCCAAATGTTTGGCTGCATCCCCGGGTACCCTGGTAGCCTCCTTTATGTTGATTAAGTGTGTACCTGTATATGAGTAATACTAGAATGTGGTTATTAACCCTGCTGCATGTGCACATTATGTAAAATTTAGATTGGGTATTTTACTGTTGGCCACGTTCACTCATTCCTGGATGAAAAAAGGAGACCTATCAAATCTGTGTCTGATGGGTTGCCAGGTACCTGAGAATATTGAACACATGTCATTTTTCGGCAAGGCCTATGCTGAACAGCGATCATGCTGGATTATTCCTCTTTGTAAACACCTCAGTTTTAGGGATCTCCACACAGATCTTAGGGCCTGATTCACAGAACTGACTTACGTGAAATACGTAAAGTTAGTGATTTTCGGTATTCACAGAATACACTTACCAATACTAACTTTATGTCCGCTCCCGGGCCGGAGATTCCGGCCCTGTGGCGGAATTTCCGCCTCTGGGCCGGAATCTCCACCTCCGGGCTGGAATACCCTCATTTAGGCCGTTTATGCTCAAACGGCCTAAATGAGGGTATTCCGGTCCGGAGGCGGAGAATCCGGCCCAGAGGCGGAAATTCCGCCACAGGGCCGGAATCTCCGGCCCGGGAGCGGACATAAAGTTAGTATTGGTAAGTGTATTCTGTGAATACCGAAAATCACTAACTTTACGTATTTCACGTAAGTCAGTTCTGTGAATCAGGCCCACAGAGTATGTAAAACCAACACCAGAGACTGTGTAGTGTATTCAATTGTGAGATATCTGTCTGCAAAATGGTATATTAGGCAAAATGCATTTTCAAAACAGCAGGTTTATCTTTTGCACACCTATCATCCTGTGCAGATCAAATGAGTCTATGATAGGCTTCTAATCCTTTTTTTATTGATTTCCTACTTAAATTTCTTTGTAGGATGTTATTTGACTTTTTTGTAAATCATTTTAGCTTGGGATGCTTCTTTTATAATAACTTTTAGTAACTTTAATTTTATAGATTTTAAAATATGATGAGATTTTTATTGTTGGACTGTAATTCCCAAAATATGTTTGTATTTCCTGGGATATGACTTTGACTTCACGACAGCAAAACTATCACAGAGAAACCTATTGACCAAAGTTTGATTATAAACTGCCAAGATAATTTGAAGTTACATGCCTGTTACAGTGGACTTTGTTCTTTGCGCCTTACAGAAATATTTTGAGAATGCCAATGGATCGGGTTTATTGCCATGAGGAATCCTTCGTAAGGTGAAACTTGTTGGCAGCGCTGTTTGCAATGTGGCTGAACAACCTAAATAAAGAAAAAACTACACTTGCACAAAAGATCTATGTGTTATCTCTTGTGCTGAATGTTAGTGCACATAAATGTGTTTGTTGGCTCTCTGTTTTTGCAACAAAAACAAAATCTTGATGTATGGCCAATGAGCAGCTAGCCACTTGAGGTGGGCAACGGAGATATATTGATACAGTGATTAATTCAAATGGTGTGGCATTGGGTTCCCTGGCTGCCCTTTGTTTGTTCAACATTACTTTAACCTATGTTTTTTAGTGAATTTCTAAGGTTTTTTCAAAAGAAAAACAGATCTTTTTATCACACCTAACAATAATGTTACTTTAACCTTTGTCTTTTTCAGTGAATTTCTAGTTTTTTTTTAAATGCAAACTACTATTTTAATACCGTACGTAAAGCCAACCTTTGTCCACACACGGTGTTTGGACATACGCAGTGGGGGCTTAGTCTCAGGGCCAGGCCTGTGGCCAGACTTAGCAGCAAACCCCCCACAGGGCCTTGTGTTTTATAAAGGGGATGGGGACCAAGTAATCCCCCTCCCTGAGCCTCATTAAGCCCTGGGGACTCCATCCCCCTTGGCATTTTTTCAAAATGAAAGGTGGCTACATGACCCCCTCCCTAAGCCTCACTAGGCCCTGGGGCCCCCATCCCCCAGGACCTTATGTTTTTTAAAAGGGTGGAGGACCAAGTGGCTCCCCTCTCAAGCCTTATTAGGCTCTGGGACCCCATCCACAGGGTCATTTTTTAACGTGAGAGGGGTTGCGTGGTCCCCCACCCTGAGCCATTAAAAGGCCCCGGGGATCCCATCCCCCAGGGTTGTATTTCCCTAAGTTGAGGTGCCATGCAGCCCCCTCCTCAAGCCTTACATAGACCAAGGTGACCCCTTCCACCAGGGCCAAAGTTCCTTTAAGGGGGCGGAGGCTCATTAGGCCCTGGGGACCCCATCCCCTAGGGCCTTTCTTTTAAAGGGGAGTGGGATCAAGTGGCCCTGTCCCCATGCCTTATTAGGCCCTGGGGACCTCATCCACCAGGGCCATTGTTTTTAAGGAGAGGGGGCTATTCCTGAGCCTTTACAAAACTATGGGATGCAATACCCCAGGGCGATGTATTTTTAAGGAGAGGGGGGATGCGTGGCCCCCTTGCCTGTGACTCATTAGGCCCATAGGGGCCCTATGTATTTTTATGGGAAGGGGAGCCAAGTGAGCACGTTCCATATGCATTATTAGTCCCTGGGGACCTCATCATCCACGGCTATTTTTGTAAAGGGGAAGGGGGGCATGGGGCCTTCCTCTCCAAGCTGTTATAGGCCCGGGAGCAGTGATTATTTTGTACCGGTGCTTTCCGGTGCTTAGCACCGGCATTTATTTATCAGGGCCGGGTCTACTCGTCTACTGCACTGCGTCACATTCTAATTGTTCATATGATATTGAATACCTCCGGCTCACATTGACTCGGCGCAGAGTGTGTTCTCAACATCTCCCGCAGACTGTTGCGGCTGGCTGTGAGAGCCTGAGCCAAGATTGAAGATTCAGATATTATGGCATTGGCGCCTTTGGCGGTCCTTCGTCCAGTGTTGCCGGTGCGGTGGGCGGGACACTGATCATTGGTCTGGATTTGGTTCTTCGGGGGTAGGGGCTGTGCGGCAGCGTGTGCAGATTTTATTCAGATTGCCATGCCCCGGCACACCTGCAGTCCCACAAGGCAGCCCGACGACGACAGTGAGGGCAGTCAGCAGCACCAGGCCAAGGTTATTTATATCGGGGTAGAAGTTAATAAAGGCAGAGTGTGCCGACCACGTAACTGACCGCAAGTAAGTACTAAATGGCGGTAGCCATAAACTGATGATTACTGTCCTCCCCCCAGCCTGTGGCGTAGATTGCTTGGGCCGCCAAACGAAGCTCTTTGGTGTGGCACTGCACCAGTGTCTGTGTTTAAAATAAATTAAGATTTTCTTGACTGCGGCCCGGTGCACAAACATTATTTGCTGGTGCTAGTTCATGTACTGCATGATTACTGAGGCTGCATTCAGTGCATGCGCACATCTTTTACTACCTTCTTATGGAAATAAGATTCTGGACGCAGTGTGTATAACGTGTTGCACATTTGTTGTGCTGATGATGGATTCTGTTTTATTGTGCTACAGTGTGCTGCTTTACAGGGGCGCGATGGAGACCTCTGGCTCTGCAGCCTCTGCGATGCATGGGGCCCCACCATGACCTGAAGTATGGGAATCGCATTGCATTTCAGACTATGAGATGGGGCGCAAAAGGTGCTGCTCATTTTGCCTTTCATGTAGTTTTGTCACGCCGTGATTTAGGATTAGCTGTCATGGGGACCGTATTCCAAAACATTTTATCCTTGCACTACTTCAGTAAAACTGCATCACCAGGGCTGAACTCGGCGTACTGGGACTTCCACCCATTTACTCCACAAAGCGCTGGAAGGCCAGGGAGATGGGTCCATGCATGACGCACATCCTGGGCCCCGGCCAAGATGAGGATTGTGAATCTTTACCTTTGGCAGCATCTTTCCTACTGCTCATGAGGGTGCGCACAAGTATTGCATGCCAGTGCATAACTCAAAATATTGCCCCCCTTCCCCCTGCGGAATGGGATGAGGAGCCCATAAGTCTCCCATATCTGAGAAATATTTGTTGATTTTGTGCTGACTGGCGCTAAAGCCGGCCCTGCCCAAGATTCTCCTTGACAGTTACGCACAGAATCTGCCCGAAAGGGCCATATTTAGATGGTTCTGGAGCAGGGCGGACACACATTTCTCAGTGCCTCGATCATGAAGGTGATGTGGAAGATGCGCTGTAGTTTGAGAAGCCAGAGGGGACAGCGTGGCCTGACTAGGGGCAGAACAGCACTGTTACAGGTTGCGACTCCGGTACATTGGCAAAACCATGCCTGGGTTTACAATCGTCAAATAATAAAAGGCGATGTGGATGAAAAAGAAAATGTTAGTCTGTCTGTGTGGAGTTCTAAGCCCTTGCATGCCAGGCCTGGGGTGCACGTGCAGAGATGTGTGGGTCAGTGGGTGTCGAAGTACTGGGCAGGCTTGTATTAGAAAGTAACGGCACGGCAGCATGTGGGTCCCACTAAAGAAATGGCAGAGGCGTTGCTGCTCTAGAACAGAGCTGAGGTGCACTGGCAGCACTTTTCAATGCCCCAGGACTGACTGGCAGCGGTTGCTGTGCTGTAGGGCAGGGTTGGGATGCACTGTTATAACTGCGTGATACTGCATGATTACTGAGGCTGCGTTTGGTGCGTCGCACATCTTTTACCACCTTCTTATGGAAACAAGATTCAGGACGTAGTGTGTGTAATGTGTCGCATATTTGTTGTGCTGATGATGGCTTCTGTTTTATTGTGCTACAGTGTGCTGCTTTATTGCAGTGTGATCTGTGTTACAGGGGCGCGATGGAGACCTTTGGCTTTACAGCCTCTGCGGTGCATGGGGCCCCACCATGACATGAAGTATAGGAATCGCATTGCATTGCAGACTATGAGATGGGGTGCAAAAGGTGCTGCGCAGTTTGCCTTCCATGGAGTTTTGTCAAGTGGTGATTTAGGATTAGCTGTCATGGGGAAGGATTAAGGAATGCTGTCATGGGATCCCTGATGAATCCCAAAAAATTATCTTGTCAGTCAAGCAGTGTTTGCTCAGTGAAGAGCACATTTCTGTGGGTCTTAAAGTATATTAAGGAACGGTCGAGCGGCTTACATTACCGACAAGTTATCCTAACTCGAGCCAACCTAAACCATGATGTATTGCTGTAATATTCCAGTTAATAGTTTTCCAAATTACTTTCAGTTTAAAATTCATAAATTGAATAGGAACAGAATTCAGTTTTTAGAAAGCACACATATATTATACATGACCATTTCACACACCGTGTTTACATTGCTGATCACGTGTTTACTATGTCTTTGTCCTTAGTGTGATGTTTAGATTTTTCACAATCTTATAACTTCTTCAGTGATGTAACATTGAGGGCAGCACCAACACTCTGAAAACTGTTCCAGCGCCACTGGCTTCGGTGCCTTTGTGTGATGTTTCCATGCTTTCTTGCCTGGGTGCCTTGGTGTACAGTTTCCATGCTTCCTGGTCTAAGTACAGTGTGAGATTTCCAAGCTTTCTGGTCTGGGTGCCTTTGTGTAACATTTTCATGCTTTCTGGCATAGGTGCCTTTATGTGACGTTTCCATACTTTCTGGCCTGGGTGCCTTTGTGTGACATTTTCATGCTTTCTGACCTGTGTGCCTTTGTGTGACATTTCCATGCTTTCTGGCCTGGGTGCCTTTGTGTGACGTTACCATGCTTGCTGGCCTGGGTGTCTTTGTGTGACATTTCCATGCTTTCATCATGCTTACATCTGACTTTATGTAAACACAAATGGGGCTGTCCCTAGTTGGGATTCCTACAGGATTTTTAAAGATGCGTATCCAGTGGGGGCATCTCACAAAAAGTGAAGGCCTGGCCTCACATACCACCTGGTGTCATGCTTCATCATAGGCCATCCTCCCCCTCTAAAAACTTTGTTTGATAGAGGGCGGGCATACACCTGGAGACAGGGATGCACTTCTAAGCTAAGTGGTGGCCCGTGAGTAGTGAAACGTGATCTAAAAACCATTACAGTTGTCAAGAAACTAATTTAATTAAAGGGGCAACTGCATGGTATTAAAAGAAGTGAGCGGTGATTTGGGGACTAATTATCCCCTCACCGTGCTAAATGTGGTCAACATGTTTCTGCTTTAAGGTCCCCGAAGGGTACATAGCATTCGTCAGGACCAAGTGTTTTCAAAGGGCTCTGCCTTTATACACAAGTTGTATAAAAGATCAACCACTATAAGAGTGGGGGTTTATGTGAGTATCAATTTCCCCGCTAGTCTAGTACTCACAAGAAATGCCCTAGGTCACTATCCTACTTACTCCATGGGAGGTCGAGGGTGGAGGAGCCTTCTGTGACACTTGTCATTTTCAGTGCCTCCAGCCGTGTCTCCTACGGTTGTCCGCTTCGCCTCCCCGCCGGTCTGACTTTAAGCAGTGCTAGTTGAGGATGTGTGTGGAGCTAATACAGTAAGTGGGTGGAGCCAGTGGGAGAAGTGGGTGGAGCTAGAGAAAAGTAGGTGTGGCCTCCGACAAACATTTGAGCACCTGCACTTCATATTTTACAAATTAAACACTGCCTGGGTGAGAATAATATTTGATCACAAGTCTGCTCCCAGCTGGCTGGAGCATTTTTTAAGCTCCCGCCTGCTGGATGCAGAATTTGTGTTTGCTCCCGCGTGGCAGAATTTTTTAAAATGCTCCCACCTATTGGGTGCAAAAACAGGTTTTCCTGCTGACGTTGGTGCAGGAAGGGAACCTGCTATGGCCCGGGAGATGGCTACCCAAAACATAGCTAGTGAGCCATTCTGGGAGATGGGGTGCCTGCTGTCAGCTCCCACCAAGCTAAAGCAAGCAGCTCCCTCCTGAGGGTGGGCACCTCTGGAAGTAGCAGGAGCTGGCTCTGAGGGGTGGTGGTCTCCAAGGTTGTAAATGGCTTCATGAGGGGGGCTACCTGGCCCCACTCCATAGTAGAACTTAGTTCTGGGGATGTGGTCGCACCCTTGGGGCTGCAACAGACCCCTTACATTAACTTTTTTTAGCCAGGGGAGGTGGTGGTCCCAGGGGCTGTGAGCTTTAATAATATATGTTTAGCCCCAGGGAGGTGGCGATCTTTGGGGTGCAGGCGGGCCCAGCGGCTTTGCCTGCATACATATTTGTAAGTGCCCCAGGGAGGTGGTGGTCTATGGGACTGCAGGGGGCCACATGGACCCACTGCTTAAGAATCTATGTTTAGCACGAGGGAGGTGTGGGTCCCAGGGCTTGGGGAGTGCCACACGGGCAACCCACATTTTTATTTGTAAACATTTACAACATATATGTGATGGTCTCCAGAGTGTGCAGAGTGTCATGCGAGCACCCCGCATATTTTTATAATCCCTCATGTCCCCAGGACCTGCCCTTCTGGGGAGCTAAACATTGCAGAAGTGCTAGATCCTGCGCTTCTTTTTTAAAAAAAATCAGTGGTAGCCGCGGATCCAGCGAAGCTCACGCTGACTTTTTTTTTTTTTTTTTAAATGCTTTTTTGACCTGCGGAGCCCCCCCGAAGAAGACTAGGGGATAAGTGCATTTCTACCCTGCCCCGTCTCTTTATTTTACTTTTTTGTTCTGTGAAGATTTTGTAAGGATTCGTCAAATGTCGCCAAAGTTACTGGATAAAATGCATATATATATATATATATATATATATATATATTCACTGAAAAAAACCATAGGTTTCAGACACGTTATAGTTAGAAATTAGCATTTAAAAAACCTTTGAAATTCACTGAAAAAACCATAGGTTTTAGGGACAGTTATAGTTAGTTGGACATTGCACTCGTACAAAACCCGTGAAATTCCCCCGTTATAGTTAGTTCAGCTAACTATAACTCGCGCCCCGCAATGCACTGCTGATGATGTCACATATTACATCACTCATGACATGGTCAGTGACATCACTGATGACATCACTGATGACATCTCAAATGACATCACTGATGACATCATCCAGTGACTGTGTGTTTCTGTAAAGTTTAAATATGTTTAATATATATAGGGAAAGGCGTATTGAAGAATGAGTGGGTGTATAAGTGTCTGAATGGATGATTTAGTACGTGCGTGACTGACTCTAGAAGTGAGTGATTAAACGTATCTTACTGAATGCATGGGTTAGTGACTAAACTGTGTGAATGTCTGTATCCGTCTGTTGGTGTGTAAGTGGATGCATGGATTTGCGAATAGCTACATGAGTGTCTATATGGGTTATTGATTGGTTCTATGAGTATCTGTATGGGTGCCTGAGTGTTTGTGTGGATGGGGTGTGTGCGACTGTGCATAGATGTGTGAGTGGGTGATTCACTGGGTGGATGGTTTCAAGAGTGCATCTGTGATAGACTGTATGGGTGGGTAAGTGTGTGTAAGAGTGTGTTAGTGAGTGAATGTATGTCCCAGTGGTACATGTGTGAGTAACTACATATGTGAAAGGCAGTATATATGTGTATTGGAGTATATAAATAGCTATAAGCGAGAGTGAGTGATTGTGATAGTGGCTGTATGGATGAGTGTGTGCTTGTATCAGTGATTGTATAAGAGCGTAACAATGTGCTAGTATTTGTATGATTAAGTGAGCTGGTGTGTGTATAACTGTATAGGTGAGTAAATGGCAGTGTGTTTAATTATTTGCATGACTGACTAGGTGTGTGAGTACCTCTATGGATGAGTGGCGGTGTTTGAGTGTCTATATAGGAGTAAGAGTGCATATGATAGTCCTGTACTGAGTGACCATAAGTATGAGTGACTGTACGGGTGAGTGAGTGGATGTGTGTGTGTAGACCTAAGAATCAGTGAGTGGGTATGTAGTTATTGGTGTTGGAGTGTCTATGGTTTTGCGAATGGCACTCTGTAATTTAGATTGGGTGTATCAAAGGTTATATTAGGGTGTGAGGAGCTGCATCAGATTATCACGTGGATGATGTCATCAGTGATGTCATTTGAGATGTCATCAGTGATGTCATCAGTGATGTCACTGACCATGTCATGAGTGATGTAATATGTGATGTCATCAGCAGTGCATTGCGGGGCGCGAGTTATAGTTAGCTGAACTAACTATAACGGGGGAATTTCACGGGTTTTGTACGAGTGCAATGTCCAACTAACTATAACTGTCCCTAAAACCTATGGTTTTTTCAGTGAATTTCAAAGGTTTTTTAAATGCTAATTTCTAACTATAACGTGTCTGAAACCTATGGTTTTTTCAGTGAATTTCAAAGGTTTTAAAATGCTAATTTGTAACTATAACGTGCCTGAAACCTACGGTTTTTTCAGTGAATTTCAAAGGTTTTTTAAATGACAATTTTTAAATGTATTAATTTTTATATTAATTTTTTTCATACTGATTTACTACATTTTTAGAAACAATTTCTTTTACATATTTTATTTTTTAAATTACATTGTAATTACATTATACATTACATTACAAAAATACTTTCTCAGAATGAATTACTTTAGTTTAAATACTTTGCACATGGGCAATAGACTTTTAAGTACAGTAGTTACAGTTGTTGCAATGGGCAACACATTTTCAAACACAATGCAACATTCAGCTCAATGTGAATTTCTAGTTAAATGCAATTAGTTACTTTATGGATTACTTTTCTAACCACAGGACTGGATCCTAGATTCAGTCCTGGTACATCTCCTGTAAACAGTTGAGTAAAAGCGTTTTGGTTACAGTCGTGATTTTTAAGGAATATTATTGTATTTTAAAAGTTGACACTTAGAAACTTTTTCTCATAGAATCACCAATGTTATCCTATGGAAGGAAATTCACTTAGCAGGTAAAAACTGTTATCGTTACTTTTTCTTACTCAGTGTTGGATCCTGGATCCAGCACTGGTGCATCTCCTGTAAACAGTTGAAAGAATGCGTTTAAGTCATACAGGCGATTTTTAAGGAATATTTGTAGTTTGTGAAAATCGACACTTTGAAACTTTTCTGCTGAAAACCAGACAATGGATTCCTATGGAAGAAAATATAAGTTACTGGTAAGTACGGTTAAAATTACTTTTCAGGACCAGTACTGGGCTGAAAGATACAGCACTGAGGTCTCTCCTTATAACAGGTGAGTAAATCGGAATTCGTATTTCGGCTGATTTTAGAGGAATATTTGTATGTTTCAAAAATCAACACTTAGAAACTTTTTCAGCAAAAAGCAGGCAATGATATCCTATGGAAGGAAATTCAAGTTACTGGTAAGTACGGTTAAAATTACTTTTGAGGATCAGTACTGGGCTGAAAGATGCAGCACTGAGGTCTCTCCTGATAACAGATGAGTAAATCGGAATTCGTATTTCGGCTGATTTTAGATGAATATTTTAAAGTTCCAAAACTCCACACTTAGAAGAATTTCCAAGTGAAACCAGTCAATGTTAGCCTATGGAAGGAAATTCAAGTTACCGGTAAGTACGGTTAAAATTACTTTTCAGGACCAGTACTGGGCTGAAAGATACAGCACTGAGGTCTCTCCTGATAACAGGTGAGTAAATCGGAATTCGTATTTCGGCTGATTTTAGATGAATATTTTAAAGTTCCAAAACTCCACACTTAGAAGAATTTCCAAGTGAAACCAGTCAATGTTAGCCTATGGAAGGAAATTCAAGTTACCGGTAAGTACGGTTAAAATTACTTTTCAGGACCAGTACTGGGCTGAAAGATACAGCACTGAGGTCTCTCCTGATAACAGGTGAGTAAATCGGAATTCGTATTTCGGCTGATTTTAGAGGAATATTTTAAAGTTCCAAAACTCCACACTTAGAAGAATTTCCAAGTGAAACCAGTCAATGTTAGCCTATGGAAGGAAATTCAAGTTACTGGTAAGTACGGTTAAAATTACTTTTCAGGACCAGTACTGGGCTGAAAGATGCAGCACTGAGGTCTCTCCTGATAACAGGTGAGTAAATCAGAATTCGGATTTTGGCTGATTTTAGAGGAATATTTGTATGTTTCAAAAATCAACACTTAGAAACTTTTTCAGCAAAAAGCAGGCAATGATATCCTATGGAAGGAAATTCAAGTTACTGGTAAGTACGGTTAAAATTACTTTTGAGGATCAGTACTGGGCTGAAAGATGCAGCACTGAGGTCTCTCCTGATAACAGGTGAGTAAATCGGAATTCGTATTTCGGCTGATTTTAGAGGAATATTTTAAAGTTCCAAAACTCCACACTTAGAAGAATTTCCAAGTGAAACCAGTCAATGTTAGCCTATGGAAGGAAATTCAAGTTACCGGTAAGTACGGTTAAAATTACTTTTCAGGACCAGTACTGGGCTGAAAGATACAGCACTGAGGTCTCTCCTGATAACAGGTGAGTAAATCGGAATTCGTATTTCGGCTGATTTTAGAGGAATATTTTAAAGTTCCAAAACTCCACACTTAGAAGAATTTCCAAGTGAAACCAGTCAATGTTAGCCTATGGAAGGAAATTCAAGTTACTGGTAAGTACGGTTAAAATTACTTTTCAGGACCAGTACTGGGCTGAAAGATGCAGCACTGAGGTCTCTCCTGATAACAGGTGAGTAAATCAGAATTCGGATTTCGGCTGATTTTAGAGGAATATTTGTATGTTTCAAAAATCAACACTTAGAAACTTTTTCAGCAAAAAGCAGGCAATGATATCCTATGGAAGGAAATTCAAGTTACTGGTAAGTACGGTTAAAATTACTTTTGAGGATCAGTACTGGGCTGAAAGATGCAGCACTGAGGTCTCTCCTGATAACAGGTGAGTAAATCGGAATTCGTATTTCGGCTGATTTTAGAGGAATATTTTAAAGTTCCAAAACTCCACACTTAGAAGAATTTCCAAGTGAAACCAGTCAATGTTAGCCTTCGAAGGAAATTCAAATTACCGGTAAGTACGGTTAAAATTACTTTTCAGGACCAGTACTGGGCTGAAAGATGCAGCACTGAGGTCTCTCCTGATAACAGGTGAGTAAATCAGAATTCGGATTTCGGCTGATTTTAGAGGAATATTTGTATGTTTCAAAAATCAACACTTAGAAACTTTTTCAGCAAAAAGCAGGCAATGATATCCTATGGAAGGAAATTCAAGTTACTGGTAAGTACGGTTAAAATTACTTTTGAGGATCAGTACTGGGCTGAAAGATGCAGCACTGAGGTCTCTCCTGATAACAGGTGAGTAAATCGGAATTCGTATTTCGGCTGATTTTAGAGGAATATTTTAAAGTTCCAAAACTCCACACTTAGAAGAATTTCCAAGTGAAACCAGTCAATGTTAGCCTATGGAAGGAAATTCAAGTTACTGGTAAGTACGGTTAAAATTACTTTTCAGGACCAGTACTGGGCTGAAAGATGCAGCACTGAGGTCTCTCCTGATAACAGGTGAGTAAATCAGAATTCGGATTTCGGCTGATTTTAGAGGAATATTTGCACAATGGTGAAGGGAGGGGGCGGGGCCTGAGGTGACATCTGTGCAAACGCGCCCCGTGGCGCATTTTAAGTTGGGGGATTAAGTCCCCTTGAATCATGAGGGTCCCTACGGGCCAACTAGCCCACCAGGAACCTCCAGTATGCGCCAGGGGCTGCGTTGCAGAGACATGTACAGAGGCCACACCCCTTTTACACCTCTCTGCAACGCAGCTCTGTGGCGCTTTCTGGACGTACCTGTTGGGCTAGTTGGCCCCCAGGGACCCTCAGGATTGAAGAGGATTTAATTCCCCATCTTAAAACGCGCCACGGGGCCTGTTTGCACACATGTCACCTGAAGCCCCGCCCCTCCCTTCACCACTGTGCAAACGCGCCCGTGGCGCGTTTTAAGTCGGGGGATTAACTCCCTTGAATCCTGAGGGTCCCTGGGGTGCAACTAGCCCACCATATACCTCCAAAAGCGCCATAGAGCTGCGTTGCAGAGAGGTGTAAAAGGGGCGTGGCCTCTGTACACCCTCTCTGCAAGGCAGCCCCTGGCGCATACTGGAGGTTCCTGGTGGGCTAGTTGGCCCCAGGGACCCCCAGTATTCAAGGGGAATCGTTCCCCTCTGCAAACGCACCAGGGGCGCGTTTGCAGAGTGGTGAAGGAAGGGGCGGGGCCTACGGGCCCGATCGTTTTTTGTTTTTTTGTTTGTTTTTCCCCTGAAGGGAGGCTGTGTGGCCCCCCTTCCTTTTTCCTATTTTTAGGCCCTGGGGACCCCATCCCCCAGGGCCTTACCCCTTTTATTAAATTAAAATTAAAAAAAACGGGAAGGGGCCGCGTGGCCCCCTTCCCTGGGCCTGTATTGGCCCCGGGGACCCCATCCCCCGGGGCATGGCCTCTTTTTTTTATTTGGAGGGGGGCTGCGTGGCCCCCCTCCTCAGGCCATTTAAGGCCCCGGGGAACCCATCCCCGGGCCGGCCTTGCACTTTTTTTTAAAAAATTTCTATTTTTTTACTTTGGGGAGGGGGCTGCATGGCCCCCTCCGTGGCCACTTATGGCCCCTGGGACCCCATCCCCCGGGGCCTGGCCTCTCGTTGGGGACTGTGGGGGGTCCCCAAGCCCCCACAGTCCCGCCGGCTCCCCGTGTCCTACGGGAGCCGGCATTGCTACACATGGGGAGCTGCTAAGATGCAGCTCCCCATGTGGAAAGCAATCGGCTTTGGATATTGGAAGAGAGAGCAGGTTTCCTGCTCTCTCTTCCAATATCCAAGCAAGTTTGCAATGACAGGACGGGAGCCGCGAGGCTCCGTCCTGTCATTGCAAACAGCAGTGTCCCTGGGGTAGGCACCCGGGACACTGCAGGAGCCGGCCCCTGGGGGGTGGCGGTCCCCAGGGCCACCACAGGCTCCAGGAGGGGGCCGCGCGGCCCCCTCCCTACATTTTGAAAGCCCGGGGAGGTGGTGGTCCCCGGGGCTTGGGTGTCCAAAACGGACCCCCATTTTAATTTTTCTTAGTGCCCCGGGAGGTGGTGGTCTCCGGGCGTGTGGGGGCTGGAGCCCCCACACAGGTTTTTAATTTAAAAAAGAAGCCCCGGGAGGTGGTGGTCCTCGGGGCTGCGGGAGGGCTCAGAGCCCTCCCGCACCATTCTACATAAAGCCCCGGGGGTGGTGGTCCCCGGGCTTGGGAGGCCCTTAGAGGCCCCCACACATAAAATTAACCCCCAGCATGCCCCCGGGACTTGGCTCACCCGGGGGCCAGTGCATCGAAGCGCGGAGACCGCGCTTCGATTTTTCGGCAGGATTCGCGCTCCTGAGCGCATCCTGCCGATTTAAAAAAAAATAATAATTTTTTGCCCAGGGGTCCTTGTGGGACCCCTGAGCAGACCTAGGGGTCAGGGTGTTTCTACCCTGCCCCCTTTGTGCGCTTTGCGCACTTGTTTATGTCCCTCGGTTCTACCGAGGGACAAAATGGCTGCCAACACTTCCTGATTTGGAGTGTTGACAGCCAATTAACATAAAGCTCGTGCTCGGGAGGATCCGCGGCCCTAGATATATCTATCTTTTTACTTTTGATTTTCTCAGCAACTACTGAACGGATTTACACCATTTAACAAAAAGGGTTCTTTCTGAACCAAGAACTACCTCTTTGCCAAATTTGGTGTAATTCCGTTCAGCAGTTCGGGCTGTAGCCGTGTCTAAAGTTTCCTATGGAAAATTGCATGGGGAAAACGCGTTTTGGGACCCCCTTTTTCTCGGCCCCCGCTTGACGAATCCCCCGAGACTTTCAGGGTAGGAGCGGACCGGAGCGCCCCACAAAGTTTGAAAATTTTGCGAAGATACGTCAACCGGCAAGAGAGTTATTTCAAATAGAATGTCGCGGATTTCCTATGGATAATAGGTTGTAACTATAACTGTCTACTGGCGACCGCCAGTAGATAATATATATATATATATATATATATATATATATTCAGATAAGAGAGCAATGATCCACTAGCAGCTATTAGGCATTTAAGCCGGACTATATATTCATTTTATAAGAAATATATTGTTTGTTGTGATCTTATTTAGGCTTTTATTGTATGATAACAGATGACTATATTTTCAACATATATAGGATAAGATTGGATAATTTGCATTTCATTTGTACGTATATTCACACCATGAGTAGTCTTTTGTCCATGGCCATGAATGTGCGGAAATTGAATATATCAGCTGTTCCTGCAGCGCGTTGTGTTTTGTGAGCAAGGCCACCCGCGGTGGCCAAAACGCATCATACGGCCATGTCAAAAGGAATACATTTGTTGGATTAAGCACATACCTCTGGAGTCCGTGTGCTTGTGGTGCATGCAAAGCACGTAATCTGGGACTGTTTTTTTGCATTTGATTCATCGGAAATCGGCTGATTCCGACACACGGACCCCCTCCCCGCACGAAGGTCGAGCGGCTTTCAGCTGGTTTGGTTTCATGATTTCTGGAAGGAGAATACGCCGCAGTTGCCCCCTGATTACAGCCATCTATTGAGCAGCACCGGACAACCGTAGCGGAGTAACACGAGTCGGAGGACCCGTGAAGCGAAGCCACACTGACGGTTTGCAGGTCTCTATTTATTTCTCTGGCTAGTTTCAGGTGGGGAGGTGTGCAACTATTGAGGGCGGGATTAACGATAAACATCTACGAGTGGGGAGTATATATTCGCCCACAGCATAGCCCTCAACATAATATTACTATACAGACATGGCGGATGATACGCTGCAGGAAAGAGAAGCAGCAGCAAAGGAACTATTTTACAAAAAGTGTGAATATATGTTAGAAGCACTCAGACACTTGAAAGATGCAGCGTGTTACAAAAAGTCTAATCTTTTACAACTGAAAGCAATCAAAGGAGACATTTGGTAAACACCTGATGAAATGGAAGAGGGATGGGCTCATCTCTAATGATGAATTTTTGTTTTTACGAAATGATTTTCCTGTAACACCAGTTAAATACTTCATCCCAAAAATACATAAAAAAGTCACTCCCATTCCAGGTAGACCAATCGTCTCAGCTAGAGGAAGACTTTTGAAAAAAGTATTGCAATATGTTGACTATTACCTACAAGAGTTTGTATGAACATTGCTATCTTACATGAGAGATACCAGTCATTTTTTAAGCAAACTTAAAGATGTCCCTTGGTCCAAAGATTGTATATTGATCACATTAGACATTACGTCTCTATGCACTAGCATTAACCATATCGATGGACTTAGAGCAGTGGAATATAATTTAAACAAAAGACCTATCCACTGTTACAAACACAATGCTATGCTTTTAGAAATGATTCGTTTTTGCCTCTACAACAATTATTTCATGTTTAACAATGACGTGTTTCAGCAACTCAGAGGGGTAGCCATGGGGGCCTGCTTCTCCCCGAGCTACGTGTGTTCACACGTTGGGCAATGGGAGGAGCAGGTTCTTCAGGTGGCACATAAGGAAGAATATGACAATCATGTTATCAGTTGGATGTGCTTCATTGACGATATTTTTATCATGTGGAAAGGTTCAAGGGAAGGTGCTGTGAAATTTGTTAATGACATCAATGTTAACAATGTTAATTTGCAATCCAATGCTGAGATGGACAGGGTAGCCATTGATTTTTTAGATGTGCACATTAAAATAGTCAATACGAAAGTAGCAACAACCTTACATCGGAAGAGTACTGCAGGACATTCAACCCTGCATGCTCAAGTTTCCATCCACACCATCTTATAAATAGCATTCCTTACGGAGAGTTTTTGAGGTTGTGTAGGATATGCAGCACTGACCAGGAATTCTATCACTGCATAGAAGAGGCCAAAACCAGATTCAGCCAAAGAGGGTACGACAAGCACATAATTCAACAAGCTCTAGAGAAAGTGAGGAACATTTCTAGGGACAATTTGCTGTCTGTAGAACCAGAACCCAGGTCTGACTATGACAAGCCATCTCGTGATGCGAGTAGATGTGGGGCCAGATCTGAGGTTCGCCTTATAACTACTTATAGTCGTCAACCGAATCAGGTGAGGTCCATAGTTAATAGCAATTGGCCTATAGTTATGTCAGATACTATCTTGGGGGCACGTTTACCGTCGACACCCACTCTCACTTTTAGACGGGACATATCCATGAAAAGTGCTTTAGTGAGAAGTAGTCCCAAATTACCAACTCAGAAGTCCATAGCCAAAGGCAATTGGTTAACTTTAAAACATGGATTCTACAAATGTAGCTCGTGTAGAGCATGTAAATCTGGTAAGAACAGCTTTGAATACACCTCTGCCTTTGTTAGTAAGTCCATTCCATTGAAGGCAGTATACAACTGCAGAACTGATTTTGCGGTATATGTTTTAACATGTACCTGTGGATTTCAGTGTGTAGGTAGCACAAAGCTACAGGTTCATATAAGAATCCTGCAGCATCTGAGGGCCATAGTCAAATCCGATCCTACATACCCTGTAGCTAGACACTTCAAAGCAATGCACAACAACGATCTGGAGTGTCTAAGATACTATGTGATCAGGGCAGTGCCACCGTCAAGAAGAGGAGGCAATATGGAAAAACTCCTTAGACAACTCAAGTCTAAATTCATTTTGGAACTTGACTCTAGAGCCCCCGATGGTCTCAATCAGGGAGAAGATCTTCACAATTTTCTTTGAATTTCCTTTGAGCCTCAAATGCAGCGATGATGTAATATTTAATATTTAATATTTGGTGACAGTAAATTTGCACAATTTCAGGAGTTCACCTGCGCCACACTTGACATATTTCTATCATTCCAGACATTTATTCTGTGCTATTTTCCTTAAGCTAACATTAGACATTCTCCTTTAAAGTAAACTCTGATATTTCTCTTATGATTTCAATATCTCCGTAGAGTCATGTCTTGTATATTCATTTTTGAGATACTTAGACATTAGGGAACCTTACTGATATACTGATTGTGCTATATGAGATAATTGCGTCTATGACTCATAGCTAAAGGTAAGGGTCAATTTTAATCTGCTGTTTTGCAGTTCCCTGATTTGAATTGACATGCATCACTCTGCACAGAGCACTTTATAATATTAATGCACTTTAGGTAAAATTTGAACTTTGCACTTAATTGTCGTGTTGATTAGTACTGTATGGCCATGGATTATATATTATATATATATATATTTTTTTTTTATGTGAATTGTTGGGCAGTGTTCCTGTTAATGCAAACAAGCCATAACATTGATTCTATCACAATATTCAAGGTGCGAATTTTCTGTGATCTATGCTTTTAGTAAACACCATTGCCCCTGTTTTTCATTAGGTGAAGATGACATCAATTGATTCTAGACAACACTTTGCAAACAATGGTGGACACTGGGTAATATCTATTCAGATAAGAGAGCAAGGATCCACTAGCAGCTATTATGCATTTAAGCCGGACTACATATTCATTTTATAAGAAATATATTGTTTTATTGTGATCTTATTTAGGCTTTTATTGTATGATAACATATGACTATATTTACAACATATATAGGATAAGATTGGATAATTTGCATTTCATTTGTCCGTATATTTACACCATGAGTAGTCTTTTGTCCATGGCAAACAGTCACATGGTGCGGAAATTGAATATATCAGCTGTTCCTGCAGCGCGTTGTGTTATGTGAGCAAGGCCATCCGCGGTGGCCGAAACGCGTCATACCGCCATGTCAAAAGGAATACATTTGTTGGATTAAGCACATACCTCTGGAGTCCGTGTGCTTGTGGTGCATGCAAAGCACGTAATCTGGGACTGTTTTTTTGCATTTGATTCGTCGGAATCCCCAGGGTGGGCCAGGTCCCGGGGGCAATAAGTAAAATATATGGCGGGGCCCGCCACCTCTCCGGGGCATGATTAATATTATGCGGGGGCACGCGGCCCCCCATAGCCACGGGGACCGCCACCTCCACGGGGCTTGTATAAATTATGCTTGGGGAGGCTCCTGCCCCCCATGCTGCCCCGGTGACCACCACCTCCACAGGGCATCTATATAATTATGTGTGGGGGGGCCTCGTGGGCCCCCAAGCCCCGGGGACCACCACCTCTCCAGGGCTTCAATAGAAATGAAAGTGTGGGGGGCTTCTGTCCCCCACACTGCCCCGGGGACCACCACCTCCCCAAGGCATTGACTAAATAAATACGGGGGTCCGTAGCAGACCCCCGGCCCCGGGGACCACCACCTTCCCGGTGTCAGGGACTGTCCGGGACTATGTCGGGAACACAGTCAGGGACTTGAGCAAGGACTGGGGACTGGGTAGAAAATGTACAGTGCACAGAAAGAGTAGTACAGCGCTGCCCAGGATCACACAAGGAGTCAGAGTAGAAAAAGGGATCCAAAGGGTAAGCCTGTACAAGATGGCTAAGACTCAGAAAGTAAGGGCACTCACAAGGCAATTTTGCATTCAGACTAACTACACCCAGGATGGATGTGCAAGACATATATATAATACAACATTAACAATAAAGGGAATGTGGGGTAAAGCCCTCACGAGCTCCACATGGTAAGACTGAAGCTCAGTAAGTTCCTCACCCACAATTGCTGCTACAGATACTGAATGAAAATACCCACATATAGGATATGTATGCAAAGGCAGGGTCTGTGGAGCTTATACCTATGGTGATGTTATAACTGTAACTCAAAGACAATACTCACAGTGAACAAGAAACACCACCTAGGTAGTCAGCTGTGCCCACGGATCCTGCCGATCAAACAGGAACACGCAAGGCAGTAACAGCAAAGGGGTAACTAAACACAAACACAATAGACAAGGAGCTAGCAAGGAGGAGTGCTTAACAGGAAAGGAAGAAAATCACAGGGCACGGCAGAAAGCAGGTAACACACATACAAGATAACAGAAGCAAGACAGCAGAAATAGAAAGACAGCAAACTAGGAACTGGAACCAAGGAAATGGGAAGAAAGGCAGGAACTGGAAAGGGATATACAGAAGGGCAGGCTACAAGGGTATACTAGAATAGTGCAGGTTCAGGAATCAAGAAAACAAAGTAGCATAGAAGGCAGTGGTGGGGCAGGAACAAGAATTGAGCTAAGGCTCAGGAGTCAAGGTAGCACTGCAGGCAGTGCTGGTTTAGGAGTCAAGGTAGCACTG
Organism: Calotriton arnoldi; assembly: GCA_963921515.1. Lineage (NCBI taxonomy): Eukaryota > Metazoa > Chordata > Amphibia > Caudata > Salamandridae > Calotriton > Calotriton arnoldi. The sequence continues at coordinate 902,282 of CAWUFW010007690.1, read as the reverse complement.
CAGGCAGTGCTGGTTTAGGAGTCAAGGTAGCACTGCAGGCAGTGCTAGTTCAGGAACAGGGAATTACTAAAGCTTGAGGAGTCAAGGTAGCACTGCAGGCAGTGCTAGTTCAGGAACAGGGAATTATTAAAGCTTCAGGAGTCAAGGTAGCACTGCAGGCAGTACTGGTCCAAGGAAACAGGAAATAGCTACAGCTCAGGAAACAAGGAGTCAAGAGAACACTGCAAGCAGTGCAAATCAGGAACAAGAAATAGCTGAAGCCCAGGAACAGGAATAAAGAATAACTATAGCTCAGGAACTCAGGAAACAAGGTAGCACTGCAGGCAGTGCTATTTCAGTCACAAGGAATAGCTATAGCTCAGGAATCAAGGAACAAGGATTAACTATAGCTAAGGAATCAAGGAATATTAAAAGCTCAGGAAACAGGGATCTGTCTCACCGGAAAACAGCTACAATGACCAACCTTGGCCTGAAGGGAGCTGGGCCTAAAAGAGCTCACAGTAATCACATGCATCAGGTGTGAGCAGGCTAGCAGCAGCCAGCCACAGGTGAGCTGAATTCCTCTACCCATCCTTGGCCTGCAGGGGTGGAGACGAAGCAGTGAACAGGTAATTCTAGGTAATGGAGTTTCTGGTGTGAGCAGGCTGGCTTCCACAAAACCCGGCATGAATTGGGAATGGATGGCCATTTCCAAGTAGAGTCCAAATGGCTGAAAGCCAGAATGTACATGAAGGGGAGGGTCTGGAAGCTTATTAGACACTGGGGAGTCCCACAGTTCAGCCCCCTGGTGGTGGACACGGGAACGCAGGGAGAAAGTTGTGACACCCGGAGCTTTAAATCTGTTGGAGGGGGGCCGTGCTGCCCCCCTCATGGAGCTCTCAATGGCCCTGGGGACCGCCACCCCCCAGGGCCTGCTAAAAAATGTCCCGGGGTGCCCACCCCCGGGACATTGCAGTTTGCAATGACAGGGCGGGAGCTCTGCTCCCACCCTGTCATTGCAAACAATGCTTCGCTTCATGGAAGCGATAGCAGGAAACCTGCTCTCGCTTCCATGAAGCGAAGCAGAATTGCTTTTGGACAAGGGGAGCTGCATGTCAGCAGCTCCCCTTGTCCAAAAACAATGCTGGCTCCCGCAGGAGGTGGGGAGCCGGCCTGGACCGCGGGGGCATTGGGGCTCTTCCTGCAGTCCCGAACATGAGGCCAAGCCCCGGGGGATAGGGTCCCCGGGGCCAAAAGTGGCCCAGGGAATGGGGGCCTCATGGCCCCCATACCCGAAACAGAAAATAAATAAAATAAATAAATGAGGCAATGCCTCGGGGATAGGGTCCCCGGGGCCGAAAAAGGCCTCAGTAGGGGGGGTGCGCAGCCCCCTTCCCGTTTAATTCCCAAATATTGAGAGAAGAGAGGCCACACAGCCCCCCTTCTAACCAAGAAAAAAAGTCAGCATCTCGCCGGAGGCCCCGCCCCATCCCTGCAGCACACTGCAAACTAGCCTCCTGGCGCGTTGTGGGTTGGGGGATTAAGTCCCCTAGATCCTTAAGTGTCCTTAACCTCTTCGATGACGTATGACGAGCTGGACTCGTCATGGCACACAGTGGTCGTGTGCTCATGACGAGTCCAGCTCGTCATAAGACCACCCACGGGGGAAGCGCTGGCGCTCCCCCGTGGGAATCCGATCGTTAGTTTTTTTGGGGGAGGCAGGGGAAGGACTTCCCTGCCTCCCCCGCCCTCCCATCAATGATGTCAGCGCGCGAGGCGCGCTGACGTCATTGAGGGTTTCCTTTCTTCCCGATGCGCTGGAAGCCATTTGCTTCCAGCGCGTCGGGGAATCAGGTGAGTTTTGGCTCGGGGAGGGGGGTTTGAAAGAAAAGAGGCATCGAGGGAAAGGAAAACCCTTTCCTTTCCCTCGATGCCTCTTTTGTGCATTCCTGCTGCACGATCATGTGATCGTGCAGCAGGAATGCCCACTAGACACCAGGGAATTGTTTTTTTTTTTTTTAAATGTGTAAATACTGTTTCGGGGATCGGCCCCTTGGGCAAGGGTCGCTCCCCTTTTGGGGGCCACATATATTTGGTACTCTGCCCCCCCTGGGGGGGCTGTTTTTTCAAATAAATTGGGAGAATCGGGCATACACCACCCCCCCATGTGAAACAAAAGAGGCATCGAGGGAAAGGAAAGGGTTTTCCTTTCCCTCGATGCCTCTTTTGTGCATTCCTGCTGCACGATCATGCGATCGTGCAGCAGGAATGCCCACTAGACACCAGGGAATTATTATTATTTTTTTTAAATGTGTAAATACTGTTTCGGGGAGCGGCCCCTTGGGCAAGGGTCGCTCCCCTTTTGGGGGCCACATATATTTGGTGCTCTGCCCCCCCTTGGGGGGCCGTTTTTCAAATAAATCGGGAGAATCGGGCATACACCACCCCCATGTGAAACAAAAGAGGCATCGAGGGAAAGGAAAGGGGTTTCCGTTCCCCCGATGCCTCTTTTGTGCATTCCTGCTGCACGATCATGAGATCGTGCAGCAGGAATGCCCACTAGACACCAGGGAATTTCTTTTTTTTTGGTTAAAAACGTATAAATACTGTTTTGGGGAGCGGCCCCTTGGGCAAGGGTCGCTCCCCTTTTGGGGGCCATATGTTTTTGGTGCTCTGCCCCCACTGGGCAGTTTTTTATTTAATAAATGGGGCCTTGAATCGGGCAAGTGTTGTGCACTGGCCTGGCAGGTTGCTGGCAGTGCATATACCACCCCCCCGTGTGTGGCAGCCCGGGCTGAAACAGCTTCCGGGCACACACACATGTGCATGATATAGAGGTATACTGCAATAAGTGGCACTCAGAACACAATGAAGAGCGAACTAGAGGGGCTGAGAGTGAAAGTATAGTGTCTTTGGAAGAGAAGAGATTTGAGGTCAGCTTTGAAGATCCGGGTAGAGGAGGTGGCACGGAGCAATGGGGGAAGCGATTCTCACTGGATTGCGCCATCGATCTTTCCCTTTTGAAGAGGGGGGGCGGGGTGCGCAAGCAGAAGCTTTTCTGCATTGCGAGCCACCGGACAATTTAAATTTATTCGCCAGGTAATGAGGGGAGGACGTGTGTAAGGCTTTGTGTGTGATGCAGGCAGTTTTGTAAATAGATCTTGCCTCGATCGGAAGCCATCGAAGAGAGGACAGGATAGGAGTGACGTGTTCGCTTCGTTTAGACCCTGAAATGAAGCGAGCTGCTGAATGGAGGATGGATTTGAGAGGGGAGAGGTGGGATTTGGGTAGGCCCATCAGAAGAGAATTGCAATAATCCAGTCTTGAGAGAACCAGAGATTGTACCAAGGTTTTTAAGTCTTTCTCCGGGAAGAACCGACGGATCCCCCATAGAAGGCGCAACTGGTAACGTGCGTTCTTAGCAATAGAGTTGATGTGGGAGATTAGGTTGAGTCTTTTGTCAAGAATGACACCTAGGGATTTAGCACTGTCGACAATGATGGGTTTGTTGTTGAGTAGGTTCAGCTGATCCATCCAAGATTGAACAGGAGGAGGTGAGAGAGAGGTAGAGAGGAGGAGGAATTCAGTTTTGGCGGGATTCAGAATGAGTTGGTGAGCTAACATCCAGTTGTGAATAGAGTTGAGAGTAGAGTTGAGTAGTGAGAGATCGTGTGCAGAAGATAAAGGTATCTTCCCACTAGTCCACCAGGCATTTATTTGTGGAGAGTGACCCCTTGGGTGGCAGAATAGCAGTATGTTTTTAGGCCCATCTGCCCCCAAGGAGGGCAGAAGCCACTAGACACCAGGGTTTTTTAATTTTTGTGTTGGGGAGTGGCCAAAAGGGCAAGGGTTGCTCCCTTTTACGGGGTGAATATTTTATTTATACTCTTTGGCCCACCTACCCCTTAGCTTGGCTGGTGGATTGTGTGTGGACTGGTGCATTATTTGCATATGTGATTGTAATGTTTTTTTTCTCCTTTTTATTCTAGTGTAAAGCTTTTGATTCCTGTTTGCGGTTTCGGCAGTGGTTGTTCTGCAGTTTTGCGTAATTGCATTTATTTGGTAAGAAAAATATTTTTGTTGTGTGTACTCCAAATGAGTATTATTGTCATGCATGAATGGATTTTTTTGTAAGTGGTGTCATAATGGCAGCATATTTGTTAGTGTTCAGAGCATGAAATTCTTTGCGATGTTTTGCATTGTCTTATGTGTAATTTTTTTCTTCTTCTTTTTTAGTGGGATATTGTTGATCCTTACTGTGTCTGTGCAGAGTAGGTGGTGGTGAGTCTAGCTGCTTCTGTCACGTGAGTGGTATAGTGTTGGAGTATATAGGTCTTTGTGATAAAGCTACATTTTGTTTATTTCTTTTTTTTACAAAGGGTTTGTTGTTGTTGACTTGTTTGACAAGTAACCTTTATTAGTAAGCATTATGGCTAGCCGTAGAATTACTGCTCAGCAGGTGGTTGGTTTGCTTCTTGAATCTTCCTCTGAGCAGGATTATGAGACTGACAGTGCGTCTGAGGGAGAGGAGGGAGGGGAAGATTCAGGCAGTGAGTTTCTCTCCACATGGAATCATCGGATGATGAAGGTACTCTCAGTGCAGATGAAGTGCCTGATTTAGAGGAGGATACTACTGTGCCGATGGTGCAAGAGGCATCTGGATTGCAGCCTGGGGCTGCTAGGCTTCCTACTGGAAGTGCTGGACTCTGGGTTGATCCAAACATGGTGCAGCCGGTGTTGCCTGCCTTTAGTGGTTATGCAGGGTGTAGAGTGGATTGTGAACATTATTTGCCTATACAGTATTTTCAGTTGTTTATGGATGATGTATTTTTGGGTGAGATTGTTGAGCAGACTAATTTGTATGCTGAACAGTTTTTGAGGGACAACAGTGCCAGACTTAGGCCCCATTCTAGAGCTACCCGGTGGAGTCCCACAAATCTGGAAGAGAAGAAGAAGTTTTTGGGTTTTACTTTTTTGATGGGTTTGATAAGGAAGCCGTCCATGGGTTCATATTGGTCTACCAGTCCCTTGATGGCAACGGCCATATTTCCTGCAGTTATGACTCGTGATCGGTATTTACTTTTGCTTCGGATGCTGCATTTTGTTGATAATGGTTTGGCGTTGCCACGAGATCACCCTGAATGTGACCGTCTTTTTAAGATTCGGCCTGTTCTTGATCACTTTGTAGATCGATTTTCAGAGATCTATACTCCAGGGAAAGAAATATCTATTGATGAGTCTTTGGTCCTGTTCAAGGGCCGTTTGGTTTTTAGGCAGTACATTCCTAGCAAGAGGGCACGCTATGGAATTAAGCTGTATATGTTGTTTGAGAGTAGGACAGGATATGTTTTTAATTTGCGTGTGTACACTGGTAGGGATTCCACTATTGACCCCCCTGGTTGTCCGTCCACTTTTGGAGTTTCAGAGAAAATTGTGTGGGATCTTCGAAGAGGACTGTTTAACAGAGGCCACCATTTGTACCTTGATAACTTCTACACTGCTGTGCAATTGTTTAAGGAATTGTTCAAAGTGGACACTTTTGCTTGTGGCACAATCCGCTCTAACCGTAAAGGTTATCCAAAAGAGCTTGTTTGCAAAAAACTTCAGAGGGGACAGTGCAGTGCCTTGCATAGTGAGGAACTGCTAGCTGTGAAATTTGTGGACAGGAGGGATGTGTACATGCTGACTGCCATCCATGATGAGAGTACTTCACCTGTGGCTGTTTGGGGTCAGATTGCTGAAGTGCGCAAACCTGTGTGCATTTTAGACTACAATAAGCACATGGGTGGTGTTGATAGAGTAGATCAGAGGTTGGAACCTTACACTGCTATTCGTAAGTCTTACATTTGGTATAAGAAGTTGGCCATCCAGCTCTTCAATTTAGCAACTTTCAATGCTTTTGTTGTGTTCAAGGAGTGTTCTCCTGCGTCAAAGTTGACTTTTGTTCAGTTTCAGCAGTCTGTCATATGCAGCCTTGTTGTTGTGGAACAGGCAAGTGTTCCTAGAGTTGGAGTGGTGGAGGATGTGGCTCGATGGAAAGATCGCCACTTTCCTGATCACATTCCTCCTACACCCTCAAAAGACTTTCCCACTAGGAGATGTAGAGTCTGTTGGCGAAGAGGTACGCGGAAGGAGACTCGTATGTACTGCCCTGAGTGTCCTTCTAACCCTGGGCTGTGTGTGCCTGCTTGTTATAGAGCGTACCACAAGCAAAAGAATTATTGGGAGCAACCATGAGTGGTAAAGTGAACTGCCTGGTCTATAATGTTTAAGAATTGTTGTTCTGTTTCAAGGTTGGCATTAGTGCAATGTATTTAGTTTCTGATTTTGTGTTAGTAGATTTGTATCTATTTGCAATTTGTTTGTGTTTTCTTTTTTGTATAAAAAAATCCTAAATGTGATGGTGGTGTGTGTAGGCTGGTGCTTGGCTGGCGGTGTGCGTGTAGTGGTGCTTGGCTGGTGGTGTGCGTGGAGTGGCTCTTGGCTGGCGGTGTGCGTGGAGTGGCGCTTGGCTGGCGGTGTGCGTGGAGTGACTCTTGGCTGGCGGTGTGCGTGGAGTGGCGCTTGGCTGGCGGTGTGCGTGGAGTGGCGCTAGGCTGGCGGTGTGCGTGGAGTGGCGCTAGGCTGGTGGTGTGCGTGGAGTGGCGCTAGGCTGGCGGTGTGCGTGGAGTGGCGCTTGGCTGGCAGTGTGCATGGAGTGACGCTTGGCTGGCGGTGTGCGTGGAGTGGTGCTTGGCTGGCGGTGTGCGTGGAGTGGCGCTAGGCTGGCGGTGTGCGTGGAGTGGCGCTAGGCTGGTGGTGTGCGTGGAGTGGTGCTTGGCTGGCGGTGTGCGTGGAGTGGCGCTTGGCTGGTGGTGTGCGTGGAGTGACGCTTGGCTGGTGGTGTGCGTGGAGTGGCGCTTGGCTGGCGGTGTGCGTGGACTGGCGCTCGGCTGGCAGTGTGTGAGTAGTGACTTGCTGCTGGTCACTACACACACTGCTAGCCGAGCGACACTCCACGCAATCCATCAGCTTGTGTGGTTGCTGTGTTAGGAATGTGGGCGTGTGAAAGTGATGGGCCCTTGAATGGCGCTGTCTGCTGGTGTGAGTGTTGTAATGTGATGGGCCCGCGGCTGGTGGTGTGAATGGTTTTGTATTTGTCACACGTATGAAAGGTGTATGAATGGCCTGTAAAGAGGTTGGTGCCTTGTCGTGGCTTTACAGCTCACGAGCTGTGAGTCAATGGTTCAGTTTCTCGTCCTTTCAATTATTAACAGTGCATTTCATTTTTGTGAAATCACTTGTTAATACAATTGTATATACTGAACCATCACTCACCCTCGTGCCAAATCCAACCAGTATGTCTGTGTGTGCTTGAGGATTAGATGGCTGTGCAGTAATATTTTTTTTGTCTTTCTCAAGCAGGGTGTACCTTGTCCCTTTTTGTGAATGTTGTAATGTGTTTGTTTCGTGCCTGGTGGTGTGAATGGTCTTGTGTGTATCACGTATGAAAGGTGTGTGAATGGCCTGTAAAGCGGTTGGGGCCTTGACGTGGCTTTACAGCTCACGAGCTGCGAGTCACTGGTTCCGTTTTTGTCCTTTCAATTATTGACAGTGCATTTCATTTTTGTGAAATCTCTTGTTAATAAAATTGTATATACTGAACCATCACTTGCCCTCGTGCCAAATCCAACCAGTATGTGTGTGTGCTTGAGGAATAGATGGCTGTGCAGTAATCTTTGTCTTTTTAGTCTGTCTGCGAAGGTGTACATTCCGTCTAAGAATAACCTACCAACTGTAGATATTGTCGTAAACGAAACACCCATGGGAGTACATGGTGATATCTCTCTTGTGGATTCCAACAAGTTATGGTACCCACAATGTCCTGCAAACCTCAAAATGTCTGTCACATTTTCCTTGCAATATTGTGCCAAAATGTTCACGCTGCAGAAATAAACAACACATTATCTCAAAATGACCTGGTTTTGCAAGGGGGTCACCTGGGTTTTGGCCTGGGGCTCGGCGGCCACATAGGGAAACCTACCAAACCCACATTTCTGAAATGTAGACACCCGGGGGCTTCCAGGAGGTATGGCTTGTGTGGATCCCCCAACGTTTCCTTACCCAGAATCCCCTGCAAACCTCAATTTTAGCTGAAAAAATCACTTTTTCACACATTTTTGTGTGGGAAAGTGTGGCATCACTGGCCTCACACAAATTTCCTACCACCCAGCGTTCCCCAGGTCTCCCGATAAAAATGGTGCCTCACTTGTGTGGGAGGCCCAAGTACCCGCGACAGGCAAGGGCCCACAACGTATTGAGGCGACCTCAAAATGGCCTTTCACAAAACGACCTGGTTTTGCAAGGGGGTCACCTGGGTTTTGTCCCTGTGCTCGGCGGCCATCTAGGGAAACCTACCAAACCCACACATTTATGAAAAGTAGACACCCAGGGGCTTCCAGGGAGGTATGGCTTGCGTGGATCCCCCAACGTTTCCTTACCCAGAATCCCCTGCAAACCTCAATTTTAGCTGAAAAAATCACTTTTTTCACACATTTTGTGTGGGAAAGTGTGGCATCACTGGCCTCACACAAATTTCCTACCACCCAGCGTTCCCCCAGGTCTCCCGATAAAAATGGTGCCTCACTTGTGTGGGAGGCCCAAGTACCCACGACAGGCAAGGGCCCACAATGTTTTGAGGCGACCTCAAAATGGCCTTTCACAAAACGACCTGGTTTGCAAGGGGGTCACCTGGGTTTTGGCCCTGTGCTCGGCGGCCATCTAGGGAAACCTATCAAACCCACACATTTCTGAAAAGTAGACACCCGGGGACTTCCAGGGAGGTATGGCTTGCGTGGATCCCCCAACGTTTCCTTACCCAGAATCCCCTGCAAACCTCAATTTTAGCTGAAAAAATCACTTTTTCACACATTTTTGTGTGGAAAGTGTGGCATCACTGGCCTCAAACAAATTTCCTACCACCCAGCGGTCCCCCAGGTCTCCCGATAAAAATGGTGCCTCACTTGTGTGGGAGGCCCAAGTACCCGCAACAGGCAAGGGCCCACAACGTATTGAGGCAACCTCAAAATGGCCTTTCACAAAACGACCTGGTTTTGCAGGGAGTCACCTGGGTTTTGGCCTGTGCTCGGTGGCCATCAAGGGAAACCTACCAAACCCACACATTTCTGAAAAGTAGACACCCGAGGCTTCCAGGGAGGTATGGCTTGCGTGGATCCCCCAACGTTTCTTTACCCAGAATCCCCTGCAAACCTCAATTTTAGCTGAAAAAATCACTTTTTTCACACATGTTTGTGTGGAAAGTGTGGCATCACTGGCCTCACACAAATTACCTACAACCCATCGTTCCTCAGGTCTCCCGATAAAATGGTGCCTCACTTGTGTGGGAGGCCCAAATACTCGCGACAGGCAAGGGCCCAAAACATTTTTTGATAGGCAATGTTGATGTTGCCTCAAAACGTTTTGTGTCCTTGTATGTCGCGGGTACTTGGGCCTCCCACACAAGTGAGGCAACATTTTTATCGGGAGACCTGGGGGAACGCTGGGTGGTAGGAAATTTGTGTGAGGCCAGTGATGCCACACTTTCCCACACAAAAATGTGTGAAAAAGTGATTGTTTCAGCTAAAATTGAGGTTTGCAGGGGATTCTGGGTAGGAAACGTTGGGGGATCCACGCAAGCCATACCTCCCTGGAAGCCCCTGGGTGTCTACTTTTCAGAAATGTGGGGGTTTGGTAGGTTTCCCTAGATGGCCGCCGAGCACAGGGCCAAAACCCAGGTGGCCCCTTGCAAAACCAGGTCGTTTTGTGAAAGGCCATTTTGAGGTCGCCTCACTACGTTGTGGGCCCTTGCCTGTCGCAGGCACTTGGGCCTCCCACACAAGTGAGGCACCATTTTTATCGGGAGACCTGGAGGAACGCTGGGTGGTAGGAAATTTGTGTGAGGCCAGTGATGCCACACTTTCCCACACAGAAATGTGTGAAAAAGTGATTTTTTCAGCTAAAATTGAGGTTTGCAGGGATTCTGGGTAAGGAACGTTGGGGGATCCACACAAGCCATACCTCCCTGGAGCCCCCGGGGTCTACTTTTCAGAAATGTATGGGTTTGGTAGGTTTCCTAGATGGCCGTCGAGCACGGTGCCAAAGACCCAGGTGACCCCCTTGCAAAACCAGGTGGTTTTGAGATGGGCAATTTTGATGTCGCCTCACTGCATTTTGGGCGCTTGCCTGTCGCAGGTACTTGGGCCTCCCACACAAGTGAGGCACCATTTTTATCGGGAGACCTGGGGGAACGCTGGGTGGTAGGAAATTTGTGTGAGGCCAATGATGCCACACTTTCCACACAAAATGTGTGAAAAAGTGATTTTTTCAGCTAAAATTGAGGTTTGCAGGGATTCTGGGTAAGAAACGTTGGGGGATCCACGCAAGCCATACCTCCCTGGAAGCCCCGGGTGTTTACTTTTCAGAAATGTGTGGGTTTGGTAGGTTTCCTAGATGGCCGCCGAGCACGGGACCAAAGACCCAGGTGACTCCCTTGCAAAACCAGGTGGTTTTGAGATAGGCAATTTTGATGTCGCCTCACTACGTTTTGGGCCCTTGCCTGTCGCGGGTACTTGGGCCTCCCACAACAAGTGAGGCACCATTTTTATCGGGAGACCTGGGGGAACGCTGGGTGGTAGGAAATTTGTGTGAGGCCAATGATTCCACACTTTCCCACACAAAAATGTGTGAAAAAGTGATTTTTCAGCTAAAATTGAGGTTTGCAGGGGATTCTGGGTAAGGAAACGTTGGGGGATCCACGCAAGCCATACCTCCCTGGAAGCCCTGGGTGTCTACTTTTCAGAAATGTGTGGGTTTGGTAGGTTTCCTAGGTGCCGTCAGAGCTAGGGTTCACAAACTACAGCTAGGCACTTTGCCAAAAAGGGTCATTTTTCACTGCGAAATTGAGGTGTGACCACGTTGCGTTTTGCGCCGTTTCCTGTCGCAGGCACTAGGCCGACCCACACAAGTGAGGTACCATTTTTCTCGTAAGACTTTGGGGAACGCGGGGTGGGTGGAAATTTGTGGATCCACGCAGATTCCAGAACTTTCCACCACAGAAATGTGGGGAAAATGTGGTTTTTTTGACAATTTTTTATGTTTGCAAGGGATTCTGGGTAACAGAACCTGGTGGGAGGCAGTCAAGTCACCCCATCCTGGATTCCCCTGGGTGTCTAGTTTTCACAAATGTATAGGTTTGCTAGGTTTCCCTAGGTGCCGGCAGAGCTAGGGTTCAAAAACTACAGTTAGGCACTTTGCCAAAAAAGGGTCATTTTTCACTGCGAAATTGAGGTGTGACCACGTTGCGTTTTGCGCCGTTTCCTGTTGCAGGCACTAGGCCGACCGACACAAGTGAGGTACCATTTTTTTTGTAAGACTTTGGGGAACGCGGGGTGGGTGGAAATTTGTGGATCCACGCAGATTCCAGAACTTTCCACCACAGAAATGTGGGGAAAATGTGGTTTTTTTGACAATTTTTTATGTTTGCAAGGGATTCTGGGTAACAGAACCTGGTGGGAGGCAGTCAATTCAACCCATCCTGGATTCCCCTGGGTGTCTAGTTTTCAAAAATGTATAGGTTTGCTAGGTTTCCCTAGGTGCCGGCAGAGCTAGGGTTCAAAAACTACAGCTAGGCACTTTGCCAAAAAAGGGTCATTTTTCACTGCGAAATTGAGGTGTGACCACGTTGCGTTTTGCGCCGTTTCCTGTCGCAGGCACTAGGCCGACCCACACAAGTGAGGTACCATTTTTCTCGTAAGACTTTGGGGAACGCGGGGTGGGTGGAAATTTGTGGATCCACGCAGATTCCAGAACTTTCCACCACAAAAATGTGGGGAAAATGTGTTTTTTTGGACAATTTTTTATGTTTGCAAGGGATTCTGGGTAACAGAACCTGGTGGGAGGCAGTCAAGTCACCCCATCCTGGATTCCCCTGGGTGTCTAGTTTTCAAAAATGTATAGGTTTGCTAGGTTTCCCTAGGTGCCGGCAGAGCTAGGGTTCAAAAACTACAGCTAGGCACTTTGCCAAAAAAGGGTCATTTTTCACTGCAAAATTGAGGTGTGACCACGTTGCGTTTTGCGCCGTTTCCTGTCGCAGGCACTAGGCTGACCCACACAAGTGAGGTACCATTTTTCTCGTAAGACTTTGGGGAACGCGGGGTGGGTGGAAATTTGTGGATCCACGCAGATTCCCGAACTTTCCACCACAGAAATGTGGGGGAAATGTGGTTTTTTTGACAATTTTTTAGGTTTGCAAGGGATTCTGGGTCACAGAACCTGGTGGGAGGCAGTCAAGTCACCCCATCCTGGATTCCCCTGGGTGTCTAGTTTTCAAAAATGTATAGGTTTGCTAGGTTTCCCTAGGTGCCGGCAGAGCTAGGGTTCAAAAACTACAGCTAGGCACTGTGCCAAAAAAGGGTCATTTTTACTGCGAAATTGAGGTGTGACCACGTTGTGTTTTGCGCCGTTTCCTGTCGCAGGCACTAGGCCGACCCACACAAGTGAGGTACCATTTTTCTCGTAAGACTTTGGGGAACGCGGGGTGGGTGGAAATTTGTGGATCCACGCAGAATCCAGAACTTTCCACCACAGAAATGTGGGGAAAATGTGTTTTTTTGGACAATTTTTTATGTTTGCAAGGGATTCTGGGTAACAGAACCTGGTGGGAGGCAGTCAAGTCACCCCATCCTGGATTCCCCTGGGTGCCTAGTTTTCAAAAATGTATAGGTTTGCTAGGTTTCCCTAGATGCCGGCAGAGCTAGTGTTCAAAAACTACAGCTAGGCACTTTGCCAAAAAAGGGTCATTTTTCACTGCGAAATTGAGGTGTGACCACGTTGCGTTTTGCGCCGTTTCCTGTCACAGGCACTAGGCCGACCCACACAAGTGAGGTACCATTTTTCTCGTAAGACTTTGGGGAACGCGGGATGGGTGGAAATTTGTGGATCCACGCAGATTCCAGAACTTTCCACCACAGAAATGTGGGGAAAATGTGGTTTTTTTGACAATTTTGTTAGGTTTGCAAGGGATTCTGGGTAACAGAACCTGGTGGGAGGCAGTCAAGTCACCCCATCCTGGATTCCCCTGGGTGTCTAGTTTTCAAAAATGTATAGGTTTGCTAGGTTTCCCTAGGTGCCGGCAGAGCTAGGGTTAAAAACTACAGCTAGGCACTTTGCCAAAAAAGGGTCATTTTTCACTGCGAAATTGAGGTGTGACCACGTTGCGTTTTGCGCCGTTTCCTGTTGCAGGCACTAGGCCGACCCACACAAGTGAGGTACCATTTTTCTCGTAAGACTTTGGGGAACACGGGGTGGGTGGAAATGTGTGGATCCACGCAGATTCCAGAACTTTCCACCACAGAAATGTGGGGAAAATGTGGTTTTTTTGACAATGTTTTAGGTTTGCAAGGGATTCTGGGTAACAGAACCCGGTGGGAGGCAGTCAAGTCACCCCATCCTGGATTCCCCTGGGTGTCTAGTTTTCAAAAATGTATAGGTTTGCTAGGTTTCCCTAGGTGCCGGCAGAGGTAGGGTTCAAAAACTACAGCTAGGCACTTTGCCAAAAAAGGGTCATTTTTCACTGCGAAATTGAGGTGTGACCACGTTGCGTTTTGTGCCGTTTCCTGTCGCAGGCACTAGGCCGACCCACACAAGTGAGGTACCATTTTTCTCGTAAGACTTTGGGGAACGCGGGGTGGGTGGAAATTTGTGGATCCACGCAGATTCCAGAACTTTCCACCACAGAAATGTGGGGAAAATGTGGTTTTTTTGACAATTATTTAGGTTTGCAAGGGATTCTGGGTAACAGAACCTGGTGGGAGGCAGTCAGGTCACCCCATCCTGGATTCCCCTGGGTGTCTAGTTTTCAAACATGTATAGGTTTGCTAGGTTTCCCTAGGTGCCGGCAGAGCTAGGGTTCAAAAACTACACCTAGGCACTTTGCAAAAAAAGGGTAATTTTTCATTGTGAAAATGTGGTACGTCCACGTTGCATTTTGAGCCATTTCCTGTTCTGGGCACAAGGGATACCCACACAAGTGAGGTACCATTTTTATCGGGAGACTTAGGGTAACACAGAATTGTAGAGCAACTGTTATTACCTATTGACTTTCGATGCATTTCTGCCTTCCAAATGAAAGACAATGATGTAAAAATAAGTCATTTTGAAAAATGACCTATAATTCTCATGCTAGTATGGGTACTCCTAATTTCGGAAATGTGCAAATATCTACTGTTTCTAAAATCTACATTTTGTTCCCATTTCAGAAATACATAGGTGTCTTTCATAACAATTTTTCCATGTATACATTTTCCCAAAATAATTGCTATATACCCGGTACATAATAAAAAACCATTGCAAGATGCTGCTCAGTTATTGGCTCAGGTTTCGTCGGGTTCTTGGTGAACCTACAAGTCCTATATATCCCCACAACCAGAAAGGTCCAGCGGATATAACGGTATATTGCTTTCAAATAGCTGTCTTAATTAGAAGAAGTTACAGGTGAAAACGTTGACACAAATGGCTGTTTTTTTCAACTAATTTTCAATTTTTCCTTCATTTAACTGTTAGTTTCTATAAGGAAAGCTTTAAGGATGTACACAAATGACCCCTTGCTGAATTCAGAATTTTGTCTACTTTTCAGAAATGTATGGCTTTTCAGGATCCATTATTGGTTTCATACCCATTTCTACCATTAACTGGAAGGAGGTTGAAAGCACAAAAAATAGCAAAAATTGGCTATGTCCCAGAAAAATGCCAAAACTGTGTAAAAAAAGTTGGTTTTCTGACAAAAGTCTGCTTGTCCCTGAAATCTGGGAAGATGGTGATTTCAGCACCACAACCCCTTTTTTGATGCCATTTGCAGGGAAAAAACAAGACGCTTTCATCTGTAGCCCTTTTTTCGCATTTTTCCCAAAAAAAACAAAATGTTGCTGTATTTTGGCTAATTTCTGGGTCCCCTCCAAGGGAATCCACAAACCCTGGGTACCTTTACAATCCCCATGATGTTAGAAAAAAGGACGGTTGTACCTGGTCAAGAAAGTCCTTACGATTCGGACTAGGCTTAATAGAGAGGAAATCAGTAGTTCACCTTCCTAGTCTAGGATCGCAGTGGAGTGCATTCAATGTGTGTTGCCAGTAAATACCCTTCAAATTATCTTTACAACTTGGTGTTAGACTGTGCGGGTTAGTCTAGTATGATTCAAAACCTAACTCTATCAGCCATTTCCGAATAAATCTCAACCATGGGAAAGTAAGGCATGTGTCAATATCTAGTAATTCGCGGGCAGCTTCTCTATATACTAGTAGTTCCGCTGTTGTCCATAGCCGTATCCAATAGAGCAATGGACGTAGGGTTGCGAGATGTCCTATCCGCGTCAGATTTAAGTCAAAGAAAATTGGGACGAGTGGAGCTGATTGGGGCAATCCCAATATTCTCCTTGCAAATTTGTTTTCCCCAGTTGTCAATTGTCTGGTGTCACTTGGGCCCCATAGCTCTGATCCATACAATGCAGCAACCTGGACCTTACATTTGTATATCTCAAGAGCTGGTGTTACAGATTTGCTGATAAATGAACTAAACTTCTTGAGGATTGCCCCTGACCCTTGGGCTAACCTTAGGGCTGAATGGCTAATTTGCTGATTCCAGGCTAGTTTTGTATCTAGTAGTATGCCCAAGTAGGTAAAATTAGTGGCATATTCTATTTCCTGGTTACCCAGCACAAGATTCTTTTTAAAACCCTTTTGTGGATTTATAGCCATATACTTAGTTTTATTTGCGTTTATTTCTAAGCCCTTTTCTGTACAGTATCTGTTAAAACCATTCAACATGTTTTGTAGCCCCTTTTTGGTCTGTGATATCAAAATGGTGTCGTCTGCGAAGAGCAGCACCGGCACCAAATTCCCATTTAACTTTGGTGGGTCATTTGCTTGCTCTTGCAAATGGTCCACCACATCATTAAAATAGAGTGAGAACAGGGTGGGGGCTAGTACGCAACCCTGTCTCACTCCTCTCTCTAGTGGGATTGGCTTTGTTAGTTCCCCGTTCATGCCCCAGCGAACTCTAGCGTAGTACCCATTGTGTAATATTTTTAGCTGCGTGACCAGATTAGGGGGGGCACCTTGTTTTCTAAGTGACTCCCATAGTAGGCTTCTGGGCACAAGGTCGAAAGCTGCCCTCAAATCGATGAATGCCACATGAATGTGTCCCTTCCTGATCTTAACGTATTTCCAAATAATGCACAGGAGTCTGAAGACTTGGTCTATTGTACTAATACGGGATCTAAATCCTGTCTGGTATAGAGACAGTATGTTATTAGACTCTATCCAATCATTGAGCCTGTTCAATATCTGCCTGGCATAGATTTTTTGGAGTATGTCTATCAGACTAATTGGTCTGTAATTCTCGGGTTTGTTTTTACAGCTCTTTTTATGGATGGGAACAATTTCAGCCCCCTTCCATGTTCCCGGCATTGGGGCACCAGCCGATATTGCATTGCTAAGAGCATTGACATATGGGACCCATACTTTTTTATCATGTTTAAATAAGACACCAGGGAGTCTATCTAATCCTGGTGCTTTTCCTGCTTTAATGGAGTCTATAGCGTACTCAGTTTCTTGTAATGAAAAAGTAATCACCCCACTGTCTCCCTCTGTGTGAGTAGGCCATCTTTCTCCGCTCTGCACTACCAAGGGCCTGTAGCTTGAGTATAGATCGGTAAAATGGTCGGTCCATGTTGCTTGGTCTAGGTAGTGCTCTGTTCCCCCGAGCTTGATCCTTCCCCCCCCACGCTATAATTTTCCAAAACTCCGTCTGGTTATTTGTTTTTGCTGCCTCCAGGAGATCCACCCAGCTGTTTTCTTCCCAGTTCCGCTTGGCAGTAGCCAATGTCTTCCGGTGTGCGTCCCTGGCACTCACTGAGTCTGCACTTCCCTGCTTTATTGATTCGAGTAAAGCGGATTTAGATTTTCTGCATTCAATTGTGTACCATGGGTTTACTTTTAGTCCTGCCCTGGTGTTGGGTTTTGGATTCTTCCCGTTATTTTTCGTGAGCAAGGGCTCTAACTTTAGGACCAGGTCAGCATGCATAGATGTTATGTGCAAATTACTTGCTTCTAAGTGTGCACCCACTGTTTCTGCAAAGGTATTATAAATATTAGTCATAGTTTCCCAATTACCTGTAATTTTTGGCCACCCAATAAATCTTTGGTTATTCCCAACTATATGGTGCACATCCTGTGTGTCAATGTTTGGTCGGTTTTCCCTCGCTAGATGGGCTCTTACTTGGAGGCATAATGGACGGTGATCGCTGTCAACCCTCATTTCTATTTTAAAACTCACTATTCTACTCCAACTATGAGTGCTGTGCATTATGTACTCGATTCTCAACTGTGTACTACCGTGCTTAAAAGTATTGAGGGTGACAGTTTCATCCCCATAATTGAGTACCCTTCCGTTGCATGCCCTTAGGTGGTGTTCTACGGTTAACTGTACTATCTGTATCGCTGCGTTAGTGCAAGGTTTAGAGGGCCCAGCTACTAGTTGGGGTAGACATAGAGCCATGTCTTCTTCTTCTGTGGCTCTTTCTAATCCAATTAATGGCTCATAGGTACAGTTAAAATTGCCGCATATAATTACAGTATCACTCGAGTCTACGCATTCCAAGGAATTGCTTAGTATGTTAATAGTCTCAGAGTTTAGTGTCTGCCTTGCTGGTCTGTTGTAGATATTAAATAAATACAGATTTTCATTTTTATCATTTATATGTATTGCCAACAGGTCAGGGGAATCTATACTAAGATTCGCAGATCGCATCCCCAATGTAATTCTAAACCATATTACCAGACCCCCCGATGGTCTCCCTCTCTGCGAGGGGATTGCATTCTTATAAAATGTTTTGTAGCCCAACTTGTGTGGGGGTGTCAGTAGCCATGTCTCTTGAAAAAGACATCAAGTTTTCGTTTTAGGCCCGCTATATTCCAAGATACTATTGCTATGCTTTCTTGACCTATTGTGGTAGTTTTAGTTGTTTGGGTATAAAAATCTGTGTTTGGATACACCCCCTCACAACTTGAAGTTCCCTCCGGCTTGTTAGAGTCATTTTGATCGTTAATGTCACTCCTTATCTCTATGGCCGTATGAGAGCCACTCTCACTAGCATGTAAATTGGGCACTATTCGTTGGAGTTCTTTGTTCGGTCTAGTATCGCTCTGGGGTAGTAAAGGGGGCTGGGATCTGGTATATTGATAGGTTCCCTCCACAAGTCAATCATTTTTATCTAGACTAGAACTATTGAATCTTTTGTCTCGTGCTAATAATGGCTGGGCAGACCTATGGGGAACAAAACGTCTAAATTGGATCGAAGAGGAGTCAGGGGGGCAAGTGTGGAATTCTAAGGAGAGCAAATTGTCTACCAATTCTGGCCCTGTTAGTGTCAGCTCTATGCAGTCTACAGATTGCCCTTGTAGTATACACCTGCGTGCCCCGATAATGTCATCTCGAATTATCGAGCGACAGCCCCTCACATGGCGAATCCAGTGAATTGCTTTGTTAATAAAAGACTCTTCCCCCTCTGGTCTCTGCCTTGCTCTTAATTTTGGAACATTTGCCATAGTGATTTTATTTGCTGGCAGCGATTGAGTGGGGTGCATATATACTGGATGGTTCTCACTGTACTGGGAGGGTGGCAGGTTTTGAAGCAGATTATGGATCCTCTGCTGGCTAGACGTATCAAATGCGCCTGCTTGTGTAGAGTATTGACTGACAGAATTTCCATTTCGATCAGAGGGTTTTTGATTGGGATGAACAGTATCTGCTGAGGATATCTGAGGGTGCCAATGGTGGCGTGTTATCCCCTGAGTGATACTTGCTGTGTGTAGCTGACGGGGGTTACTCGTACCTTGTAATGCCTCTTGTGGTTGCGCTACTATAGTGCATGAATCTCGTGTAACCAGAGATGCTGGAAGCGTGCTATGTTGAAGTAATGTTTTAACTAGTGTAGTAAGTCCCTTGATCATTGTTCTTAAGGACCCTACTTCAACCCTCAGGTCCTCAATAATCTGGTGTGTGCTTTGGGCAGCTAGTTTAGCATTGGGAGCTACAGTAGTCGACTCTATCATTTTAGAGCAGTGCTGGTATCGGTTTTCCACTGGTTTATCAGATAGGGCCAGTAGGGGAGAAAACCTATTCAAACAGGTAACATTAAGCTCCGGCTGGTGTAATATTCTGCAAGAGGTGTTAGGTGAACTGCCATTGCCCTCTATAGCGTTTTGCCTTAAGAGAGCTATTTCGGGGGGCTCAACTTGTCTACCAATAGGGGATGCTGGGGTATGGTGTACAATTACTGGCGGTGTAGTTGGTGTTATACTTTTTTTAGAGGGTCTTGTTTGGCCATGTTTTCTAAAATATGTAGAAGTATTTTTGGTACCCTTAGGTGCAGTGCCATTTCCATTTGCTAACATGGATTCCACCTCTTCAATTAAGTCATCGATTGCTTCCAGTGTAGTTATAGTTAGTAATTAGCATTTAAAAAACCTTAGAAATTCACTGAAAAAACCATAGGTTTCAGGGACGTTTTAGTTAGTAATTAGCAATTAAAAAACCTTTGCAATTCACTGAAAAAAACATAGGTTTCATGGACGTTATAGTTAGAAATTAGCATTTAAAAAACCTTAGAAATTCACTGGAAAAAACACAGGTTTCAGGGATGTTATAGTTAGTTGGACATTTCACTCGTACAAAACCAGAGAAATTCGGCCGCTAAGCTAACTATAACTCGCGCCCCCGCAATGAACTGCTGAAGATGTCACATATTACATCACTCATGACATGGTTAGTGACATCACTCATGACATCATTAGTAACATCACTCATGACATCACGGATGACATCTCAAATGACATCACGGATGACATCTCAAATGACATCACTGATGACATCACTGATGCCATCATCCGCTTAATATCTGATGCAACTCCTCACACCCTAATATAACTTTTCATACACCCACTCTGAAATACAGACTACCATTCTCGAAACCATAGACACACCAATACCAGTTGGTACATACCCACTCACTGATTCATAGGTCTACACACATCCACTCACTCACCGATACAGTCACTCATACACGCAGTCACTCATCAATACAGCCTCTAATATATGCACTCATACACCCATACAGACACTCACATACTGCCACTAATCCACAGAGATACTCACACACCTAGTCAGTCACCCAAAGACTCAATCACACTGCCATTTACTCACCAATACAGTTATACACACACCACTTCACTTATTCATACAGATACTAACACATACTTACTCTCTTATACAATGACTGACACAAGCACACACTCATCCATACAGCCACTCTCACAATCACTCACTCTCACATATAGTCAGTTATATACTCCAACACTCACATTTTCTGCCTTTCACATATGTAGTTACTCACACATATACCACTGAGACATCTATTCACTCACCAACACAGCCATACGCACACTCACTCACCCATACAGCCCCTCGCAGATGCACTCATGAACCCATACACCCACTGAATCACCCACTCACATATCCATGCGGGGAGTTACACCCCCTCACCCACCTACACAGACACTCAGGCACCTGTACAGGTACTCAGGCAACCAATCATGAACCCATATAGACACTCATGTCGCTACTCACCAACCCATGCAGCCACTTACATACCAACTGACAGACTGATACAGACATTCGCACAGATTAGTCACTCACCCATGCATTCACTAAGACATGTTTAATCACTCACTTATACAGTCAGTCACACACCCACTAAATCATCCATTCAGACACTCATGCACCCACTCATTCTTCAATACACCTTTGCATATCTATATATAACATTCTTAAACTTTTAAAAATCACCCAGCCTCTGGATGATATCATCAGTGATGTCATCAGTGATGTCATTTGAGATGTCATCAATGATGTCATCAGTGATGTCACTGACCATGTCATGAATGATGTAATATGTGACATCATCAGCAGTGCATTGTGGGGGCGCAAGTTATAGTTAGCTCAGCTAACTATAACGGCCGAATTTCTCTGGTTTTGTATGAGTGAAATGTCCAACTAACTACAACATCCCTGAAACCTGTGGTTTTTTCAGTGAATATATATATATACATATATATATATGTATATATGTATATATCTGTGTATATATATATATATATATATATACACACGCACATATACACACACACACACACATACACACCCAGGGGGTGGGGTCCCCAGGGCCTAATCCACTCGGGGAAGGGGGCACATGGTTCCCCTTCCCATTCAAATGTGGCCTGGCCACCCACACCCACACACAGACCCCCTTATCCACTCACAGATCTACTCACAGACCCACACAGATACTCACACACCCATTCACAGACCCACTCAGACATACATGCACCTACTTACAGACCCACTCAGAGGCTCATGCACCCACTCACAGACTCATACACCCGCTCACACAGCCAGTCAAACACTCATGCATCTACTTGCTCTCCCATTCAGATGCTCATGCATGCACTCATAGACCCACTCAGAAACTCATGCACCTAGTCACAGACACACTCAGACACTTACTTACCCATTCACAGACCTACTCAGATGGCATTAAGCTTAAAAAGTGGGGATTATACTCCATTCAGGCCACCGTCAAGATTTGTACCACAGTTGCCAAGAGATAATGTGGATATTTTTAGTGAGAATGTAACGAAAGATTTGAAATTGTTATATTATGAGCTAAATCAAAAGAAAAAACAAATAAATCCGAAAAAGCTCTAATACATAAAACTGTGGCAAAATTACAGAAAGAAGATGGAATCTTGATAAAACCCTCGGATAAGGGGGTAATGTTGTTTTATGGGGCCGTGAATTATACAAAAAGAAGCATTGAGCCAATTGAACAATCATGAATGCTATCAGAAGATTAGCATGAAAGAATATGAAGGAGTGAAGGATTTGTTTTTTGACAGACTCGAAATATGGAAACAAGATGAACTGTTAAGCTGGGATGAGTTCAAATTTATCAAAAAAGAGAAACCAGTAATACCAGTGTTTTATATGCTCCCGAAGGTGCATAAAAGTACCACCACACCTCCGGGTAGACCTATAATCTCTTCATGTGGCAGCTTGTTCGAAAATGCATCTAGATATATTGATTATTTTTTAAATCCTATTGTTAGAACATTGACTTCACATATCAAGGATTCTACTGATTTTCTTAAGTGTATTTTTGATATTCATTGGGATGCTACCACCATGATTTTAATGACATTGGATATATCCACGTTGTATACGAGTATACGTCATGTAGATGGTTTAAAAGCAGCAGAGTACTTTTTGAATAGAAAACCAATAAGATTCATGAAACATAATCGAATGATTTTAGAGTTAATGGAGTGGTGTCTGACGAATAATATATTTTTATTTGGGGATGATCTCTATCGGCAAGAACAAGGGACGGCGATGGGTACCTGCTTCGCCCCCAGCTATGCTAATTTGCATCTAGGCTGGTGGGAGGAGCAGGTGCTCGGGGGGCCGCCCTTAGAACATTGGTCAGGTAACATTTTACTTTGGGTAAGATTCATAGATGACGTTTTCGTGCTGTGGCAGGGCACGGAAACGGACATAGAACAATTCATTGTGGATCTGAACCAGAACTCGTTGAATTTGAAATTTGTGGGACAGTTCAGTAAAACCAGCATAGATTTTCTTGATATCAGAATTCAACCAGTAGGGGAAAAACTTGAGACCACTATATTTCGAAAACCCACTGCGGGAAATACTATTCTCCACGCGGGAGTGCCCACCCAGCACCATTGATACGAAGTATTCCCTTTGGGGAATTTTATAGGGCTAGGCGGGCATGTAGCAGCCAGGAAGAGTATCTGAGAATCGAACAGGAAATGATGAGTAGATTCACTGAGAGAGGGTACTCACCACACATAATAGAAGGTGCAGCTAAGAAAGCCAGGAATCTTGAGAGACAGAAGGTACTCTTTGAACCATCACGAACTCAGAAAAAGAAGGAGAAAACTAAGCAGAAAGATCAGAAAAATGTGGAGAATCCAAGATTTATTATGACTTTTAACACCAAACATAAAGAAATCAGAGCCATTTTAAAAAACATTGGTATCTGGTACAGGGTGACCCTTTGATAGGCCCACAAGTGAATAAACAGCCTAATATCACTTATAGGAAATCAAAGTCATTGAAAGATTTAATTGTGAGAAGTGAATTTCAGGAACGGAAGAGTGGAGCCTTGAATTGGCTCCAACAAAACCAGGTTTTAAAAAATGTTCTAAATGTAAAGCGTGCCAACATGGAATGAATGGCACGAATTTTAAAACATTTTTTAATAAAACTATTTTCATCAAAAGTTTTTTAACCTGTAGATCTGATTTTGTTGTCTATTTATTGCAATGTGACTGTCCGAAGGTATATATAGGTAGTACAACTTTACCAGTGTATAAAAGGATTTTACAACACAGGAGAGCAATTTTAAACAAGGATAGAACTTACCCGGTTGCAAGACACTTTGAGAAGTATCATCAAAGTAGTCCCTCCAGCCTACAGTATAGCTGTATAGCAGAAATTCCCCGTAAAAAGAGAGGAGGAGATAGGGAAAAGGAACTCAGGAAATTGGAAACCTATTATATTTTGGAGTTTAATAGCAAGGAACCTCATGGATTGAACGTAGATGAGGACCTTTATACATGTCTACACTGAGGTTGTTGAGGGAAGGGAATGTAAGGGTATAAACTGCACAAAATGAGACTTTTTTACTTTTTCTGTTTTTATTGGTATGGTAAGAATTTGAGGAAGAGGGATGTAAAAGGATTAGATGATTGCTGTACATAAGAAAAATTGTTTTTAAGATGTAACTTTTTATATGTACAGCTTCTCCTGTTATTTCATACAGATTAAGAAGTAATTAAGGGGTAGTTCATGTATATCGATTTTAGATATTTTAGGATATTAATAGTGTTTTAAAAAAGTGTTTTTTTCTCTATTGAGTATATGAAATAAGTTTCCCCTTTTTTAATGTGGAAGAATAATATACTGTGAAGCACTTGCACTTTAGAAATTTGGTATATATAATGACATTTTAATTATATAGTTTTTTGTATATTGCGTTTTAATTAGTATATGAAATATATGTAATAATATACGGTGAAGCACTTGCACTTTTAGCGATTGATTTGCACTTGGTATTTGCACTTTAATAATTGAAGAACTTTACGATATATTTAATTGAAAAATAATCTTTTTACTCCCCGTTGGCTTTGAAACTGTAGGAATATATTTAGAACGTATAATTTGAGGAATTAGAGGTTGCAAAAATAGTAACATGGGATGTTTATTTGATTACTTTCATGAAAAACTGATACGTGAAATTTGACCGGATATCTGAATTATAAGTACAAGGGACTCGGAGTCTCTGTGAGATATAAAATTTCAGAAAGGCAAAGCACAAGTATGATTTAAACATCCTCTATGGAAATTCTATGCTACTAATAGCAGAAACAATTTTAACAAAAGGAACTTTCCTTGTAATGTGTTTTTGTATATACCTTGCATGTTCTAATATGGCCGCCGCTGTAATAGGAGTAAGCGTGCTGGCTAATGTTTTCTTTAATTCTCGTAGTCCCTCTTCAATGTTCTTTGTCTTTGAAAGTGAGTATTTTAAGAAAAAAATGTTGGCGCTCAGACATCGTGAGCAAGGCAGCTGAGACTGCTGAAACGCGTAGATGTTGTTTTGTCGTTCAAATAAAGAACTGAGTAATTGAACCCGCCTGGGAGTGCTGGACGATTATTTTGGAAAAAAATATCTCATTTGGAATATATATATATATATGTATATATGTATATATCTGTATATATATATATATATATATATATATATATATATATATATATATATATATATATATATATATACACATTCATATATATATATATACACACGCACATATACACACACACACACACACATACACACCCAGGGGGTGGGGTCCCCAGGGCGTAATCCACTCGGGGAAGGGGGCACATGGTTCCCCTTCCCATTCAAATGTGGCCTGGCCACCCACACCCACACACAGACCCCCTTATCCACTCACAGATCTCCTCACAGACCTACACAGATACTCACACACCCATTCACAGACCCACTCAGACATACATGCACCTACTTACAGACCCACTCAGAGGCTCATGCACCCACTCACAGACTCATACACCCGCTCACACAGCCAGTCAAACACTCATGCATCTACTTGCTCTCCCATTCAGATGCTCATGCATGCACTCATAGACCCACTCAGAAACTCATGCACCTAGTCACAGACACACTCAGACACTTACTTACCCATTCACAGACCTAATCAGAGATTCCTACATCGATTAACACACCCACTCAATCACCTATTCACCCATTCACTCCCCACTTATATTCTTATGAACCCACTCACAGACCCAGTCAGACACTCATGCACTGACTCACAGACTCAGTCAGAGACTCATGCACCTACTCACAGACCTACTCAGAGTCTCATGCACTCACATACACACCCACTCAAACAGTTACACACCCACTCACAGACCAACTCATATTCTCATGCACTCATTCACAAACCCAGTCAAAGACTCACACACCCAGTCACTCA
Organism: Calotriton arnoldi; assembly: GCA_963921515.1. Taxonomy (NCBI): domain Eukaryota; kingdom Metazoa; phylum Chordata; class Amphibia; order Caudata; family Salamandridae; genus Calotriton; species Calotriton arnoldi. The sequence goes on along the minus strand of CAWUFW010007690.1, from coordinate 876,563 downwards.
CCTACTCAGAAGCTCATGCACCCACTCTCAGATCCACTGAGCCACTCATACATCCACTCACAGGCCCACTCAGAGACTCACACATCCACTCACAGACCCGCTCAGAAATTCATGTAGACACCCACTCAGAGACTCATGCACCCATTCAGAGACCCCCACAGACAGTTATTCACCCATTTTCAGACCCACTCAGACTCATGCACCTACTCACAGACCTACTCAGACATTCTTGCACCCTCTTACAAACCCACTCAGACTCTCGTGCAACCACTCACAGACCCACTCAGACATTCACATAGCTACTCATAGACACTTCAGACACTCTTACACTGACTCATATGCCCTTACAGGCACTCTCATACCCACTCACATAGCCAGAGAGACACTATCACATGAGTCATACACCCATACAGTCATGCTCGCACCTATACTTACACCTTTACAGACACTCTCACACCCACTCATATGCCCATAGAGATACCCTCACAGCCATAGTTACATATATCCACAGACTCTCACAACCACTCTGTTACACCTATACAAACACTAGCACACCCACTCACATACCTATGCAGACACCGTCATATCCACAATTACACCTGAAAACACACTCTGACACCTACTTACAAACACAAACAGATACTGTCACAACCACAGTTACAGTTATATACATTCTTTCACAACCATTCGTATACTCATCCACACACTCTCACACATATATCCATACAGACATTTACATACCCATTCACAAACCCACTCAGGCATTTACACTTTCAGTCACAGATTCACACACACAGTCATAGATCCACTCAGAACCGTCTTCAAGAAAAGTTTAGATCTGTTGTTTTGCATTGAATTCATGCTTTTGGTTTGCAGATTGACGTTGGATCCACATTGGATCCACAGATTCGAAAAAATATTTTTAAATGATTTACAAAGAAAATTAACAAGTGTTTGGGGGAATAGGGTAGCTCTGAAAAGAGCCTTTGTGTTTATTATGTGTATGTCATCACTACACATAAAACAAGATGCAGTCTTTCAGATTGTTCAGGAACACCCTGTTGCCTTTTTCTGTAAAATGCAGTCCATCAGCTCTGTAAATCCCATCTATGATAAAGTGCAGGTTATTAATATTGTAGATAGAGCCTATGTTATGGTCTCTGAGGAAAACAGAAACAGTGTTATTCATGCTTCCTTGTTTTGTCAATCTGTGGACAGAATTCAGATGACCACTCTCATTTCTGCCTCTGGCATATGTTGGATGACACCAAAAAAGTGTGAGGTAAAAATGCCATTAGTTTTCTAAAGGTTTCTTTCATTAGTATTTCCAATACTACCTTAGTAAGAGTGCCCAGGTCATTGTCAATACTGTGCACAATCAAGAGGTCTGGATAGTGCCAATCCATAATGCTTTCAATCAAAGGAAACAACTGATGCCACTTTAAGCCTCTCTGGACAACCCAAGCAATATCCACATTAGGCAAACACAGGTCCCTGTCAATATTACTCTTTCTAGCAGACTCTTTGGCTAAAACACATAGCTATGGTCCACAATGCACACTATAACCATTTGCAAAGGAAGGAGCAGTAGCACACAGGATAAATCTGCAGTAGAATGAGACAGATTTATGAAAGAAGTCAGTTAAAAAGATGCCTTGCCACTAATATTTGAAACAAGAAACTTGATTGGCTTGTATAAATATGGTTGTGGTTAAAACTAGGTTGTATTATTGAGAAAAACATAAGGAGATGTGTGATTGGGTTGTCTGATTATGCCAATAAGTAATGGAGTATCACATATGGCTCTAACTGTAAACATTCAACCACACCTGCTACAGTTGGTTTTTGAGTTAGCATGCTGGTCTAGAAAGTGTTTTGAATTTGTGACCTACTGCTAGCAGAGCATGCTACAATATCAGTCACCATAGCACCAGAGCTACAAGACCATAGGGGGAAGGGTCGGTGAAAACCAACAATCTAAAGGTGAAGAGAGAGTGGTAGTAGAAGAAATAAGGAATGGGGTGTATTTGGGTCAAAATATCGGCATGACTACCAAGTGCTGTATAAGTGAAACTGTTTAGAAGTAGTTTAAGAAAAGATTTTGGATTCCCGCATGGATCCGTGGATCCACCGTGAGGTCACACGAGGGCTGCTCTGAGCGCTGCTGTTGATCAGTGGAGCTGCCCAAAACACCTACAGAATTGGGCTTTCATTAAAGAATAAGAAAGAGCTAACAATCCTAACCATTCAGAAGAGGTGTATTATTCTAAAAATATGAAAGCCATGTTGTTATTTGTTCATAGTGTGTGTAACCTTGAAAGCAAAGTTGAAACGTTTGTCATTAACGGTTCCCTTGTATGAGAGTGGTGTACCATTCTTGTGCTCTGTTATTGTGTACGTTTTTAGAGAAAATCAAACTCATACTGCGAAAGAAAAAATAAGACCAAAAATCATATTGAACAGGCATGTGAATTAAATTGCATTAAACTAAATTACTCAGCGTCAAATATTGTATTATTCCAACTGGCATATGACAATGTAAACAATGGGTTGTCATGTGCCCCAAATTTGGACAAACAGCTACAACTATTATCGTCACTGACATGGAAGGTGCTGATACAGTCCGCCAAGAAACAGAGGAATGGGTAGCAGCTTCCTTCTCTCTGACCATCCTCTGGAAGGCTCTCTCATGAATGGTCTTAAAATGCTGTGACTGTACCTTTAGAGACATTTTATTTTGCCAGATGGTATGCTGAATAAAAGCCAGACTTCACTCTCCTTCTTCCATGGTGCATCTTGTTCTTCTTCCTCCTCCTCTTCTAGAAGAACAGGATGTTCTACAGGAGCAGATGTTGATCCTACAGCCAATTTCACAAAATAACAATGATAGCACACACATAAAACACCAGATGCAGTGATCTATATCCTCCATTTTCTCTCCTCTATTAGAAATAAGAGGTGTTGGGTGGGGGGTAATACATAGAAGGTGTGGTCCCTATGTGGGCAATAAAATGAGAAGGTTTTGCTGTGCAAGCACGCGAATCCGCAGTGCCCGTCGGCAGGTTCGCAAGGCCGAAAAATGCATACCTCGCGTACGTCATTATAAAATAAAATGTACACTCTGAAATTGTTGACCTCAAATATGTCTCCAAAATACTGTTGTACATATCTAGATTAATTTTTTTTACATTTTCATTAAACCTGTGGTTCAGAAACTGTGGAGACATTGCTATCACATGATCAGACTAGAAACCCATAAAGTTCCTGCTGGCTAGTATGTATTTAGGTCCTGCGCAGGAACAGCAGTCCTCAAAATTTAAGGAAAAAAAACAACAAACAAACTGATCTTGTAAAGATACCAACATATTTTTAGAAAAAGTGTTGAGGCAAAAATTCCACATTTGGTTTTTTGAAAAAAAAAATTAATTATATTTACAAATAGAAAGAAAATAGAAAGTTTGTTAAAATAGATCTGCAAATAGGAATAAATATATTTAAAATACAAACAAAATACCCCAACATTTTACAAAGTAAGAACTATATAAACATGTTAATATACATTCTCAAAATTAAGTAATTGACATTACAAATTCTGTGAAACAAATCATACTTAGAAGAAAAAGACAAAAATGTTGATTTATTCTGCAAAAACTGACAGTGAAATAGTACATAAAATTAAAAAATTTAATTTTAAAAAATCTTTGAAATTCTCTGAAACAAACAAAGGTAAGAGGGACAACATAGTGAAAGAATAAAAATTAAAGTAGCTTAGAAATTCAATGAAAAAGCAAAGGTTACACAAATGTTATAGTTAGTAGAAAGAATTAAAAAATTGTTAGAAATATACTAGAAAAAATCCAAAGGTTACAGGGATGTTACAGTTAGCATATAGAATTTTAAAAAAACATAGAAATTTACTGAACAAAAAAAAACGGTTACATGGGCATTACAGTCAGGAAATAGAGTTTAAAAAATGCAGACGGAAGAAAGGAAATGAAATTAAAGACCCTTAGAAATTCACTTAAAAAACAAAATTACAGGGATGTTATAAGTAGGAGAAATAATTTAAAGAAACATGGAAATTCACTTAAAAACAAAGGTTACAAGGACGTTAAAGTTGGGACTTAGAATTTAAAATAAACCTTATAAATTTACTGAAAAACCCAAATTGGATTTTACTAGATCCATTATATTGGATTGCCTCTTGTATGCAAATGTTCAAAGTATTCTATAGTCTAATTATTTTAAGAGTATGTTTCAGAAGTTGGGTTGGAGTGAATTATTTAACAACCCCACAAACATGCCTCATCAAGGCAAAGCTCTTATAAAAAGTGCCTTTGTAACTTGGTCAAATTCACTTCATTTGCAGTCATTGAATCAGTTGCAATCAGTGAGTCATTTAGATTTAACTACCATGTCTCATCATCCCCGTTTTTATCTTATTCAATCGATTAATTTTCAACATAGACTTTGACGAGATTTCATCTTTCCCTGGTACACTACTTAGTGGCTTTTCCACAGCAATGTACTTGGTCTAATAATCTATGTCCCTGTCCATGTGAGAATTTTACATTACAGAGCATTTTGCACTTCATCCTTTTTTGCCCTTTGTATATGTCAGTGTTAAATATTTATTTCCTATGTTAAAGCCTCTACGGCCCTTTTCTTTTATAGAAGGCTACAGGTTTCTACTTTCTCTGGATTCAATGGCCATTTGTTGTGCAGTTTTAAACTTTATTAAAGGATCAATTGCAATAAGAAAGAAATATGGCTAAGGGGAGGTTGGTGCACTATGTATGGCCTTACCTAAAACACTATTGAATGAAAGTGGGGGTTGACAATCTAATATTTATTATGAAGATTCTCTGTTTTTTAATGTTTTTATAATCAAATTTTGTATTTTGCGCGTTTATGATTTATTTAAAAAGAATAAAGCTAGGTTGACTGACTGACTGAAAAACCCAAAGGTTACAGGGGCGTTATAGTTAGGCTCAGATTTTACTCATACAAAACCATAGAAATTCAGCAGTTATAGTTACCTCAGCTAACTATAACTTAAGTCCCTGCAATGCACTGCTTATGACCTCATATATTACATCACTCGTGACATCGTCAGTGACATCACTGAGTGAGCCTTGCTATAATGTCCCTGTAACCTTTGGGGTTTTCAGTGAATATATATATATGAGCAGAAATATGCTTGGAGAGTAGAAAATGATAAATTTATGGAGAAAATCATCATGTGGTCTAATTTTATAAACGATTTATTCCTCATATGGGATGGTACAAAAGAGGAATTTGCGGAATATTTTGCAATACTGAACAACAACATAGCGAATTTAAAATTCACTTATGAGATCAGTGAAGAATCAATCAACTTCCTGGACACAGAAATGTATGTACTAAATAACATGATTAAAACAAGGGTACACATGAAAGAGACATCTACAAATGCAATCCTACATATGGAAAGTTTCCATCAAAAAAATTTGAAGTGGAGTATACCCTACGGGTAATTTCTAAGAATTAAGAGAAATTGCTCATCACAGTTGGAATATGACAAACACAGCCGAGAGACACAACAATGGCTTGAAAACAAGAAATACCCTAAAAAGATTATTGAAAAGGGTTTGAAGAGAGCACAAACAGTAAAGCGAACACAATCTCCACAATATATAAAGAAAAAGCAGGAAAAAGAAAATGACAAGAAAATCAGACTAAGAACGACTGAAACAAACCAACTAACACAAGTCCAAAAACATTAGGGAATCCTAAAACTAGATCCTACGGTTGCAACTATTATAGGCGACCATCCGAACATAACATACAGAAGAGCTTGCAACATTGGAGACAAACTAGTCCATATCCATTTCAAAGCAAGACAGCAGGAAACGTGGAACAAACAATGTGGATTCTGGCCATGCAACAAATGCAAAGCTTGCAGAATAGCAGTACGCAAAAAAGAAGTGGAACTGGAAAATGGCACGCAATGGAAAATAAATCAACATATAACATGTAGGAGCAAATTTGTAGTATATGCTGTGGAGTGCCCATGTAAAAAGAAATACATTGGAAGTACAACATGTGAACTAAGAAAAAGATTCCTGGAACATATAAGGGCAACAACAAACATGGATCATAGTAATGCCATCGTGAAGCACATGGAAGAAAACCACAACAGTAATTGGGAAGAATTACAATATTTCGCAATTGAGCAAACACCAGTATCAGAAAGAGGAGGAAACAGAGAGAAATGTCTTCGACAAAAGGAATCAAGACACATTTTATCCATGAGAACCCTTAATCCAAAAGGCTTGAATCAGGATGAAGAACTTTATGTACATCTATGATCATCAGCAAAGACCTTGCAATAAAATGAGATCTAAGACCTTGGGTCTAGGACATACTTGTTTGCCCACTAGAGGGCAGCAAGTGAGTTTGTTGAAGTAAGCAACAAAATCGAGTCTCTGAAGCCAAATAACTACCCACTGGAGGGTGGAGAAATAAAAATGGTTGACAAACTGTAAATGTCTGTAGCAACAAAGACTGTAAAATCAAGGACTGTATTAGAAATTAATATAATCCAATATACAGCAACATAATTGTGCTTTCCGAGGCATTGAAATCTACACAGAAATAACAAGTACATTTTATAAACAACACAGCCCATTGCAGGGCAGAATGAATGATAAAAACAACTTTGAATGGTTTTGCCTCACCATTTTGAAATATATGCTTTTAATCAGCTTTTTAAACATTTATGAATGCATGACAGCACTTTATATGCACAAATTTATAAATCACTTTTGCACTTTCACTTTATAATAGCACAAAGTCATTTTGATCAAATGGGACGACATGTCCCAGAAAGCATGTGCTGAACTATGACACAAGTTATGGAAATAAAGATGTCCTACTTGTAAGTGCTGTTTATCCCATTATCAAGGTCTCAGGAGGAGACCGAAACGCGTTGGGCGTTGTGAACATTTCCGTGCATAAATAATATATTCTGGCAGCAAAAATCCAGTGAGTGCGTTCTCCTTTTCGTATAACGTGCGAATATTTTGAGTGGGGATATATATATATATATATATATATAGATATATATATATATATATATATATATTTTATATATAACATACTGCTGTTCAGCAGTGGGTAGTTATAGTTAGGACCTTGTTTCTATAGGAAGAGCATTTAATCTGTTGCCAATATCTTTGGAGTCATTTGACAAACCTTCGCGAAATTTTCAAACCTAATACGCCACTCACTTCAGCTGCTGTGTTGAAAGTTTCGGGGTGATTCGTCAAGCGGGGGCCAAGAAAAGGGGGGGTCCCAAAATGCTATTTCCCCATGTTAATGTCCATAGTAACTGCTGAACGCAATTACACCAAATTTGGCGAAAGGTATCTCTTGGTCCAGAGAGCACTGTTTTTGTTAAATGATATAAATCTGTTCAGTAGTTTTAGAGAAATTTCAAGATTTCTCAGATATACAACTGTGGCTGCAGTGGATCTGGGAACCCTCCCAATCTCGTGCCTGAGATCTGATTGGCTGCCAACACTTCAACCAGGAAGTGTTTGCAGCCATCTTGTGACTCGGTTGAACCAAGTCACAAGCAAAAATGTTTAAAGAAAAGATAAGGGGGCAGGCTAGAAAGACCCTGACCCATGAGCCTCTTGAGGGGCAACTAAAAATAAAGAAGTGGAGGCCCGCGTGGGCCACCGCAGCCCCAGTGAACCACCACATCCCCTGGGCTGAAATAAGATGTGTGGGGGGCTCTGCCCCCATGCAGTCCTGGGAACGGCCACCTCCCTGGGGCTAGTATCCAAAAAAGTGGGGGGCCACGTACCCCCCTGCTGTCCCAAGGACCACCACCTCTCTGGGGGTACTTTAAAAATGGGAAGGGGTGCACTGCCCCCCTCTTGGAGCTGTAAATGACCCTGGAGACTGACACCCCCCAGGGCCGGTTCCAGCAGTGTCCCGGGGTGCCCACCCCTGGGACATTGCAGTTTTCTATGGGTTGGCGGGAGCACTGCTCCCTCCATCCCATAGCAAACATTGGTGCTTGCTTTGAACAAGCGAGAGCACTTTGCTCTCACTTAGTCAAAGCAGAGCACACTTTGCTTTTTACACCCAAGGAGCTGCATGTTAGCAGCTCCCTGGGTGTAAAAAGCAATGCTGGGTCCCGCAGGAGACAGGAGCCGGCTGGGACCACGGGAGCTTCAGGCACCCCCCAGGGTCTCCAAGGAGATGGCCATACCCCGGGGGATGGGGTCTCCAGGGCTGAAAATGGCCCAGGCGGGGGACCACTCAGGCCTTCTCCATTTAAAAAAAGAAAAAAATGGCCTGGGAAGGGGAGCCGCATGGCCCCCCTCCCTTAAAAGAAAATACATTTAAAAAACAAAATGGCCTGGCCCCGGGGATGGGGTCCTTGGTCCAAAAATGGCCTGGGAGGGGGCCTTGAAAAAAACATTAACAAAATGAATGGCCCGGGCCCTATTACCTCCAGTAAGTCCCACACAGCAGGATTGCTGAGAAGTTGTCAGAGGCCATTCCCCGTTTCTCCACCACTCTGCAAACGTGCACACTACTAGTTGGGGGATAAAGTCCCCTTTGCTCTGGAGTCCTCCTGGTACCTCCTGTAAGTCCTATGCAGCAGAATTCCTGAGAGCTGGTCGGAGGCCCAGCCTCCCTTCTCCACTACTTTGCAAGCTTGACTGCTATTTAAAAAAACGTTAGAAATTCACGGAAAAAAACAAAGGTTATAGGGACGTTATAGTTAGAAATTAGCATTTAAAAAACCTTAGAAATTCACTGAAAAAACTAAAGGTTACAAGGACGTTATCAGTGATGTCATCAGTAATGTCATTTGAGAGATGTCATCAGTGATGTCATCAGTGATGTCACTGATCATGTCATGAGTGAAGTAATATGTGAGGTCATAAGCAGTGCATTGTGGGGGCACAAGTTATAGTTAGCTCAGCTAACTATAACTGCTGAATTTCTCTGGTTTTGTACGAGTGAAATGTCAGCCTAACTATAACGTCCCTGTAAACTTAGCTTTTTTTCACTGAATATATATATATATATATATATATATATATATATATATATATATAGCAAGCGAGGGGTAATCGACACACAATATGTAGTGACAGGACTGTGCCAATGAAGCCACTGCAAGCATGGGCATTATTATCAGTCCCTGTATGTTCTGATGCTTATTGAGGAGAGATGGATTATTGGGCGCATGACTCAGAATGAACTTGATGAGGTGAAATGCAGGGGCTGTCATAGGGAACACCATTGTTGTAACAACATGCAAACATGGTGGCCATAACGTAAAACACTCAGTTTTGGACAGCTGCAGTTCTTTGTCACTGGCTACCATAAGAAACCCTCCAATGTGAATGATGTTGTGACTATTTAAAGATCAAAAATTGTGTGTGGCATTTCGTATGTTAATTTAAAATCATTGAGGAAGGCAATACAGCCGAACCATGCCTGTTTGAATTAAAGAAATTACCGTCCTACCCCGTGAGTGACCTATAATTTTCTTGAGAGCTTACATATTTTGTGAGTCCTTCCCTTGCGTAGCAAGAGCACCCGCTGAGAGTTCGGTACGATTTGGTGGGAACCGGTTTGCTGAGTTAACATAAGAGTGCACCTGAACTGCTGCATTGGAAAGAGAACCGTCACGCATGGCTGTGAGCTATTCAACTCAGCGTTGTTCAGTTATTGAACTGTCACCTGCGGACTGATTTCCACACATGCAGCAAGCGATGGGTAATCGACACACAATAGGGAGTGACAGGACTGTGTCAATGGAGGAAGGCAAACAGATGAAAGGGCGCATACACATTTTGTGAGTTCTACCCTCACATAGGAGGAGCACCCGCTGAGAGTTCAACATGATTTGGTGTGAAACGGTTTGCTGGGTGGAAATAAAAAAATGCACAAATGTCTGGATGATGAATTCCAAATATATTTATATATTTAAAGTACTGTGCAAGTAAAACAAATAAAAATATTTATTAAAAAAAACGGTTTGCTGGGTACATGATTGTTTAATTGCCTATATGGGTTATTGATTGGTTGTCTGAGTACCTGTAGGAGTGCCTGAGCGGTTGTGTGAGTGGGTGGGGGTGTGTGTGACTCCCTGCATGGATGTATTAGTGGGTGATTCACTAGGTGTATGGGTTCATGACTGCGTCTGCGAGGGGCTGTATGGGTGAGTGAGTGTGCGTATGGCTGAGTCATTGAGTGAATGGATGTCTCAGTGTTATATGGGTGAGTTACTGCATCTGTGTAAGGCAGTAAACACTAATCAATCTGCAAACATGTTTTAAACCTCACTTTTCTCTTGCAGCTTTGTTATATATAAAACAAAGGTCACAGAGACGTTACGATTAGGCTGACATTTCACTCTTACAAAACCAGAGAAATTCAGCCATAATAGTTAGCTGCGCTAACTATAACTCACGCCCCACAATGCACTGCTGATGACGTCACATATTACATCACTCATGACATGGTCAGTGACATCACTGATGACATCTCAAATGACATCACTGATGACATCATCCAGTGAGTGTGAGTGTTTCTAAAAAGTTTAAGAATGTTATATATATATGCAAAGGTGTATTGAAGAATGAATGTGTGTATGAATGTCTGTATGGATGATTCAATCAGTGTGAGACTGACTGTGTGAGTGAGTGATTATATGTGTCTCAGTGAATGTATGAGTGAGTGACTAATCTGTGTGAATGTCTGTATCAGTCTGTCAGTTGATGTGTAAGTGGCTGCAATGGTTGGTGAGTAGCTACATGATTGTCTATATGGGTTATTTATTGGTTGTCTGAGTACCTGTATGGGTGCCTGAGTGGTTGTGTGAGTGGGTGGGGGTGTCTGTGACTCCCTGCATGGATGTGTTAGTGGATGATTCACTAGGTGTATGGGTTCATGACTGCATCTGCGAGGGGCTGTATGGGTGAGTGAGTGTGCGTAGGGCTGAGTCGCTAAGTGAATGGATGTCTCAGTGTTATATGGGTGAGTAACTGCATCTGTGTAAGGCAGTAAGCACTAATCCATCTGTAAACATGTTTTAAACCTCACTTTTTTCTTGCAGCTTCATTATTCACTGACTGCTCACAAACTTAGGCCTAGGCAAATATGAAAGGCCAATTCTTCTCATGTCACTGTTGTTCTATCTCACCATGCTTTTCAAGCCTTCAATGTGGGTGTCTGTGCCTCTTTGTGGTGACATTAATACATCAAAAGAAGCCTACAAATACCAGAATACCTCTGTTTCACATCACATGCTCTCTATATATTTGTGTACAAGAAAGTGTATGCATTACTTTCTCCTCATTATACATCATATCTCTAAACAAATTGATGTATTTAAGTCTGGGCTCTGTGTCCCTGGCTGCATGACCCGCCTCGTTCTGAAGCAGGAGACGGAAGCCAGGCAGTAAATGAACTTTCTTAACTGTGACGCACAATGCAGGGCTTGCTGCTCTGAAGGCCTTCATAATTAATCATTGCCATTGTACTCTATGGCAGTGTTCATTTTAGGCCAGTGATGCTGTCAGCATCATGGTTTGGAGCATTGGAGATTCCCTCCCTGCATGAGAGCAGCCATCCATCATTCAGAAGCATAGATACTCCCACCCTTTTTGATTCGTAACAAGTACGCCTGTATGCAAGCACGTGTGTTTTGGTGCCTTGTCCTCGGAAATGGTCAGTGGAACGGACGCCCTCGCATCACCAGGAGACACGGACCCGTTGGCAGCCAGTATCTGTAAGTCTCAGAATCACACTTTCTTGTTTAAGCACTTGAATGGAAACCATAACTTTGTCAGTCTGTCCTCATGTGCATTGTGAAATACATTATTAAAGGAAAAACAATGTGCAAATATTCAAACTTGACAGAGTGCACTTTCCATTTAAAGCAGACACCTAAATGTTTGCGGCCTACTTCAAAAGTACCTTTCCAGACACTCATATGAACTAGCATAAACACTAATCCATCTGCAAACATGTTTTAAACCTCACTTGTCTCTTGCAGCTTCATTATTCACTAACAGCTCGCAAAGCTAGACCTAGGCAAATATGAAAGGCCAACTCTTCTCATGTCACTGTTGTAAGTCTCACCATGTTTCTCAAGCCATCAATGTGTGCATCTGTGCCTCTTTGTGATGACATGATACATCAAAAGAAGCCTACAAATACCAGAATACTTCTGTTTCACAGCACATACTCTCTAAATTTGTGTAGAAGAAGGTGTATGAACTAAGTTCTCCTCATTACACAGGGCAGGTGGGTATTGATCTCTATATTCAAGGGTTTTTGTAACACCTACATAGGTAACAGATGTCTGCTTCTGCAATTGAATGCTCTAGTAGGACTGATAAGATTAGTGCACCAACATGATATGCTACTAGTTTTTAACTTAGGGTCATCAGATGCACTACATGTATCAGAATACATGTAGAAGTAGACACATACCTCAGTCATGATAGTACGGAGATATTCAAACTTGATAGGCAGCACTTTCCATTTAAAGCAGACACCTAAATTAATGTGGCTTCTTTAAGTGTACCTTTCCAGACACTCATGTGAACTAGCATAAACACTAATCAATCTGCCATCATGTTTTAAACCTCACTTTTTCTAGCAGCTTCATTATTCACTGACAGCTCACACAGTTAGACCTAGGCAAATATGAAGGCCAACTCTTCTCATGTCTCTGTTGTAAGTCTCACCATGTTTCTCAAGCCGTCAATGTGTGTGTCTGTGCCTCTTTGTGGTGACATGATACATCAAAAGGAGCCTACAAATACCAGAATACCTGTGTTGCACACCTTATGCTCTCTAAATTTGTGTAGAAAAAGGTGTATGCATTACTTTCCCCTCATTATACAGGGCTGGTGGGTATTGAACCCTGTATTCGAGGACTTCTCTGATGCCTACATAGGTAACTGATGTCTGCTTTTGCAACTGAATGCTCTAGTAGAACTGATAAGATTTGTGCACTTGTATGATAAGCTAAATAGTTTTTAAGTTGGGGTCATCAGATGCACAACACGTGTCAGAACACATGTAGAAGTAGACACATACCTCAGTCATGATACCACACAGATATTCAAACTTGACAGAGTGCATTTTCCATTTAAACTACACACCTAAATTTATGCGGCCTACTTCAAGTCTACCTTTTCAGATAATGATATGAACTAGCATAAACACTGATCCATCTGCCAACATGTTTTAAACCTCACTTGTCTCTTATAGCTTCATTATTCACCAGCAGCTCACAGCGTAAGGCCTAGGTAAATAGGAAAGGCCAACTCTTGTCATGTCTCAGCTGTAAGTCTCACCATGTTTCTAAAGCTGTCAATGTGCGTGTCTTTGCCTCTTTGTGGTTACATGATACATCAAAAGATGCCTACAATTACTAGAATACCTCTGTTCCACACCATATGCTCTCTACATTTGTGTAGAAAAAGGTATATGTATTACTTTCTCCTCATTATACAGGGCAGGTGGGTATTGAACTCTGTATTTGAGGGCTTCTGCCTACATAGGTAACAGATGTGGGCTTCTGCAACTGAATGCTCTAGTAGCACTGATAAGATTTGTACACCTGTATAATAAGCTATATAGTTTTTAAGTTAGGGTCATCAGATGTACAACATGTGTCAGAATACATGTAAAAGTAGACACATACCTCAGTCATGATAGCACGCACATATTCAAACTTGACAGAGTCTGCTTTCCATTTAAAGCAGACACCTACATTTATGCAGCCTACTTTAAGTGTACCTTTCTAGACACTCATATGAACTAGCATAAAAACTAATCCATCTGCAAACATGTTTTAAAGCTCACTTTTCTCTTGCAGCTTCATTATTCACTGACCAGGGGCGGATTCTCCATTAGAGCTGTGGGGCTGCACCTCCCTGATATTCCTTCAGGTTCCGGTGCAAATATTAAATACATTGATTTATTTAGAGATAAGATCAGATCTCTAAACAGATCGAAGTATTTAAGTCTGGGCTCTATGTCCCTGGCTGCCTGCCCCGACTTGCTCTGAAGCAGGAGACGGAAGCCAGGCAGTAAATGAACTTTCTTAAGTGTGACGTGAAACGCAGGGCTTGCTGCTCTGAAGCCCTTCATAATTAATCATTGCCACTGTAGTCTATGGCAGTGTTCTCTTTAGGCCAGTGACGCTGTCAGCGTCATGGTTTGGGGTGTTGGAGTCTCCCTCCCTGCGTGAGAGAAGCCATCCATCATTCAGAAGCATAGATCCTCCCACCCTTTTCGATTCGGCACAAGTAGGTCTGTATGCAAGCATGTGTGTTTTGGTGCCTTGTCCTCGGAAATGGTCAGTGGAACGGACACCCTCGCATCACCAGGAGACACGGACCCGTTGGCAGCCAGTATCTGTAAGTCTCAGCATCACACTTTCTTGTTTAAGCACTTGAATGGAAACCATAACTTTGTCAGTCTGTCGTCATGTGCATTGTGAAATACATTATTAAAGGAAAAACAATGTGCAAATATTCAAGCTTGCTAGAGTGCACTTTCCATTTAAAGCAGACACCTAAATTTATGCGTCCTACTTCAAGTGTACCTTTCCATAAACTCACGTGAACTAGCATAAACACTAATTCATCTGCCATCATGTTTTAAACCTCACTTTTCTCTTGCACCTCCATTATTTGCTGACACATCACAAACTAAGGCCTAGGCAAAAATGAAACACCAACTCTTCTCATGTCACTATTGTAAGTCTCATACTTTTAAACTTATTTCAAGTATATATGATGTTACAATGCAAACTATTACAACGCAGCTTCCATTACAATGCATACTATTACAATACAAGCCATTACAACACATGTACCATTGTAATGCCTGCATCGTTATGGATGTCTCACACACAGAGAGTTATATAGACTGGGATACAGGTAAATATATCTGCAAACATGTTTTAAACCTCAGTTTTCATTACAGACACAGGAAGCACACATATTAGTATGCACAATCTATTTCAATCTTCATTTCAGTACAATAAAACAGACTACAATATACGTTCCTACATTTGGTAACATATTTCAAACATCACATTTCTCTAATGCTTTGCAAGCTTTATAAATAATGCATTACAAAGTAAAAAATATCATTACAAACACTGAAGCACTCCTACACAATACATAACACACCTTACACATTTGTAACTCACCTCTGAAATACTATTGCACAATATGAAAATATCAGAAACTCCTAAAAGATTTTCTTTCCACACAATAAATGTGATGTACCACTCTCAAGAAGGTAAAACCAGTATTGGCAAAGTTTCCCTCTCTTTCTGCACACAAATGAATGTAAATAACAAATCAAAATGCTACCTTCATTTATTCAAATTATAAAACCCATTTCTATTGGATACACATATTAACCCTTTATTACTCTCTTCTAAAAGTACCCAATCTGATTCTGAAATTTACTGGTTTGGCAATTCCACCGCGGTGCCACAGTGTAGCGTCGCGAAGGAGTTGCGAATCATGACAGGAGTTCAAAAACCTATTTACAACAATACTAGTATAATTTTTTAAGAACACACCACTTCTAAACATAGTACTGATTTGGGAAAACTTTACTTTAGAAGCATATCACATATATATAACTTACCATTTCATATTTTAATACCACAGTTAACTTTCAACCCTTCCCCACTCTGCTTAATCCTAGTTTCCATAGAAACAGTTTCTGCAACATTCATCTGTACCAGCAGGTCACAAGTTCACCATATTTTCAAATTCAGCACACTAGCTTACAAATGCCAATAGCAGGTGTGGTTGACTTTTGCAAAAAATTAGCTTATCCGGTCTACTGTACCATTCAAACTTTTTTTCTATAACCAAACAGAAAGATGCTTGTTCTGCAAAGTAACATGCATCCTATTTTTGAGTACACAATGTTTATGAACAATCAATTTGTTATCTCCTTTTTCTAAAACTGCCTCTTCTCCACCATTTTAGATACCTCTCATTCTACCAACTGACTTACTCAGCTACAGACATCTCTTGATGCCTTCCACACATCCCTCCAAAATGCTTACAGTATGGATTGTAGGATACTGCTATGTTTTCTGGGGCAAAAGGTATGCTAAACACAGAGGTAGTGACAAAGACTTAGGTTTGCAAAATGTGGATATTAAATGGTTTGCGCAGAGAGGATTAAAGTGGCACCAATTGCTGCCTTTGGTTAAAAACTTTTTGCATCTCCAACCCCCTGACTTCATGATTATGCACTGTGGTGGCAATGACCTAGGCACATTGACTGGGGTAGGATTGGAAATTATAATGAAGGATAGCTTTGCACAACTGATGTTGCTTTTCCTTAACACTGTCTTTGTATACTCTGATATATGCCAAAGACAGAAATGGAAGTGTTCAAATCAATTCTGTCCACAGATTGACAAAGCTAGGAAGCATGTTAATAAAGCTGTTACGGCTTACCTCAGAGACCATAACATGGGCTCTATCTATAACAACAATCCACATTTTGACATGCATAACATGTACAGAAGTGATGGAGTTCACTTCACAGATGAAGGGAAAAGAGTGTTTCTCAACAATCTTAAGCTGTGCATCCGGACTTACATGTAGCTGCAACAAAGTCATAATGAATAAAACGGCTCTTCTTAGAGCCAACCTATAACCCAACAGTGAAAGTTATATATTTTTTAACATATATACTCTTTATGAATATTTTCCGGATTTGTGAACCCGGCGCGAATTCACAAAACAAAAGCACAAATGTAATGTACTACAAAACATTTCACTTTTCAACTTTAACTTTTAATTTATATTTTTTTAATATTATTTCTAACTCTGTCAATTTTAATGTGATTATGAAGTTCAATCTCACTAGATCTTTAAAAAATTTCACAACTGTAACACTACTTCTGGAATTGTATTGCATTTAATTATTTATTTAAGGTGGATCCGCAAATTCACGGCGACGTTACACTGGGGGGCCATGCTGAGCGCTGCAATAGGGTCATGACTCCCTCCACATGAGAATTTTTTTTAATTTAATACCCCCCCACTTTTCTCGCCTATTTTCGGCCCCGGGGACCCATCCCCAGGGGCCCGGCCATTTTTATATTTATTTCATTTTTTTTTTTAAGGAAAGGGAACCGCATAGTTTCCCCTATCCTGGACCAGTTTTGGCATGGGGACCCCATCCCCTGGGGCATGCCCTGTATTTTATTTTTTAAATTTTGGGAGGGAGGCTCCGCTCCTAGGGCTAATTTTGGCCCCGGAGTCCCCAAGCCCCGGGGCCAGGCCTTATGCTTTTTAAAAAAAAAAATGGGTAAGGGGCCTGCGAGGCCCCCCTACCCGGGCCAGTATTACTCCAGGGACCCCATCCCCTGGAGCATCGCCATGCTGTTGGGGACCGCAGGGGGAGCCTCAAGGCCCCCATGGTCCTTGCCAACTCCCCGCTTCCTGCGAGAGCAGGCATTGCTTTTGGGCAAAGGGAGCTGCAAACATGCAGCTCCCTCTGCCCAAAACCAATTCTGCATCGCTTCATGGAAGCAAGAGCATTTTCAATGCTCTCTCTTCCATGAGGTGAAGCAGAGTTTGCTATGGCTTGTCGGGGGCAGTGCTCCCGCCATGCCTTAGCAAACTGCAATATCCCGTGGGTGGGCACCCCGGGACATTGCTGGAGCTGGCCCTGGGGTGGCAGTCCCCAGGGCCATTTATGGCTCCATGATGGGGGCCAGGTGCCCCCCCTCCAACAATAATTAAGCCCCTGGGAGGTGGTGGCTCCTGGGGCTCTCTGGGGGGCTTGAGCCTCCCACAATTTATTTTGATATATAGCCCGGGGAGGTGGCGGACCCCAGTGCTGTGGGGGGCTGCATGGTCCCCTTGCATTTAATATACATAGGCCCGGGGGTGGTGGTCCCTGCGTGGGGAGGCATAAGACACCCCCAAGCATTCTTTTTTCATGTCATAGTCCCGGGTAGGTGGCAGTCCACAGGGCTGCAGGGGGCTGCATGCCCCCCACATTTAAGATAATTAGCCCCAGGAAGGTGGCGATCCCTGGGGCTGTGTGGGAGGGCAGCAGCCCCCCACACATTTTTTTTAGAATTAAGCCCCAGGAAGGTGGCGGTCCCCAGGGCTGCGGGGGGCGCGAAGCCCCTCATGCAATCTATAAGCCCCGGGAAGCTAGAAGTCCCCAAGGCATTCGGGGGCCTGCGTGGGCCCCCGCATCATTTTTTTAATTGGTCCCAGGACCTGGCCCACCCAGGGGCTTAAAGAAAATAAAGCTCAGGAACCCATGCTTCATTTAAAAAAAAAAAATGTTAAACAGATTTGTGGATCCAGTGTGAATCCCGCTGATTTCTTTAAAAAAAAATACTTTTTGGCCCTTGGGGTCCCTGCGGGACCCCTGAGCAGGCCTAGGTGGTCAGGGTGTTTCTACCCTGACCCCTTTTCTTGATTCTTAACATTGTTTGACCTTTTTTCTTGGTTTGAAGTGTTGACAGCCAATCAGATCGCAGCCTTGAGATCAGGAGGGTCAGCGAATCCTCCACGCCCATATTTGTATATCTGAGAAAACTTTACATTTCTCAGAACTACTGAATGGATTTACACCATTTAACAAAAAAAGTGCACTCTGGACCAAGAGCTACCTTTCTGCCAAATTTGGTGTAATCCATTCAGAAGTTCGGGCTGTAGCTGCGTCAACAGTTTACTATACAATTTATCATGGAGAAAAAGCGTTTTGGGACCACCCGTTTTCTAGACCCCGCTTGATGAATCTCCCTGAAACTTTCAACACAGCAGCTGACCAGACCTCCCCATTAGTTGTTAAACTTTCGCGAAGATTCTTCAAATGACACCAAAGATATTGACAAATCAAAAAACACTTTTTCTATGGAAACTAGGTCCTAACTATAACTACCTACTGGCAAACGCCAGTAGGTTATATATATATATATGATTTTGTGGATTAGCTGGCGTACATCCTGATCGCCGGCGTTGCAGGAAGAAAGCAAGGCCTCCATCCCTGGGAGTGCTAGCCATTCCCAATGGGGTTGCAAATTGCGACAGCCTCATTAATATTCATGGGGCATGCAATTTTGCGACCCCATTAGGAATCGCAAACAGTGTCTGAGACACTGTTGTACATATAATTTTGCGACTCGCATATTGCAACTCGCAATTTGTCTCAATTTGGAGGTCGCAAAATTCTATGGTCGTACATCTGGCCCTTAATGATAGAAATGTTTACGAAACACTTACACTCACTGGCTGATGTCATCATGAGTGATGTAATATTTGAGGGCATAAACAGTGCACTGCAGGGGCGTAAGTTATAGTTATCGAAGGTAACTATAACTGCTGAATTTCAATTGCTTTTATGAGTGAAATGTGAGCCTCCCTATAGGTCAATAATGTCTCTGTAATTTTTTTTCAGTGAATATATATGTATATTTTTATATATATATATTTGTACATATATATATATATATATATCACTCCAACTCCTGGCCTGCCACTCCTTCGACAGGACCTCCAGGCACGGACCTCATGAACACCTCCAATCAATTCAAACAACTTCAATGTTGTAAGGATGCAGTGCCAAAAGTTATTGCGATAATTTCCTCCAAGGCTGTTCAGGCATATTGCCTGCCATGACTGCCATGCCATGACGCGTTTCGCTCACCTCACGCGAGCTTGATCACATATATATTTATAAATGTACATATGTGTGTGTATATATATATATATATATATATATATATATATATATATATATATATATATATATATATATATATATATCAAAGTCAAAGTTGCCCACAAAACGGAAGAGCCCACACAGGAGAAATCTGCTGTCAAATTCTTTAATGAAGACTGCCACTCGAGTGAAAATAGGATGCCTTCAGCCAATATTAAATGATCAAGCAGACGCGTTTCGTGCTGGTCGCACTTCTTCAAAGGCTCAGTTCATTACGAGTGTGCAAAGAATTTTTCGGCACCTTTATTCAAACCTGGTGCCCGCCCTGAATGGCGAGGCCGCTCGCAAGGCCTCCTGGTACCTTTAGTGCCGTAATCTTCCTCTCGTGAGTATCCTGCACATGAAATATCATTAAAATCAAATGACCCCAGTGGGTTTGTGGATACAGTCTCCTTTCACTTTGCGGGCGCATTAAAGTCCTCATTAACAGCGCCTGTCCCAACAGTGGTAACTCCGGTTGGCGTATACCTTGGGTCTGCATTTGCAGCGGAGCTCCTTCCACGGCTTAGGCTAGCCGTTAAACATCAAAGTCAAAGTTGCCCACAAAACGGAAGAGCCCACACAGGAGAAATCTGCTGCCAAATTCTTTAATGAAGACTGCCGCTCGAGTGAAAACAGGATACCTTCAGCCAATATTAAATGATCAAGCCGACGCGTTTCGTGCTGGTCGCACTTCTTCAAAGGCTCAGTTCATTACGAGTGTGCAAAGAATTTTTCGGCACCTTTATTCAAACCTGGTACCCGCCCTGATGGGCGTGGCCGCTCGCAAGGCCTCCTGGTACCTGTAGTGCCGTAATCTTCCTCTCGTGAGTATCCTGCACATGAAATATCATTCAAATCAAATGACCCCAGTGGGTTGCTGGATACAGTCTCCTTTCACTCTGCGGGCGCTTTAAAGTCCTCATTTACAGCGCCAGTCCCAATAGTGGTAACACCGGTTGGCGTATACCTTGGGTCTGCATTTGCAGCGGGGCTCCTTCCACGGCTTAGGCTAGCCGTTAAACATCAAAGTCAAAGTTGCCCACAAAATGGAAGAGCCCACACAGGAGAAATCTGCTGCCAAATTCTTTAATGAAGACTGCAGCTCGAGTGAAAACAAGATGCCTTCAGCCAATATTAAATGATTGCACGCGTTTCGTGCTGGTCGCGCTTCTTCAAAGGATCAGTTCATTACGAGTGTGCAAATAATTTTTCGGCACCTTTATTCAAACCTAGTACCCGCCCTAATGGGCGTGGCCGCTCGCAAGGCCTTCTGGTACCTGTAGTGCCGTAATATTCCTCTCGTGAGTATCCTGCACATGAAATATCATTAAAATCAAATGACCCCAGTGGGTTGCTGGATACAGTCTCCTTTCACTCTGCGGGCACATTAAAGTTCTCATTAACAGCGCCTGTCCCAATAGTGGTAACGCCGGTTGGCGTATACCTTGGGTCTGCATTTGCAGCGGGGCTCCTTCCACAGCTTAGGCTAGCCGTTAAACATCAAAGTCAAAGTTGCCCACAAAACGAAAGAGCCCACACAGGAGAAATCTGCTGCCAAATTCTTTAATGAAGACTGCACTACGGATCCCCGTAGGCCGTGGGAGTGGCAAAGCCCACTGGGGCAGGGATCAGCTTATATCACAGGTGCTGGAAAAACTGCTGATGCGTGTCTGTAGGTTTTAGTCCACAGCCCAGGAAGAAGTGCAGCAGCACGAAACGCGTTGGCTGGAATTTATTATATTTATGTGGCAGTATTTCTGTGATCTTCACGGCAGCCTCCATAAAAGATTTCAGCAATACTCACCAGTGTGGGCCCTTCTGTTGTGGGCAACTCTGTTGTTGGATTTTTAGCGGCTGGCCCAAGCCGCTGAAGGAGCCCCGCTGCCTCAAAGCAGCCCCGCGATAACGCCAACCGGAGTATTAGCATGTGGGACAGGAGCTGTTAATGGAGGCAGTAAGATGTCGGTGTTGAGTCTGGAGATTGCACCACAACCCACTGTGGTATCAATTGTATATTTTTGACTTTGGAACGCATGGTGACCCATTTGAGGAATACGAAGGCACTACGGATCCCAGTAGGCCATGTGAGTGGCAACGCCCACTGGGGCTGGGATCAGCTTATATCACAGGTGCTGGAAAAACTGCCGATGCGTGTCCGTAGCTTTTAGTCCACAGCCCAGGAAGAAGTGCAGCAGCACGAAACGCATCGGCTGGACTTTGTTATATTTATGTGGCAGTATTTCTGTGATCTTCACGGCAGCCTCCTTTAAAGATTTCAGCAATACTCACCTGTGTGGGCCCTTCTATTGTGGGCAACTCTGTTGTTGGATTTTTAGCGGCTGGCCCAAGCTGCTGAAGGAGCCCCGCTGCCTCAAAGCAGCCCCGTGATAACGCCAATCGGCGTATTAGCATGAGGGACAAGAGCTGTTAGTGGAGGCAGAAAAGATGTCGGTGTTGAGTCTGGAGATTGCACCACAACCCACTGAGGTATCAATTGTATATTTTTGACTTTGGAACGCATGGCGACCCATTTGAGGAATACGAAGGCACTACGGATCCCAGTAGGCCATGGGAGTGGCAACGCCCACTGGGGCAGCGATCAGCTTATATCACAGGTGCTGGAAAAACTGCTGATGCATGTCCGTAACTTTTAGTCCACAGCCCAGGAAGAAGTGCAGCGGCACGAAACGCGTCGGCTGGACTTTGTTATATTTATGTGGCAGTATTTCTGTGATCTTCACGGCAGCCTCCATTAAAGATTTCAGCAATACTCACCTGTGTGGGCCCTTCTGTTGTGGGCAACTCTGTTGTTGGATATATATATATATTATCTACTGGCGGTCGCCAGTAGATAGTTATAGTTAGAACCTATTTTCCATAGGAAATCTGCGACATTCTATTTGAAATAACTCTCTTGCCGGTTGACTTATCTTCGCAAAATTTTCAAACTTTGTGGGCGCTCCGGTCCGCTCCTACCCTGAAAGTCTCGGGGGATTCGTCAAGCGGGGGCCGAGAAAAAGGGGGTCCCAAAACGTGTTTTCCCCATTCATTTTCCCATAGGAAACTTTAGACACGGCTACAGCCCGAACTGCTGAACGGAATTACACCAAATTTGGCAAAGAGGTAGTTCTTGGTTCAGAAAGAACCCTTTTGTTAAATGGTGTAAATCCGTTCAGTAGTTGCTGAGAAAATCAAAAGTAAAAGTACATATATATCTATGGGCACGGAGGATTCGCGCACCCTGAGCGCACCCTGCGCGCACCGTCCCGATCATGAGCTGCATGTTAATTGGCTGTCAGCTGGCTGTCAACATTCCGATTCAGGAAGTGTTGGCAGCCATTTTGTCCCTCGGTAGAACCGAGGGACAGAAACAAGTGCGCAAAACGCACAAAGGGGGCAGGTTAGAAACACCCTGACCCCCTAGGTCTGCTCAGGGGGTCCCACAAGGACCCCCTGGGCAAACAAATGTTTTTTTTTTTTTTTTTAAATCGGCAGGATGCGCTCAGGGTGCGCGGATCCTGACGGAAAAAAAAAATCGAAGCGCGGTCTCCCGCGCTTCGATGTTAATTGGCTCCCGGGTGGCCCAAGTCCCGGGGGCATGGTGGGGGGTTTTAATTTATGTAGGGGGGCCTCTAAGGCCTCCAAGCCCCGGGGACCGCCACCCCCGGGGCTTTATCTAAAAATGATGGCGGGAGGGCTCTTTGCACTCCCGCTGCCCCGGGGACCACCACCTCCCGGGGCTTCTTTATTTTTATTGAAAAACCTGTGTGGGGGCTCCAGCCCCCACACGCCCGGGGACCACCACCTCCCCGGAGCACTAAACATTTAAATATGGGGGTCCGTTACGGACCCCAGAGCCCCGCGGACCACCACCTCCCCGGGGCTGTGCACTGAATGGGAGGGGGCAGCGCGGCCCCCTCCTGGAGCCCTTGATGGCCCTGGGGACCACCACCCCCAGGGCCGGCTCCTGCAGTGTCCCGGGGTGCCTACCCCGGGACACTGCTGTTTGCTATGACAGGACGGAGCCTCGCGGCTCCCGTCCTGTCATAGCAAACTTGGTTTGCATTTTGAAAGAGAGAGCAGGAAACCCAATTGCTTTTCCACATGGGGAGCAGCATGTTAGCTGCTCCCCATGTGGAAAAGCAATGCCGGCTCGCGCAGGAGGCGGGGAGCCGGCTGGGACTGTGGGGGATTGGGGACCCCCACAGTCTCCAACGTGAGGCCAGGCCCCGGGGATGGGGTCCCCGGGGCCATAAGTGGCCTGGGAGGGGGCCACGCAGCCCCCTCCCCAAAGTTCCCCCCCAAAAATTTTTTTAAAAAGGGAAAGGCCGGCCCCGGGGATGGGGTCCCCGGGGCCTTAAATGGCCTGAGGAGGGGGGCCACGTAGCCCCCCTCCAAATAAAAAATAAAAAATCGAGGCCATGCCCCGGGGGATGGGGTCCCGGGGCCAATACAGGCCCAGGGAAGGGGGCCACGCGGCCCCCTTCCCGTTTTTAATTTAAATTTAAAAAAAAAAAAAAAAATGCTCAGGCCCCGGGGGATGGGGTCCCCGGGGCCAAAAGTGGGCAAGGGAAGGGGGCCGTGCAGCCCCCCTCCCATTAAAAAAAAAACGGAAAAAAAAACGACCGGCATCGTGCCGGAGGCCCGCCCCCTCCCTGCAGTACTCTGCAAACGCGCCCTGGCGCGTTTGCAGAGGGGAACGAATTCCCCTTGAATACTGGGGGTCCCTGGGAGCCAACTAGCCCACCAGGAACCTCCAGTATGCGCCAGGGGCTGCCTTGCAGAGATGTGTACAGAGGCCACGCCCCTTTTTACACCTCTCTGCAACGCAGCTCTGTGGCGCTTTTTGGAGGTATATGGTGGGCTAGTTGGACTCAAGGGACCCTCAGGATTCAAGGGGACATAATCCCCCAACTTAAAACGCGCCACGGGGCGCGTTTGCACAGTGGTGAAGGGAGGGTGCGGGGCTTCAGGCGGGGCTCTCGCTTCCAATATCCAAAGACAATTGCTTTTCCACATGAGGAGCAGCATGTTAGCTGCTCCCCATGTGGAAAAGCAATGCCGGCTCGCCCAGGAGGCGGGGAGCCGGCGGGACTGCGGGGGGTTTGGGGACCCCCCCACAGTCCCCAACCAGCGGCCAGGCCCCGGGGGATGGGGTCCCCGCGGCAAGTAGTGGCCCGGGAGGGGGGCCACGCGGCCCCCCTCCCCAGAAATAATTTTTTAAAAAATAAAAAAGGCCTGCCCCGGGAGATGGGGTCCCCGGGGCAAAAGGAGGCCTGAGGAGGGGGCCACGCAGCCCCCTCCTTAAAAATTAATGAAAAAGTGTGGCCATGCCCCGGGGGTGGGGTCCCCGGGGTAGGATTCGGCCAGGGAGGGGGCCACGCGGCCCCTTCCCGTATAATTAAAAAAAAAAAAAAAGGGGATAAGGCCCTGGGGGATGGGGTCCCCAGGGCCCAAAAATAGGAAAAGGAAGGGGGCCACACAGCCCCCTTCAGGAAAAAAAAACGATCGGGCCGCAGGCCCCGCCCCTTCCTTCACCACTCTGCAAACGCGCCCCTGGCGCGTTTGCAGATGGGAAGTAATTCCCCTTCAATACTGGGGGTCCTGGGGCCAACTAGCCCACCAGGAACCTCCAGTATGCGCCAGGGGCTGCGTTGCAGAGAGGTGTAAAGAGGCCACGCCCCTTTTTACACCTCTCTGCAAGGCAGCTCTGTGGCGCTTTTGGATATACCTGTTGGGCTAGTTGGCCCCCAGGGACCCTCAGGATTCAAGGGGAGTTAATCCCCGACTTAAAACGCGCCACGGGGCGCGTTTGCACAGTGGTGAAGGGAGGGGGCGGGGCTTCAGGTGACATGTGTGCAAACAGGCCCCGTGGCGTGTTTTAAGATGGGGGATTAAGTCCCCTTGAATCCTGAGGGTCCCTGGAGTCCAACTAGCCCACCATGTACTTCCAAAAGCGCCACAGAGCTGCCTTGCAGAGAGGTGTAAAAGGGGTGTGGCCTCTGTACACGTCTCTGCAACGCAGCCCCTGGCGCATACTGGAAGGTTCCTGGTGGGCTAGTTGGCCCCCAGGGACCCTCATGATTAAAGGGGACTTAATCCCCAACTTAAAACGCGCCACGTGCACAGATGTCACCTCAGGCCCCGCCCCTCCCTTCACCATTGTGCAAATATTCCACTAAAATCAGCCGAAATACGAATTCCGATTTACTCACCTGTTATCAGGAGAGACCTCAGTGCTGCATCTTTCAGTCCAGTACTGATCCTGAAAAGTAATTTTAACCGTACTTACCAGTAACTTGAATTTCCTTCCATAGGATATCATTGCCTGCTTTTTGCTGAAAAAGTTTCTAAGTGTCGATTTTTGAAACATACAAATATTCCTCTAAAATCAGCCAAAATACGAATTCCGATTTACTCACCTGTTATCAGGAGAGACCTCAGTGCTGCATCTTTCAGTCCAGTACTGATCCTGAAAAGTAATTTTAACCGTACTTACCAGTAACTTGAATTTCCTTCCATAGGATATCATTGCCTGCTTTTTGCTGAAAAAGTTTCTAAGTGTCGATTTTTGAAACATACAAATATTCCTCTAAAATCAGCCGAAATACGAATTCCGATTTACTCACCTGTTATCAGGAGAGACCTCAGTGCTGCATCTTTCAGCCCAGTACTGATCCTGAAAAGTAATTTTAACCGTACTTACCAGTAACTTGAATTTCCTTCCATAGGATATCATTGCCTGCTTTTTGCTGAAAAAGTTTCTAAGTGTCGATTTTTGAAACATACAAATATTCCTCTAAAATCAGCCGAAATACGAATTCCGATTTACTCACCTGTTATCAGGAGAGAACCCAGTGCTGCATCTTTTAGCCCAGCACTGACCCTGAAAAGTAATTTTAACCGTACTTACCAGTAACTTGTATTTCCTTCCATAGGAATCCATTGTCTGGTTTTCAGCAGAAAAGTTTCAAAGTGTCGATTTTCACAAACTACAAATATTCCTTAAAAATCGCCTGTATGACTTAAACGCATTCTTTCAACTGTTTACAGGAGATGCACCAGTGCTGGATCCAGGATCCACCACTGAGTGAGAAAAAGTCACGATAACACTACTTACCTGCTAAGTGAATTTCCTCCCATAGGATAACATTGGTGATTCTATGTGAAAAAGTTTCTAAGTGTCAACTTTTAAAATACAATAATATTCCTTAAAAATCACTACTGTAACCAAAACGCTTTTACTCAACTGTTTACAGGAGATGTCCCAGGACTGAATCTAGGATCCAGTCCTGTGGTTAGAAAAGTAATCCATAAAGTAACTAATTGCATTTAGCTAGAAATTCACATTGAGCTCAATGTTGCATTGTGTTTGAAATTGTGTTGCCCATTGCAACAACTGTAACTACTGTACTTAAAAGCCTATTGCCTATTTGCAAAGTATTTAAAGTAAATTAATTCATTCTGAGAAAGTATATTTTGTAATGTAATGTATAATGTAATTACAATGTAATTTAAAAAATAAAATATCTAAAAATAAATAGTTTAAAAAAATGTAGTAAATCAGTATGAAAAAAATAAAAATAACAATTAATACATTTAAAAATTGGCATTTACAAAACCTTTGAAATTCACTGAAAAAAACCATAGGTTACATACATGTTATAGTTAGGAATTAGCATTTAAAAACCTTTGAAATTCACTGAAAAAACCATAGGTTTCAGACATGTTATAGTTAGAAATTAGCATTTAAAAAACCTTTGAAATTCACTGAAAAAACCATAGGTTTCAGGCACGTTATAGTTAGAAATTAGCATTTAAAAAACCTTTGAAATTCACTGAAAAAACCATAGGTTTTAGGGACAGTTGTAGTTACTTGGACATTGCACTCGTACAAAACCCGTGAAATTCCCCGTTATAGTTAGTTCAGCTAACTATAACTCGCGCCCTCAATGCACTGCTGATGACGTCACATATTACATCACTCATGACATGGTCAGTGACATCACTGATGACATCACTGATGACATCTCAAATGACATCACTGATGACATCAACCATGTGATAATTTCATGCATCTTCTCACACCCTAATATAACTTTTGATACACCCACTCTAAATTACAGACTGCCATTCTCAAAAACAAAGACACTCCAACACCAATAACTACATACCCACTCACTGATTCTTAGGTCTACACACACATCCACTCACTCACCCGTACAGTCACTCATACTTACGGTCACTCAGTACAGGACTATCATATGCACTCATACACCTTTATAAACACTGACACACCGCCACTCATCCATAGAGGTACTCACACACCTAGTCAGTCATGCAAAAATTTAATCACACACCCATTTACTCACCTATACAGTTATACACACACCAGCTCACTTACTCATACAAATACTAGCACATTCTTACGCTCTTATACAATAACTGATACAAGCACACACGCATCCATACAGCCACTCTCACAATCACACACTCTCACGTATAGCCTTTTAAATACTCTAACACATATATATATACTTCCTTTTACATATGTAGTTACTCGCACATGTACCACTGAGATATACATTCACTCACTAACACACCCATACACACACTCACCCACCCAAGCAGTCCATCACAGATGCACTCTTCAAATCATGCACCCAGTGAATCACCCACTCACCCATCTATGTACAGAGTCGCACACACCCCACCCACACAAACACTCAGGCACCCATACAGATACTCAGACAACCAATCAATAACTCATATAGACACTCATGTAGCTATTCACAAACCCATGCAGCCACTTACACAGCAACAGACAGACGGATACAGACATTCACCCAGTTTAGTCACTAACCGATGCATTCAGTAAGATAAGTTTAATCACTCACTTATACAGTTAGTCACGCACCTACTAAATCATCCATTCAGACACTTATACACCCACTCACTCTTCAATACGCCTTTCCCTATATATATTAAACATATTTAAACTTTACAGAAACACACAGTCACTGGATGATGTCATCAGTGATGTCATCAGTGATGTCATTTGAGATGTCATCAGTGATGTCATCAGTGATGTCACTGACCATGTCATGAGTGATGTAATATGTGACGTCATCAGCAGTGCATTGCGGGGCGCGAGTTATAGTTAGCTGAACTAACTATAACGGGGAATTTCACGGGTTTTGTACGAGTGCAATGTCCAAGTAACTACAACTGTCCCTAAAACCTATGGTTTTTTCAGTGAATTTCAAAGGTTTTTTAAATGCTAATTTCTAACTATAACGTGCCTGAAACCTATGGTTTTTTCAGTGAATATATATATATATATATATATACATACCAAGAAAGAAGTGACTCAAACAGATGGACTCACCCAAAAATATGTATTTCCACTACGTTTCATCTTCCACTTTCCTCAGGTAGTACAAAATGGTTTACTCAGTGGCTGCACAGACGACACGGCTGGATTTTCAAAAAGCACCATGAGTGAAGATTCCATTTGGAATCACTGCAGTCCTGAGAACTCTTGAGATAAGCAGTAATCAGGTGGTATTGTCAGTGATGTTCAATCCATCTCAATGCAGTGATTTTAAACTGTACATCCAGATGTTTTCTCTGGAGTACATTAGTTCTTCCTTTAAGACATGTTCCACTGGAAAATATTTTGAATCTTATAATAATGATCTACAAGGTTCAAATTATTGGCTACAGGCTGGTGAAGTTTCTTATTAATTATTGCTGATTTATGGTTCCTGAATCATGTACGGATGTCACTTCTTTCTTGGATGTTTCATTTCTTTGTGACTCATTGTATCCTTTGATATCTAGCTTGTCTGCCCTGGCTGGCTGTTGTTTTCTTGTGAAATATATATATCACAAGAAAACAACAGCTAACAAGGGTAAAAATCTGGATCCCAAAGGATCCATATATATTCACTGAAAAAACCAAAGGTTACAAACACGTTATATCTAGGCTCAGGTTTCATTCATACAAAACCAGAGAAATTAAGCAGTTATAGTTAGCTAAGCTAACTATAACTCATGCCCCCCGCAATACACTGTTTATGACCTCACATATTACATCACTCATGACATCGTCAGTGACATCACTGATGATATTGCTGATGACATCACTGATGACATCATCCAGTGAATGTGAGTGTTTTTAAAAAGTTTATGAGTATTAAACAGATATACCAAGGTGTACTGGTGTATTAGTGAGTATATGAGTGCCTGTATGGATAATTCAGTGGGTGCGTGACTGACTGTATAAGTGAGTGATTAGGTGTCTCAGGGAATGTATGGGTGAGTGACTAGGCTGTGTGAATGTGTGCATCAGTCTGTCAGTTGGTGTCTAAGTGGCTGTATGGGTTGGTGAGTGGGTATGTTAGTGGCTGCATGGGTGATTGATGGCTGAGTACCTGTATGGGTGTCTGTGTGGGTGGGTGAGGGGAGGTGTGACTGCCTGCAAGGATGGGTGAGTCAGTGGCTGTATGGGTTTGTGAGTGCATGTGAAAAGGGCTGTATGGGTGAGTGAGTGTGTACATGGCTATGTCAGTGAGTGCGTGGATGTGTCAGTGGTGTATGGGTAAGTAACTGCATATGTGAAAGGCAGTATAGGTGAGTGTTGGGGTATATGAGTGACTGTGTGAGTGATTGTGAAGGTGGCTGTATGGGTGAGTGTGTGCTTCTGTCAGTGACTGTTTAGGTGAGTGAGTACGTGTTAGTATCTCTATGAGTAAGTGAATGGGTGTGCGTGGGTAAGTGTATGGGTGAGTAAGTGCCAGTGTGATTGACTGTATGGGTGATAGAGTAGATGTGTGAGTACTTCTCTGGGTGACTGGACTGACTCAGTATGTGAGTGCTTGTACAGGAGTATGAGTGGATATGTCAGTGGCTATATAAGTGAGTGAGTGGGTGTTTGAGAGGCTGTATGGGTGAGTAAGTAGATGTGTGTGTAGTCCTAAGAATCAGGGAGTGGCTCTACAAGTACTGGTATGGGTGTGTGAAAGGGCTTGAGAATTATAGTGTGGAAGTGGGAGAGGGTGCATGAAGGGTTATATGGTAGTGTGAATGGGCGCGTCAGAGATTCTGTGGATGATGTCATCAGTGAAGTCATTTGAGATGTCATCAGTTATGTCATCAGTGATGTCACTGAGCATGTCATGAGTTATGTAATATGTGAGGCCATAAGCAGTGCATTGCGGCGGCATGATTATAGTTAGCTCAGCTAAATATAACTGCTGAATTTCTCTGGTTTTGTACGAGTGAAAACTGAGCCTAACTATAATGTCTCTGTAACCTTTGTTTTTTTTCAGTGAATTTCTAAGGTTTTTGTAATCCATTTCCTAACTATAACGTACCTGTAGCCTTTGTTTTTTTCAGTGAATTTCTAAGGCTTCGTAAATGCTAACTCCTAACTATAATGTCACTGTAACCTTTGTTTTTTTCAATGAATGTCTATGGTTTTTTAACTAGTAGTCGTGTTTGCAGACTGGTGGAGAAAGCAGGCTGGGCCTCCGAAAACCTCATAGAAATCCTGTGATGTGTGGGACTTATTAGAAATAGCAGGAGGGGCAGTTGGCCCCCAAGGACATCCTTGGGGGCCAGAAGAACCAAGTGGATAGAGGAAATGGTGTCTCCCCACTCATGAAGAAGCAGATAAAAGGGAAATCATTGAAGTAACAGAAATGTTAGTAATGGAGGGAGATACCTAGGGCAATGATGACAAATTCCAACCTGTCAAGGATTAATCAGATAATAACAAATCAAAAAACACCTCCAACAATCCAACATAGATAAATACAGCACAGAGGCTACTCAGGGCCATGTATCTCCCTTTACCAACTACATCAAGGAAGGGACTGAGGGAAACAAACTACTTGGGGCAACAGGTCTGACAGTGTCTCCCAGGTTTGTCTCTGAAGCTGGTACTCATATACCCAAGGAATTCGAGCAGGTGTCAACAGAAAGTCAGATGGTAATCAATCTGATGGGCAGAGAGAAGGTCAAGAACAAAAGACTACATGATTTAAGATATAGGAGAAGACTTAACCTAACAGCAAAAGCACTTAGGGGAATCTTGAGGGGTGAAAAGAAAAAAATCAGATTCTCCTGGAGGAAAGCCAACAAAGACTGAAACTAATTAAGAAGTCCCTGACAAATCTAAGAAGACATGATCACTTGCTCTAGAGTGTTCATGCTAGCAAGGTCCTTTAACAGCTGGCGGCATATAGGTCGAAGGTAATATTATCCTCCATGAAGCATACAAAAGGGTTAATGAAACTCATACAACTGTTGCATCGCCCACCAACAACCATACAGCATCTCCACACTTGCTGCAAAAAAAGCTCATATTATAAAGGTGAACTGAAACATATCCTACGTCAAGCAAAGTTATGCATAGAGCTAAGCTTAAAAAAATTTACATTAGTGAAAGAACTAAAAAAAGAGGTTGAACACTCCAAGGCATGACACAGACTCACAATTAGCAGGAAAGTATCCAGGTAGGAAAGGGCCCAAGTGGAGAACAAGGTAGTTCCTGAAACAACAACTAATGCAGGCAAGAGAAAGACGAATATTAGACATAGAAAGCAAAACGGGCTGCATAGTAGAGTTCAAAGGACACTAAAATACCATAAGACACTGATGACTCTCCAGGCAGTGAGGGCTTACTTCTCAGTACTCAGATAGGAATGTAGACATGGGCTCCACCACCTTCCCCAGCTTCAATCTATTGACAACCCAGTAAAAATATATATAAAGGATGGGGCAAAAGTCTTGTATCAACTTGGACACAAAACTCAACTCAGCCAAATTAATAACTGTAATAGGGCACAATAATTGTGATGATGATGACAGTAAATAATGGCTGGATACTAATATGCTGACATTAGAGTGGTCCCGCATAGTCAGAGTAGAAATCAAGTATGACCCTGGCCAACATTTTCGCTTAATTCTCCAAAGCAGAGAGTCTGTCTTGGAGAATTTAGGACTCTCAATAAAAAACACTATGAGAACTGTGGTTTCTAAATACCATTATGATAATAGGCCATGTCAATGCCAAGATGGGTTAGCGGGGGCATGACATAGATCACCTGGAAACAAATGGAGAATTTGAGTTCCCATTAAGGAACACATTTCTTCAGCTCAGCATAGAAAAGGAAGGATTCTGAAAGACGTCCGCTTCAATCTTGGAATGACCTCCACCCTGAATACAAGTGCTGGGTTACCCAGTGTTGCATGGGTAACTTGGGGTAAGCCTGACTCAATAGCTGATTACATTCTTTTTCCTCGACAGCAATGATTTTTCTTCTGTATCTCTATAACAGTCTAGAGGAAAGGAAGCAACCACAATCCCCTAAAGATAACGCTCTTGCTGGGGTACAAATCTTGCAAAGATGATGAGATGTCACACTGAGGAATTCATAAATTAGAAACAGAACAAGACTCAGGTGGGACATAGAAATGCTGATCCTAAATGAATGGCTAGTAAGATTGGAGATCACCATCCTGAAAATAAAGATCAATCTAAGTAAGAGGGCCCAAAAAAGATGATCTGGTCAAAACGAACACACCCCGAAAAGAAAATGTATGTAGATTAGGTCTGGGCACAATTTAAATTACCTGGTGTGATTAGCATAATTTCAGGAATTTCATGTTACGCTTTTTACACATAATTATCAAATTTGGCCACTTTGCATAATTGTGCACCATTTGTGGTAAAACAAATTCTGTGAGCACATTGGAACATCTGAACGTGGGTGACTGTTGTTTGCATTGCTTATGTTTAAATGCATGTTTGCACCAAAAATGTATGCGAGGATGCACATACAAGAAAGCAAATTATGTGAATTCTGCACACCCTTAATGTGTATATTTGTATTTATATAGCACAAACCTAGCTGTGAAGCAACAGAGCATTGTGAGTGAAATGAGGGGCTGGGAGACAATCTACATGATCGTGTACATATAGCAGGTATTATACAAATACATTTTACACATTACACATGTTTTAGGCAGAAGGAAATTAAGTGATTTGCCTAGAATTGCATGTTGTCAAGTGGATCAAGAAATAAAAAGCAGAGGTTTTAAGAACCATCAGTAGATACATCTCAAATATATTATTATGCAGACAGAAATATAAATTGAAAGATATAGCTAGATACCAATATCAAGAAAAACATAGAGGATGCCCATAACACAAGCGCTACCCGTTTTTCTAGTTACTGCCCTAAAATCAGAGCACGAGCTCATCGCTATGTTAGACTTGGCATCTTTGGCGTGGTTTCCCCTGCCTTTTTGCCTCTACCTCTTGTATTTTTGATGCTGTGCTTCGTTTTTGCTGGCTTAGATGCTTTGGGCACTTTGCCACCACTGATCAGTGTCAAAGTGCAAGTGCTCCCTGTGTAAATTGTGTTTACAATTTGTTCTCCCTAATTGCCATATTGATTTACTGGTAAGCTCCTAGTAAAGTGCACTAAGTGTGCCAGGGCCTGTAAATCAAATGCTACTAGTGGGCCTGCAGCACTGATTGTGCCACCCACATGAGTAGCCCTGAAAAGGTATCTCCGACCTGCCACTGCAGTGTCTGTGCGCAGTTTGTTAACTGCCATGTCGACTTGGCAAGTGCACCCATTTGCCAGGCCCTAACCTTCCCTTTTCTTCCATGTAAGGCCCCCCTATGGTAGGTCCAAGGTACCCCCCTGGGCAGGGTGCAGCGTAGGTGAAAGGTAGGACATGTACTGGTGTGTGTGATGTCCTGACAGTGAAATACTGCCAATTTTGTTTTTCACTATTGAAAAGGATGTCTTGCCACTTAGGATAGAATGGGAAATGCGTTGTGACATCTTACAAGGATAACTTCCCATTGGGACAAGGTAGAGAAACAAAGTTTAGGCTCTCTGAACTCAGAATTTAATAACATGTCTTTTAGTAAAGATGTTTTTTTAATTGTGTATTTGAAAATGCCACTTCTAGAAAGTACTATGAAAAAACAATGGTTCTGTCGGGTAACAATATTCCTTTTCAATTTCCAACAATTGTTTGAAGGTAAATCAACAGATAGCGCTAAACTTCTAAACTGTCTTACAAATTATTTAAAGGAAAAATGATTTACATATATTTACAATTTCAAACATGAAGCATTTTATTAGATATACGATTTAATATATAGATAAACTGTCTGATGTCATAATCAATTTTACGGCGCAAGTGATGATATATACAGTGACAATGTAAAAATATATAAGTGAAAAAAATCAGTGTATTATACTTATAAGTGGCAACATACAAAATTGACATATATTTACAAACAGAGAAGTTTTTTATATAAGTCCAATTTCAAACTGAAACCCACGTATCTCAAGCTCAAGACTCAATCCAAATTAATTTGCGAGTAAGGAGACCTATTGATGAATGGACAGTTACAACCTTCGACGTTTCAACCCTGCCAGTAGCAATGATGTGAGATTGTCAATGCGGGCCTTCATCAGGACAAGGAGGGGATCAGATAGCCTGAAATAGGATTAGTCCCACTGTATAACTGGTGCAATTTGATTGTGGATCAGAGTGACCCAAAGTCCCAAGAGCGCAACTGCTACTTTTGTTTGTAAGGCAATTCACGTTTGTGCCCGACAGTTACTTTAAAATTGTAGAATGTTGAAAGCTGCCTCTGGTTCAGTAGGCAAAACCGGGTGTCACTCATCAATCATGCCCCACAAAATAGAGCTCATCCTCGATGAACGGGCGGCAGAATCCTGTATTCTAGAAAGTAGGCATTTTCTTGTTTGACCATTCTGTGTGCCTCTGCCTGTTTGTGTATTGACTGTCTGGTTTTGGAGTGACAGGGACTGGGGATGTGCATTCACTGTAGACAGCTACTGGGGGGGTTGAGGTGTGCCTGGCCCTTCCTGGATGACTCAGAGCTGGGCTGAATATACCCTGGCTGAATTTAGAATAGTGGAAAGAGATTTCCTTGCACCTGAATAGGGCCTGTCTTCCTTGAACAATGCTTTCTCCACCCCCTGCGGTCATGCTGCACCAGTGAGGACAGAACTGGTTTGGACTGGGCTCAGAGACCCTGGCACAAAGAGAACAAAGAAATTTTTCCGTATAAGTATTAGACCTAAAACCACTGAACTTTAGACTACTTCTGGAATCAAGAGGTACCTTTGCCAAGGAGAAGACCTGGAAAAATTGGAGGAGGAGTACGGCCCCTTTGCTGTGTGCTGTCTGGGGTTGGCCTGCAGTCTCTGTTCCTGCCAAGGAAAGGACAAGGACTTTGCTGTGTGCTGTGTGCCCCCTGCTTGAGGAAGATCTCCAAGGGCTTGAGTAGAGCTTGCCTCCTGTTCTGAAGTCTCAGGGACACAAAGACGTAGTCCCCAGCTCCCCTGAAGTTCCTTGCTGGGAGTCCTGACCTGCCAAAAGGTGACTGTGTTGGGCCTCTGGAGGTTGTTCCTGCTGTTGGGAGCTGGAAAAGCAAGGCAACTACAAGAAAATCGATGTATCGCTCTTCTTGCGGCTGTTTTTCCGACATAGCACAGCTGTTCGAGAAGAGTCTCCATGCATCACCGCGCCGCTGCAAAACCGACGTAGTGCCTGTCGTTGCTTCCCATCTCTGCGGCTGTTTGGCCTTGTGAATTTTGTCGCAACTACAGGTACTTTGAGAGAAATCACGCATCCATAGTTTTCTATGGCCCTAGTTGTTTGAAAACTTTTCAAAGTCATATTCTTATTACATGTATGCTGGATTTTAAAAAATGCAGACGAAAGAAAGGAAATGAAATTAAAGACCCTTAGAAATTCACTTAAAAAACAAAATTACCGGGATGTTATAAGTAGGAGAAATAATTTAAAGAAACATGGAAATTCACTTAAAAAACAAAGGTTACAAGGACGTTATAGTTAGGAATTAGAATTTAAAATAAACCTTATAAATTTACTGAAAAACCCAAATTGGATTTTACTAGATCCATTATATTGGATTGCCTCTTGTATGCAAATGTTCAAAGTATTCTATAGTCTAATTATTTTAAGAGTATGTTTCAGAAGTTGGGTTGGAGTGAATTATTTAACAACCCCACAAACATGCCTCATCAAGGCAAAGCTCTTATAAAAAGTGCCTTTGTAACTTGGTCAAATTCACTTCATTTGCAGCCATTGAATCAGTTGCAATCAGTGAGTCATTTAGATTTAACTATCATGTCTCATCATCCCCGTTTTTATCTTATTCAATCGTTTAATTTTCAACATAGACTTTGACGAGATTTCATCTTTCCCTGGTACACTACTTAGTGGCATTTCTACAGCAATGTACTTGGTCTAATAATCTATGTCCCTGTCCATGTGAGAATTTTACATTACAGAGCATTTTGCACTTCATCCTTTTTTGCCCTTTGTATATGTCAGTGTTAAATATTTATTTCCTATGTTAAAGCCTCTACGTCCCTTTTCTTTTATAGAAGGCTACAGTTTTCTACTTTCTCTGGATTCAATGGCCATTTGTTGTGCAGTTTTAAACTTTATTAAAGGATCAATTGCAATAAGAAAGAAATATGGCTAAGGGGAGGTTGGTGCACTATGTATGGCCTTACCTAAAACACTATTGAATGAAAGTGGGGGTTGACAATCTAATATTTATTATGAAGATTCTCTGTTTTTTAATGTTTTTATAATCAAATTTTGTATTTTGCGCGTTTATGATTTATTTAAAAAGAATAAAGCTAGGTTGACTGACTGACTGAAAAACCCAAAGGTTACAGGGGCGTTATAGTTAGGCTCAGATTTCACTCATACAAAACCATAGAAATTCAGCAGTTATAGTTACCTCAGCTAACTATAACTTAAGTCCCTGCAATGCACTGCTTATGACCTCATATATTACATCACTCGTGACATCGTCAGTGACATCACTGAGTGAGCCTTGCTATAATGTCCCTGTAACCTTTGGGGTTTTCAGTGAATATATATATGAGCAGAAAAATGCTTGGAGAGTAGAAAATGATAAATTTCTGGAGAAAATCATCATGTGGTCTAATTTTATCGACGACTTATTCCTCATATGAGATGGTACAAAGAGGAATTTGTGGAATATTTTGCAATACTGAACAACAACATAGCGAATTTAAAATTCACTTATGAGATCAGTGAAAAATCAATCATCTTCCTGGACACAGAAATGTATGTACTAAATAACATGATTCAAACAAGGGTACACAGGAAAGAGACATCTACAAATGCAATCCTACATATGGAAAGTTTCCATTAAAAAAATTTGAAGTGGAGTATACCCTACGGGTAATTTCTAAGAATTAAGAGAAATTGCTCATCACAGTTGGAATTTGACAAACACAGCCAAGAGACACAACAATGGCTTGAAAACAAGAAATACCCTAAAAAGATTATTGAAAAGGGTTTGAAGAGAGCACAAACAGTAAAGCGAACACAATCTCCACAATATATAAAGAAAAAGCAGGAAAAAGAAAATGACAAGAAAATCAGACTAAGAACGACTGAAACAAACCAACTAACACAAGTCCAAAAAAACATTAGGGAATCCTAAAACTAGATCCTACGGTTGCAACTATTATAGGCGACCATCCGAACATAACATACAGAAGAGCTTGCAACATTGGAGACAAACTAGTCCATATCCATTTCAAAGCAAGACAGCAGGAAACGTGGAACAAACAATGTGGATTCTGGCCATGCAACAAATGCAAAGCCTGCAGAATAGCAGTACGCAAAAAAGAAGTGGAACTGGAAAATGGCACGCAATGGAAAATAAATCAACATATAACATGTAGGAGCAAATTTGTAGTATATGCTGTGGAGTGCCCATGTAAAAAGAAATACATTGGAACATGTGAACATGTGAACTAAGAAAAAGATTCCTGGAACATATAAGGGCAACAACAAACATGGATCGTAGTAATGCCATCGCGAAACACATGGAAGAAAACCACAACAGTAATTGGGAAGAATTACAATATTTCGCAATTGAGCAAACACCAGTATCGGAAAGAGGAGGAAACAGAGAGAAATGTCTTCGACAAAAGGAATCAAGACACATTTTATCCATGAGAACCCTTAATCCAAAAGGCTTGAATCAGGATGAAGAACTTTATGTACATCTATGATCATCAGCAAAGACCTTGCAATAAAATGAGATCTAAGACCTTGGGTCTAGGACATACTTGTTTGCACACTAGAGGGCAGCAAGTGAGTTTGTTGAAGTAAGCAACAAAATCGAGTCTCTGAAGCCAAATAACTACCCACTGGAGGGTGGAGAAATAAAAATGGTTGACAAACTGTAAATGTCTGTAGCAACAAAGACTGTAAAATCAAGGACTGTATTAGAAATTAATATAATCCAATATACAGCAACATAATTGTGCTTTCCGAGGCATTGAAATCTACACAGAAATAACAAGATAATTTTATAAACAACACAGCCCATTGCAGGGCAGAATGAATGATAAAAACAACTTTGAATGGTTTTGCCTCACAATTTGGAAATATATGCTTTTAATCAGCTTTTTAAACATTTATGAATGCACGACAGCACTTTATATGCACAAATTTATAAATCACTTTTGCACTTTCACTTTATAGTAGCACAAAGTCACTTTGATCAAATGGGACGACATGTCCCAGAAAGCATGCGCTGAACTATGACACAAGTTATGGAAATAAAGATGTCCTACTTGTAAGTGCTGTTTATCCCATTATCAAGGTCTCAGGAGGAGACCGAAACGCGTTGGGCGTTGTGACCATTTCCGTGCATAAATAATATATTCTGGCAGCAAGAATCCAGTGAGTGCGTTCTCCTTTTCGTACAACGTGTGAATATTTTGAGTGGGGATATATATATATATATATATATATATATATATATATATATATATATATATATATATATATATATACAAAGAATTCGCCCAATGCTCCGACTGTATCCAGAGAGACGACACGGACCCAAAATCCTCGTGCAAGGTATTTTTATTTCATTATTGAACCCAGCACTCCGCCATGACGCGTTTCAGCCCACAAGAGGCCTTGATCACATGACGCCATGAGGAATGACCCGCATTCTTAAAGTGCTAGCACCACACCATGTGACATTGTGCCAATAGACATAGCAAAGGTACTGCGCTAAAACAAAGCTAATGTACAAATTTATCAATAAAAATATGGCATAATACATTTCCTTATAATTAAAAGGAATCAACTCATGATAAAAATTTGTCATGTGAATTTGGGGCTAGTGCTGGATTGTTAATGATATTGTGTATAACCAGATTTCTGATGGCTAAAATACATTAAAACATACTGCCCCTGTGGGAAATTACAAATTTAATACATGTCGCAAGTAGTTCTTCCGTGTATTCATGCAAACTGTACAGATGTTATACCAATATCCAAATATGTACAAATACGGAACATAATAGATTTCAATACCTCTATGCCAATGGCGTTGCACAATATTTTGTAAATGTTACGTGCATCACAACTTATCAGAACGAGAGCAGTCATTGCATAAATAGATAGTACAGTACAAAAAAATAAATACATTTTTTTTATCTATATATAACATACTGCTGTTCAGCAGTGGGTAGTTATAGTTAGGACCTTGTTTCTATAGGAAGAGCATTTAATCTGTTGCCAATATCTTTGGAGTCATTTGACAAACCTTCGCGAAATTTTCAAACCTAATACGCCATTCACTTCAGCTGTTGTGTTGAAAGTTTCGGGGTGATTCATCAAGCGGGGGCCAAGAAAAAGGGGGGGTCCCAAAATGCTATTTCCCCATGTTAATGTCCATAGTAACTGCTGAACGCAATTACACCAAATTTGGCAGAAAGGTATCTCTTGGTCCAGAGAGCACTGTTTTTGTTAAATGATGTAAATCTGTTCAGTAGTTTTAGAGACATTTAAAGATTTCTCAGGTATACAACTGTGGCCGCAGTGGATCTGGGAACCCTCCCAATCTCGTGCCTGAGATCTGATTGGCTGCCAACACTTCAACCAGGAAGTGTTTGCAGCCATCTTGTGACTTGGTTGAACCAAGTCACAAGCAAAAATGTTTAAAGAAAAGATAAGGGGGCTGGCTAGAAAGACCCTGACCCATGAGCCTCTTGAGGGGGCAACTAAAAATAAAGAAGTGGAGGCCCGCGTGGGCCACCGCAGCACCAGGGACTGCCACCTCCCTGGGGCTAATTGTTTGAAGTGCGGGGGCCACCTACCCCGGGCTATATTTGATTATAATGCGTGGGGGGCTCCAGCCGCCTGACGCAGCCCATGGGAACCACCACATCCCCTGGGCTATACTGAAATAAGATGTGTGGGGGGCTCTGCCCCCACGCAGTCCTGGGAACTGCCACCTCCCCGGGGCTAGTATCCAAAAAGGTGGGGGGCCACGCACCCCCCTGCTGTCCCAAAGACCACCACCTCTCTGGGGCTACTTTAAAAATGGGAGGGGGTGCACTGCCCCCCTCCTGGAGCTGTAAATGACCCTGGAGACTGACACCCCCCAGGGCCGGTTCCAGCAGTGTCCCGGGTGCCCACCCCTGGGACATTGCAGATTTCTATGGGTTGGCGGGAGCACTGCTCCCTCCATCCCATAGCAAACATTTGTGCTTGCTTTGAACAAGCGAGAGCACTTTGCTCTCACTTAGTCAAAGCAGAGCACAATTTGCTTTTTACACCCAGGGAGCTGCATGTTAGCAGCTCCCTGGGTGTAAAAAGCAATGCTGGGTCCCGCAGGAGACAGGAGCCGGCTGGGACCGCGGGAGCTTCAGGCACCCCCCAGGGTCTCCAAGGAGATGGCCATACCCCGGGGGATGGGGTCTTCAGGGCTAAAAATGGCCCGGGCGGGGGACCACTCAGCCCTTCTCCATTTAAAAAAAGAAAAAAATGGCCTGGGAAGGGGAGCCGCATGGCCCCCCTCCCTTAAAAGAAAATACATTTAAAAAAACAAAATGGCCTGGCCCCGGGGGATGGGGTCCTTGGTCCAAAAATGGCCTGGGAGGGGGGCCTTGAAAAAAAACATTAACAAAATGAATGGCCCGGGCCCTATTACCTCCAGTAAGTCCCACACAGCAGGATTGCTGAGAAGTTGTCAGAGGCCATTCCCCGTTTCTCCACCACTCTGCAAACGTGCACACTACTAGTTGGGGGATAAAGTCCCCTTTGCTCTGGAGTCCTCCTGGTACCTCCTGTAAGTCCTACGCAGCAGAATTCCTGAGAGCTGGTCGGAGGCCCAGCCTCCCTTCTCCACTACTTTGTAAGCTTGACTGCTATTTAAAAAAACGTTAGAAATTCATTAAAAAAAAACAAAGGTTATAGGGACGTTATAGTTAGAAATTAGCATTTAAAAAACCTTAGAAATTCACTGAAAAAACTAAAGGTTACAAGGACGTTATCAGTGATGTCATCAGTAATGTCATTTGAGAGATGTCATCAGTGATGTCATCAGTGATGTCACTGATCATGTCATGAGGGATGTAATATGTGAGGTCATAAGCAGTGCATTGTGGGGCACAAGTTATAGTTAGCTCAGCTAACTATAACTGCTGAATTTCTCTGGTTTTGTACGAGTGAAATGTCAGCCTAACTATAACGTCCCTGTAAACTTAACTTTTTTTCACTGAATATATATATATATATATATATATATATATATATATATATATATATATATATGTGTGGCAAGCGAGGGGTAATCGACACACAATATGTAGTGACAGGACTGTGCCAATGAAGCCACTGCAAGCATGGGCATTATTATCAGTCCC
The DNA here is from genome assembly GCA_963921515.1 of Calotriton arnoldi. Lineage (NCBI taxonomy): Eukaryota > Metazoa > Chordata > Amphibia > Caudata > Salamandridae > Calotriton > Calotriton arnoldi. The sequence continues at coordinate 833,943 of CAWUFW010007690.1, read as the reverse complement.
TGTATGTTCTGATGCTTATTGAGGAGAGATGGATTATTGGGCGTATGACTCAGAATGAACTTGATGAGGTGAAATGCAGGGGCTGTCATAGGGAATACCATTGTTGTAACAACATGCAAACATGGTGGCCATAACGTAAAACACTCAGTTTTGGACAGCTGCAGTTCTTTGTCACTGGCTACCATAAGAAACCCTCCAATGTGAATGATGTTGTGACTATTTAAAGATCAAAAATTGTGTGTGGCATTTCGTATGTTAATTTAAAAGCATTGAGGAAGGCAATACAGCCGAACCATGCCTGTTTGAATTGAAGAAATTACCGTCCTACCCCGTGAGTGACCTATAATTTTCTTGAGAGCTTACATATTTTGTGAGTCCTTCCCTTGCGTAGCAAGAGCACCCGCTGAGAGTTCGGCACGATTTGGTGGGAACCGGTTTGCTGAGTTAACATAAGAGTGCACCTGAACTGCTGCATTGGAAGGAGAACCGTCACGCACGGCTGTGAGCTATTCAACTCAGCGTTGTTCAGTTATTGAACTGTCACCTGCGGACTGATTTCCACACATGCAGCAAGCGATGGGTAATCGACACACAATAGGGAGTGACAGGACTGTGTCAATGGAGGAAGGCAAACAGATGAAACGCATCTGCTTGAATGAAAGAAATTGCCATCTTACCCTGTGAGTGACCTGCAATTTTCTTGGGCGCAAACACATTTTGTGAGTTCTACCCTCACGTAGGAGGAGCACCCGCTGAGAGTTCAACATGATTTGGTGTGAAACGGTTTGCTGGGTGGAAATAAAAAAAATGCACAAATATCTGGATGATGAATTCCAAATATATTTATATATTTAAAGTACTGTGCAAGTAAAACAAATAAAAATATTTATAAAAAAAAACGGTTTGCTGGGTTGGTGAGTGGCTACATGATTGTCTAATTACCTATATGGGTTATTGATTGGTTGTCTGAGTACCTGTATGAGTGCCTGAGCGGTTGTGTGAGTGGGTGGGGGTGTGTGTGACTCTCTGCATGGATGTATTAGTGGGTGATTCACTAGGTGTATGGGTTCATGACTGCGTCTGCGAGGGGCTGTATGGGTGAGTGAGTGTGCGTATGGCTGAGTCATTGAGTGAATGGATGTCTCGGTGTTATATGGGTGAGTTACTGCATCTGTGTAAGGCAGTAAACACTAATCAATCTGCAAACATGTTTTAAACCTCACTTTTCTCTTGCAGCTTTGTTATATATAAAACAAAGGTCACAGAGACGTTACGATTAGGCTGACATTTCACTCTTACAAAACCAGAGAAATTCAGCCATAATAGTTAGCTGCGCTAACTATAACTCACGCCCCACAATGCACTGCTGATGACGTCACATATTACATCACTCATGACATGGTCAGTGACATCACTGATGACATCAATGATGACATCTCAAATGACATCACTGATGACATCATCCAGTGAGTGTGAGTGTTTCTAAAAAGTTTAAGAATGTTATATATATATGCAAAGGTGTATTGAAGAATGAATGTGTGTATGAATGTCTGTATGGATGTTCAATCAGTGCGAGACTGACTGTGTGAGTGAGTGATTATATGTGTCTCAGTGAATGTATGAGTGAGTGACTAATCTGTGTGAATGTCTGTATCAGTCTGTCAGTTGGTGTGTAAGTGGCTGCAATGGTTGGTGAGTAGCTACATGATTGTCTATATGGGTTATTTATTGGTTGTCTGAGTACCTGTATGGGTGCCTGAGTGGTTGTGTGAGTGGGTGGGGGTGTCTGTGACTCCCTGCATGGATGTGTTAGTGGATGATTCACTAGGTGTATGGGTTCATGACTGCATCTGTGAGGGGCTGTATGGGTGAGTGAGTGTGCGTAGGGCTGAGTCGCTAAGTGAATGGATGTCTCAGTGTTATATGGGTGAGTAACTGCATCTGTGTAAGGCAGTAAACACTAATCCATCTGTAAACATGTTTTAAACCTCACTTTTTTCTTGCAGCTTCATTATTCACTGACAGCTCACAAACTTAGGCCTAGGCAAATATGAAAGGCCAATTCTTCTCATGTCACTGTTGTTCTGTCTCACCATGCTTTTCAAGCCTTCAATGTGGGTGTCTGTGCCTCTTTGTGGTGACATTAATACATCAAAAGAAGCCTACAAATACCAGAATACCTCTGTTTCACATCACATGCTCTCTATATATTTGTGTACAAGAAAGTGTATGCATTACTTTCTCCTCATTATACATCATATCTCTAAACAAATTGATGTATTTAAGTCTGGGATCTGTGTCCCTGGCTGCCTGACCCGCCTCGTTCTGAAGCAGGAGGCAGAAGCCAGGCAGTAAATGAACTTTCTTAACTGTGACGCACAACGCAGGGCTTGCTGATCTGAAGCCCTTCATAATTAATCATTGCCATTGTAGTCTATGGAAGTGTTCATTTTAGGCCAGTGATGGTGTCAGCATCATGGTTTGGGGCATTGGAGTTTCCCTCCCTGCATGAGAGCAGCCATCCATCATTCAGAAGCATAGATACTCCCACCCTTTTTGATTCGTAACAAGTACGCCTGTATGCAAGAACGTGTGTTTTGGTGCCTTGTTCTCGGAAATGGTCAGTGGAACGGACGCCCTCGCATCACCAGGAGACACGGACCCGTTGGCAGCCAGTATCTGTAAGTCTCAGCATCACACTTTCTTGTTTAAGCACTTGAATGGAAACCATAACTTTGTCAGTCTGTCCTCATGTGCATTGTGAAATACATTATTAAAGGAAAAACAATGTGCAAATATTCAAACTTGACAGAGTGCACTTTCCATTTAAAGCAGACACCTAAATGTATGCGGCCTACTTCAAAAGTACCTTTCCAGACACTCATATGAACTAGCATAAACACTAATCCATCTGCAAACATGTTTTAAACCTCACTTGTCTCTTGCAGCTTCATTATTCACTAACAGCTCACAAAGTTAGACCTAGGCAAATATGAAAGGCCAACTCTTCTCATGTCACTGTTGTAAGTCTCACCATGTTTCTCAAGCCATCAATGTGTGCGTCTGTGCCTCTTTGTGATGACATGATACATCAAAAGAAGCCTACAAATACCAGAATACTTCTGTTTCACAGCACATACTCTCTAAATTTGCGTAGAAGAAGGTGTATGAACTAAGTTCTCCTCATTACACAGGGCAGGTGGGTATTGATCTCTATATTCAAGGGTTTTTGTAACACCTACATAGGTAACAGATGTCTGCTTCTGCAATTGAATGCTCTAATAGGACTGATAAGATTAGTGCACCAACATGATATGCTACTAGTTTTTAACTTAGTGTCATCAGATGCACTACATGTATCAGAATACATGTAGAAGTAGACACATACCTCAGTCATGATAGTACGGAGATATTCAAACTTGATAGACAGCACTTTCCATTTAAAGCAGACACCTAAATTAATGTGGCTTCTTTAAGTGTACCTTTCCAGACACTCATGTGAACTAGCATAAACACTAATCAATCTGCCATCATGTTTTAAACCTCACTTTTTTCTAGCAGCTTCATTATTCACTGACAGCTCACACAGTTAGACCTAGGCAAATATGAAGGCCAACTCTTCTCATGTCTCTGTTGTAAGTCTCACCATGTTTCTCAAGCCGTCAATGTGTGTGTCTGTGCCTCTTTGTGGTGACATGATACATCAAAAGGAGCCTACAAATACCAGAATACCTGTGTTGCACACCATATGCTCTCTAAATTTGTGTAGAAAAAGGTGTATGCATTACTTTCCCCTCATTATACAGGGCTGGTGGGTATTGAACCCTGTATTCGAGGACTTCTCTGATGCCTACATAGGTAACTGATGTCTGCTTTTGCAACTGAATGCTCTAGTAGAACTGATAAGATTTGTGCACTTGTATGATAAGCTACATAGTTTTTAAGTTGGGGTCATCAGATGCACAACACGTGTCAGAACACATGTAGAAGTAGACACATACCTCAGTCATGATACCACACAGATATTCAAACTTGACAGAGTGCATTTTCCATTTAAACTACACACCTAAATTTATACGGCCTACTTCAAGTCTACCTTTTCAGATAATGATATGAACTAGCATAAACACTGATCCATCTGCCAACATGTTTTAAACCTCACTTGTCTCTTGTAGCTTCATTATTCACCAGCAGCTCACAGCGTAAGGCCAAGGTAAATAGGAAAGGCCAACTCTTGTCATGTCTCAGCTGTAAGTCTCACCATGTTTCTAAAGCTGTCAATGTGCGTGTCTTTGCCTCTTTGTGGTTACATGACACATCAAAAGATGCCTACAATTACTAGAATACCTCTGTTCCACACCATATGCTCTCTACATTTGTGTAGAAAAAAGTATATGTATTACTTTCTCCTCATTATACAGGGCAGGTGGGTATTGAACTCTGTATTTGAGGGCTTCTGCCTACATAGGTAACAGATGTGGGCTTCTGCAACCTGAATGCTCTAGTAGCACTGATAAGATTTGTACACCTGTATAATAAGCTATATAGTTTTTAAGTTAGGGTCATCAGATGTACAACATGTGTCAGAATACATGTAAAAGTAGACACATACCTCAGTCAGTCATGATAGCACGCACATATTCAAACTTGACAGTCTGCTTTCCATTTAAAGCAGACACCTACATTTATGCAGCCTACTTTAAGTGTACCTTTCTAGACACTCATATGAACTAGCATAAACACTAATCCATCTGCAAACATGTTTTAAAGCTCACTTTTCTCTTGCAGCTTCATTATTCACTGACCAGGGGCGGATTCTCCATTAGAGCTGTGGGGCTGCGCCCCCCTGATATTCCTTCAGGTTCCGGTGCAAATATTAAATACATTGATTTATTTAGAGATAAGATCATATCTCTAAACAAATCGAAGTATTTAAGTCTGGGCTCTATGTCCCTGGCAGCCTGCCCCGACTTGCTCTGAAGCAGGAGACGGAAGCCAGGCAGTAAATGAACTTTCTTAAGTGTGATGTGCAACGCAGGGCTTGCTGCTCTGAAGCCCTTCATAATTAATCATTGCCACTGTAGTCTATGGCAGTGTTCTCTTTAGGCCAGTGACGCTGTCAGCGTCATGGTTTGGGGTGTTGGAGTCTCCCTCCCTGTGTGAGAGAAGCCATCCATCATTCAGAAGCATAGATCCTCCCACCCTTTTCGATTCGTCACAAGTAGGCCTGTATGCAAGCACGTGTGTTTTGGTGCCTTGTCCTCGGAAATGGTCAGTGGAACGGACACCCTCGCATCACCAGGAGACACGGACCCGTTGGCAGCCAGTATCTGTAAGTCTCAGCATCACACTTTCTTGTTTAAGCGCTTGAATGGAAACCATAACTTTGTCAGTCTGTCGTCATGTGCATTGTGAAATACATTATTAAAGGAAAAACAATGTGCAAATATTCAAACTTGCTAGAGTGCACTTTCCATTTAAAGCAGACACCTAAATGTATGGGTCCTACTTCAAGTGTACCTTTCCATAAACTCACGTGAACTAGCATAAACACTAATTCATCTGCCATCATGTTTTAAACCTCACTTTTCTCTTGCACCTCCATTATTTGCTGACACATCACAAACTAAGGCCTAGGCAAAAATGAAACACCAACTCTTCTCATGTCACTATTGTAAGTCTCATACTTTTAAACTTATTTCAAGTATATATGATGTTACAATGCAAACTATTATAACGCAGCTTCCATTACAATGCATACTATTACAATACAAGCCATTACAACACATGTACCATTGTAATGCCTGCATCGTTATGGATGTCTCACACACAGAGTGTTATATAGACTGGGATACAGGTAAATATATCTGCCAACATGTTTTAAACCTCAGTTTTCTTTACTACTTTCATTACAGACACAGGAAGCACACATATTAGTATGCACAATATATTTCAATCTTCATTTCAGTACAATAAAACAGACTACAATATACGTTCCTACATTTGGTAACATATTTCAAACATCACATTTCTCTAATGCTTTACAAGCTTTATAAATAATGCATTACAAAGTAAAAACTATCATTACAAACACTGAAGCACTCCTACACAATACATAACACACCTTACACATTTGTAACTCACCTCTGAAATACTATTGCAGAATATGAAAATATCAGAAACTCCTAAAAGATTTTCTTTCCACACATTAAATGTGATGTACCACTCTCAAGAAGGTAAAACCAGTATTGGCAAAGTTTCCCTCTCTTTCTGCCCACAAATGAATGTAAATAACAAATCAAAATGCTACCTTCATTTATTCAAATTATAAAACCCATTTCTATTGGATACACATATTAACCCTTTATTACTCTCTTCTAAAAGTACCCAATCTGATTCTGAAATTTACTGGTTTGGCAATTCCACCGCGGTGCCACAGTGTAGCGTCGCGAAGGAGTTGCGAACCATGACAGGAGTTCAAAAACCTATTTACAACAATACTAGTATAATTTTTTAAGAACACACCACTTCTAAACATAGTACTGATTTGGGAAAACTTTACTTTAGAAGCATATCACATATATATAACTTACCATTTCATATTTTAATACCACAGTTAACTTTCAACCCTTCCCCCACTCTGCTTAATCCTAGTTTCCATAGAAACAGTTTCTGCAACATTCATCTGTACCAGCAGGTCACAAGTTCACCATATTTTCAAATTCAGCACACTAGCTTACAAATGCCAATAGCAGGTGTGGTTGACTTTTGCAAAAAATTAGCTTATCCGGTCTACTGTACCATTCAAACTTTTTTTCTATAACCCATCAGAAAGATGCTTGTTCTGCAAAGTAACATGCATCCTATTTTTGAGTACACAATGTTTATTAACAATCAATCTGTTATCTCCTTTCTCTAAAACAGCCTCTTCTCCACCATTTTAGATACCTCTCATTCTACCAACTGACTCACTCAGCTACAGACGTCTCTTGATGCCTTCCACACATCCCTCCAAAATGCTTACAGTATGGATTGTAGGATACTGCTATGTTTTCTGGGGCAAAAGGTATGCTAACACACAGGTAGTGACAAAGACCTAGGTTTGCAAACTGTGGATATTAAATGGTTTGCGCAGAGAGGATTAAAGTGGCACCAATTGCTGCCTTTGGTTAAAAACTTTTTGCATCTCCAACCCCCTGACTTCATGATTATGCACTGTGGTGGCAATGACCTAGGCACATTGACTGGGGTAGGATTGGAAATTATAATGAAGGATAGCTTTGCACAACTGATGTTGCTTTTCCTTAACACTGTCTTTGTATACTCTGATATATGCCAAAGACAGAAATGGAAGTGTTCAAATCAATTCTGTCCACAGATTGACAAAGCTAGGAAGCATGTTAATAAAGCTGTTTCTGCTTACCTCAGAGACCATAACATGGGCTCTATCTATAACAACAATCCACATTTTGACATGCATAACATGTACAGAAGTGATGGAGTTCACTTCACAGATAAAGGGAAAAGAGTGTTTCTCAACAATCTTAAGCTGTGCACCCGGACTTACATGTAGCTGCAACAAAGTCATAATGAACAAAACGGCTCTTCTTAGAGCCAACCTATAACCCAACAGTGAAAGTTATATATTTTTTAACATATATACTCTTTATGAATATTTTCCGGATTTGTGAACCCGGCGCGAATTCACAAAACAAAAGCACAAATTTAATGTACTACAAAACATTTCACTTTTCAACTTTAACTTTTAATTTATATTTTTTTAATATTATTTCTAACTCTGTCAATTTTAATGTGATTATGAAGTTCAATCTCACTAGATCTTTAAAAAAATTCACAACTGTAACACTACCTCTGGAATTGTATTGCATTTAATTATTTATTTAAGGTGGATCCGCAAATTCACGGCGACGTTACACTGGGGGGCCATGCTGAGCGCCGCAATAGGGTCATGACTCCCTCCACGTGAAATTTTTTTTTATTTAATGCCCCCCACTTCTCTCGCCTATTTTCGGCCCCGGGGACCCATCCCCAGGGGCCCGGCCATTTTTATATTTATTTAATTTTTTTTTTTAAGGAAAGGGAACCGCATAGCTCCCCTATCCTGGACCAGTTTTGGCATGGGGACCCCATCCCCTGGGGCATGCCCTGTATTTTATTTTTTAAATTTTGGGAGGGAGGCTCCACTCCTAGGGCTAATTTCGGCCCCGGAGTCCCCAAGCCCCGGGGCCAGGCCTTATGCTTTTTTAAAAAAAAAATGGGTAAGGGGCCTGCGAGGCCCCCCTACCCGGGCCAGTATTACTCCAGGGACCCCATCCCCTGGAGCATCGCCATGCTGTTGGGGACCGCAGGGGGAGCCTCAAGGCCCCCACGGTCCTTGCCAACTCCCTGCCTCCTGCGAGAGCGGGCATTGCTTTTGGGCAAAGGTAGCTGCAAACATGCAGCTCCCTCTGCCCAAAACCAATTCTGCATCGCTTCATGGAAGCAAGAGCATTTTCAATGCTCTCTCTTCCATGAGGTGAAGCAGAGTTTGCTATGGCTTGTCGGGAGCAGTGCTCCCGCCATGCCTTAGCAAACTGCAATATCCCGTGGGTGGGCACCCCGGGACATTACTGGAGCTGGCCCTGGGGTGGCAGTCCCAGGGCCATTTATGGCTCCATGATGGGGGCCAGGTGCCCCCCCTCCAACAATAATTAAGCCCCTGGGAGGTGGTGGCTCCTGGGGCTCTCTGGGGGGCTTGAGCCTCCCACAATTTATTTTGATATATAGCCCGGGGAGGTGGCGGACCCCAGTGCTGTGGGGGGCTGCATGGCCCCTTTGCATTTAATATACATAGGCCCGGGGGTGGTGGTCCCTGCATGAGGAGGCATAAGACACCCCCAAGCATTCTTTTTTCATGTCATAGTCCCGGGTAGGTGGCAGTCCCCGGGGCTGCAGGGGGCTGCATGCCCCCCACATTTAAGATAATTAGCCCCAGGAAGGTGGCAATCCCTGGGGCTGTGTGGGAGGGCAGCAGCCCCCCACACATTTTTTTTAGAATTAAGCCCCAGGAAGGTGGCGGTCCCCAGGGCTGCGGGGGGCGTGAAGCCCCTCATGCAATCAATAACCCCCGGGAAGCTAGAAGTCCCCAGGGCATTCGGGTGCCTGGGTGGGCCCCCGCATCATTATTTTTAATTGGTCCCAGGACCTGGCCCACCCAGGGGCTTAAAGAAAATAAAGCTCAGGAACCCATGCTTCATTAAAAAAAAAATGTTAAACAGATTTGTGGATCCAGTGTGAATCCCGCTGATTTCTTTTTAAAAAAAATACTTTTTGGCCCTTGGGGTCCCTGTGGGACCCCTGAGCAGGCCTAGGTGGTCAGGGTGTTTCTACCCTGACCCCTTTTCTTGATTCTTAACATTGTTTGACCTTTTTTCTTGGTTTGAAGTGTTGACAGCCAATCAGATCGCAGCCTTGAGATCAGGAGGGTCAGCGAATCCTCCACGCCCATATTTGTATATCTGAGAAATCTTTAAATTTCTCAGGAACTACTGAATGGATTTACACCATTTAACAAAAAGAGTGCACTCTGGACCAAGAGCTACCTTTCTGCCAAATTTGGTGTAATTCGTTCAGAAGTTCGGGCTGTAGCTGCGTCAACAGTTTACTATAAAATTTAACATGGAGAATAAGCGTTTTGGGACCCCCCGTTTTCTAGGCCCCGCTTGATGAATCTCCCTGAAACTTTCAACACAGCAGCTGACCAGACCTCCCCATTAGTTGTTAAACTTTCGCGAAGATTCGTCAAATGACACCAAAGATATTGGCAAATCAAAAAACACTTTTTCTATGGAAACTAGGTCCTAACTATAACTACCTACTGGCGAACGCCAGTAGGTTATATATATATATGATTTTGTGGATTAGCCGGCGTTGCAGGAAGAAAGCAAAGCCTCCATCCCTGGGAGTGCTAGCCATTCCCAATGGGGTTGCAAATTGCGACAGCCTCATTAATATTCATGGGGCATGCAATTTGCGACCCCATTGGGAATCGCAAACAGTGTCTGAGACACTGTTGTACATATAATTTTGCGACTCGCATATTGCAACTCGCAATTTGTCGCAATTTGGAGGTCGCAAAATTCTATGGTCGTACATCTGGCCCTTAATGTTAGAAATGTTTACGAAACACTTACACTCACTGGCTAATATCATCATGAGTGATGTAATATTTGAGGGCATAAACAGTGCACTGCAGGGGCGTAAGTTATAGTTATCGAAGGTAACTATAACTGCTGAATTTCAATTGCTTTTATGAGTGAAATGTGAGCCTCACTATAGGTCTATAATGTCCCTGTAATTTTTTTTCAGTGAATATATATGTATATTTTTATATATATATATATTTTTGTACATATATATATATATATATCACTCCAACTCCTGGCCTGCCACTCCTTCGACAGGACCTCCAGGCACAGACCTCATGAACACCTCCAATCAATTCAAACAACTTCAATGTTGTAAGGATGCAGTGCCAAAAGTTATTGCGATAATTTCCTCGAAGGCTGTTCAGGCATAGTGCCTGCCATGACTGCCATGCCATGACACGTTTCGCTCGCCTCACGCGAGCTTGATCACATATATATTTATAAATGTACATATGTGAGTGTATATATATATATATTTATATTGCAGCTAACCTTTTTTCCTTTACGATTCAATGTTCCTGGAATCGGAAAAATGGAACGGACTCCTCTTTCTGTTGTGCAAAATTATTTATTTATTTTCTCCTTGCGCTGTGCCTGCCATGACGCGTTTCGACCCATGCGGGCCTTGATCACATGACGCGCTGACAACACTTCCACATTTTTTAAAGTGCTCGTGCATGTAATAGATAGCAACAACAGACTAACAATTTACACGTCAATTTTGTGATATTTATCAGCAAATAATTATCCACTATAACAGTTTTTCAAAAAAACAGCAATTAATAATGTCTTAAAAACCACATGTTTGTAATTGTATAAATACAATTAGTTGAAAGGGACCTACATACCTTCATTATCATAGTATGTGATAGCCTAATACTGTCCCCCTAACATTTCATGGTCCATATGTGCAAATTAACGCAGTCAAATCATTTGTATAAATACAAACATATTTACATATTAAAAGCAATAAATACATTAAAAGGTATAATATCCTCTACTGTATCACTGCAATCTATTGTTGAATTGGCCCCTGTTTGTTAGCCGCTTTTGCACTCCTTATTTACTTTATTAATCCTACTTAGACTTTAATTGTTATTAGTTAGTTGTTGTGCTAGTTGTTTTATGTGCGAAAGTAACAAAAACGTGCTCCGTATGTGACGGAAGTTCTACATGATATACATGAGCTACCGTTTTAGAATTTGACAGTGCTTGTTATAAAAATCATTAAAAGGAAAATAACCTTAATTGTTTTTAAAACTAAAATTATATTTCTAAAAAGAGGAAAGTGATGAGGCAGGTATTAACGGAGGTCATAGTTTTATATCGGTTGACCCTATTTTGGGTATAATTAGTTCACAAAGTTGGTCATTACTGCATAATGCATGATTCGAGAACCGGCCGGTATCTCTAGATATGTGTTTACAACCATGTATGTAAATCCTCCGTGGTATTTAACCCATGAGGACTTTTACTGTCCAGCTCTAGAATGTATTTAGTTTCTAGTTTTCTTAGGAGTGCCTCTCTATATATATATATCAAAGTCAAAGTTGCCCACAAAACGGAAGAGCCCACACAGGAGAAATCTGCTGTCAAATTCTTTAATGAAGACTGCCACTCGAGTGAAAACAGGATGCCTTCAGCCAATATTAAATGATCAAGCCGACGCGTTTCGTGCTGGTCGCACTTCTTCAAAGGCTCAGTTCATTACGAGTCTGCAAAGAATTTTTCGGCACCTTTATTCAAACCTGGTGCCCTCCCTGAATGGCGTGGCCGCTCGCAAGGCCTCCTGGTACCTGTAGTGCCGTAATCTTCCTCTCGTGAGTATCCTGCACATGAAATATCATTAAAATCAAATGACCCCAGTGGGTTGCTGGATACAGTCTCCTTTCACTCTGCGGGTGCATTAAAGTCCTCATTAACAGCGCCTGTCCCAACAGTGGTAACTCCGGTTGGCGTATACCTTGGGTCTGCATTTGCAGCGGAGCTCCTTCCACGGCTTAGGCTAGCCGTTAAACATCAAAGTCAAAGTTGCCCACAAAACGGAAGAGCCCACACAGGAGAAATCTGCTGCCAAATTCTTTAATGAAGACTGCCGCTCGAGTGAAAACAGGATACCTTCAGCCAATATTAAATGATCAAGCCGACGCGTTTCGTGCTGGTCGCACTTCTTCAAAGGCTCAGTTCATTACGAGTGTGCAAAGAATTTTTCGGCACCTTTATTCAAACCTGGTACCCGCCCTGATGGGCGTGGCCGCTCGCAAGGCCTCCTGGTACCTGTAGTGCCGTAATCTTCCTCTCGTGAGTATCCTGCACATGAAATATCATTCAAATCAAATGACCCCAGTGGGTTGCTGGATACAGTCTCCTTTCACTCTGCGGGCGCTTTAAAGTCCTCATTAACAGCGCCAGTACCAATAGTGGTAACGCCGGTTGGCGTATACCTCGGATCTGCATTTGCAGCGGGGCTCCTTCCACGGCTTAGGCTAGCCGTTAAACATCAAAGTCAAAGTTGCCCACAAAACGCAAGAGCCCACACAGGAGAAATCTGCTGCCAAATTCTTTAATGAAGACTGCAGCTCGAGTGAAAACAAGATGCCTTCAGCCAATATTAAATGATCAAGTCAACGCATTTCGTGCTGGTCGCGCTTCTTCAAAGGATCAGTTCATTACGAGTATGCAAAGAATTTTTCAGGCACCTTTATTCAAACCTGGTACCCGCCCTGATGGGCGTGGCCACTCGCAAGGCCTCCTGGTACCTGTAGTGCTGTAATCTTCCTCTCGTGAGTATCCTGCACATGAAATATCATTAAAATCAAATGACCCCAGTGGGTTGCTGGATACAGTCTCCTTTCACTCTGCGGGCGCATTAAAGTTCTCATTAACAGCGCCTGTCCCAATAGTGGTAACGCCGGTTGGCGTATACCTTGGGTCTGCATTTGCAGCGGGGCTCCTTCCACGGCTTAGGCTAGCCGTTAAACATCAAAGTCAAAGTTGCCCACAAAACCGAGGAGCCCACACAGGAGAAATCTGCTGCCAAATTCTTTAATGAAGACTGCCGTTCGAGTGAAAACAGGATGCCTTCAGCCAATATTAAATGATCAAGCTGACGCGTTTCGTGCTAGTCGCACTTCTTCAAAGGCTCAGTTCATTACGAGTGTGCAAATAATTTTTCGGCACCTTTATTCAAACCTAGTACCCGCCCTAATGGGCGTGGCCGCTCGCAAGGCCTCCTGGTACTTGTAGTGCCGTAATCTTCCTCTCGTGAGTATCCTGCACATGAAATATCATTAAAATCAAATGACCCCAGTGGGTTGCTGGATACAGTCTCCTTTCACTCTGCGGGCACATTAAAGTTCTCATTAACAGCGCCTGTCCCAATAGTGGTAACGCCGGTTGGCGTATACCTTGGGTCTGCATTTGCAGCGGGGCTCCTTCCACAGCTTAGGCTAGCCGTTAAACATCAAAGTCAAAGTTGCCCACAAAACGGAAGAGCCCACAAAGGAGAAATCTGCTGCCAAATTCTTTAATGAAAACTGCACTACGGATCCCAGTAGGCCATGGGAGTGGCAAAGCCCACTGGGGCAGGGATCAGCTTATATCACAGGTGCTGGAAAAACTGCTGATGCGGGTCTGTAGCTTTTAGTCCACAGCCCAGGAAGAAGTGCAGCAGCACGAAATGCGTCGGCTGGACTTTATTATATTTATGTGGCAGTATTTCTGTGATCTTCACAGCAGCCTCCATAAAAGATTTCAGCAATACTCACCAGTGTGGGCCCTTCTGTTGTAGGCAACTCTGTTGTTGGATTTTTAGCGGCTGGCCCAAGCCGCTGAAGCAGCCCCGCGATAACACCAACTGGAGTATTAGCATGTGGTACAGGAGCTGTTAATGGAGGCAGTAAGATGTCGGTGTTGAGTCTGGGGATTGCACCACAACCCACTGAGGTATCAATTGTATATTTTTGACTTTGGAACGCATGGTGACCCATTTGAGGAATACGAAGGCACTACGGATCCCAGCAGGCCATGTGAGTGGCAACGCCCACTGGGGCTGGGATCAGCTTATATCACAGGTGCTGGAAAAATTGCCGATGCGTGTCCGTAGCTTTTAGTCCACAGCCCAGGAAGAAGTGCAGCAGCACGAAACGCATCGGCTGGACTTTGTTATATTTATGTGTCAGTATTTCTGTGATCTTCATGGCAGCCTCCATTAAAGATTTCAGCAATACTCACCTGTGTGGGCCCTTCTGTTGTGGGCAACTCTGTTGTTGGATATATATATATATATATATATATATATATATATATATATATATATATATATATACCAAGAAAGAAGTGACTCAAACAGATGGACTCACCCAAAAAGATGTATTTCCACTACGTTTCAGCTTCCACTTTCCTCAGGTAGTACAAAATGGTTTACTCAGTGGCTGCACAGATGACATGGCTGGATTTTCAAAAAGCACCATGAGTGAAGATTCCATTTGGAATCACTGCAGTCCTGAGAACTCTTGAGATAAGCAGTAATCAGATGGTATTGTCAGTGATGTTCAATCCATCTCAATGCAGTGATTTTAAACTGTACAGCCAGATGTTTTCTCTGGAGTACATTAGTTCTTCCTTTAAGACATGTTCCACAGGAAAATATTTTGAATCTTATAATAATGATCTACAAGGTTCAAATTATTGGCTACAGGCTGGTGAAGTTTCTTATTAATTATTGCTGATTTATGGTTCCTGAATCATGTACGGATGTCACTTCTTTCTTGGATGTTTCATTTCTTTGTGACTCATTGTATCCTTTGATATCTAGCTTGTCTGCCCTGGCTGGCTGTTGTTTTCTTGTGAAATATATATATCACAAGAAAACAACAGCTAACCAGGGTAAAAATGTGGATCCCAAAGGATCCACATATATTCACTGAAAAAAACCAAAGGTTACAAACACGTTATATCTAGGCTCAGGTTTCATTCATACAAAACCAGAGAAATTAAGCAGTTATAGTTAGCTAAGCTAACTATAACTCATGCCCTGTTTATGACCTCACATATTACATCACTCATGACATCGTCAGTGACATCACTGATGACATTGCTGATGACATCACTGATGACATCATCCAGTGAATGTGAGTGTTTTTAAAAAGTTTATGAGTATTAAACAGATATACCAAGGTGTACTTGTGTATTAGTGAGTATATGAGTGCCTGTATGGATAATTCAGTGGGTGCGTGACTGACTGTATAAGTGAGTGATTAGGTGTCTCAGGGAATGTATGGGTGAGTGACTAGGTTGTGTGAATGTGTGCATCAGTCTATCAATTGGTGTCTAAGTGGCTGTATGGGTTGGTGAGTGGGTATGTTAGTGGCTGCATGGGTGATTGATGGCTGTATGGGTGTCTGGTGTCTGTGTGGGTGGGTGAGGGGAGGTGTGACTGCCTGCAAGGATGAGTGAGTGGGTGAGTCAGTGGCTGTATGGGTTAGTGAGTGCATGTGAAAAGGGCTGTATGGGTGAGTGAGTGTGTACATGGCTATGTCAGTGAGTGAGTGGATGTGTCAGTGGTGTATGGGTAAGTAACTGCATACGTGAAAGGCAGTATAGGTGAGTTTTGGGGTATATGAGTGACTGTGTGAGTGAGTGATTGTGAAGGTGGCTGTATGGGTGAGTGTGTGCTTGTGTCAGTGACTGTTTAGGTGAGTGAGTAAGTGTTAGTATCTCTATGAGTAAGTCTATGGGTGTGCGTGTGTAAGTGTATGGGTGAGTAAGTGCCAGTGTGATTGACTGTATGGGTGATAGAGTAGATGTGTGAGTACTTCTCTGGGTGACTGGACTGACTCAGTGTGTGAGTGCCTGTACAGGAGTATGAGTGGATATGTCAGTGGCTGTATAAGTGAGTGAGTGGGTGTTTGAGAGGCTGTATGGGTGAGTAAATAGATGTGTGTGTAGTCCTAAGAATCAGGGAGTGGCTCTACAAGTACTGGTATGGGTGTGTGAAAGGGCTTGAGATTTATAGTGTGGAAGTGGGAGAGGGTGCATGAAGGGTTATATGGTAGTGTGAATGGGCGCGTCAGAGATTCGGTGGATGATGTCATCAGTGAAGTCATTTGAGATGTCATCAGTTATGTCATCAGTGATGTCACTGAGCATGTCATGAGTTATGTAATATGTGAGGCCATAAGCAGTGCATTGCGGCGGCATGATTATAGTTAGCTCAGCTAACTATAACTGCTGAATTTCTCTGGTTTTGTACGAGTGAAAACTGAGCCTAACTAAAATGTCTCTGTAACCTTTGGTTTTTTTCAGTGAATTTCTAGGGTTTTTGTAATCCATTTCCTAACTATAACGTACTTGTAGCCTTTGTTTTTTTCAGTGAATTTCTAAGGCTTCGTAAATGCTAACTCCTAACTATAATGTCACTGTAACCTTTGTTTTTTTCAATGAATGTCTATGGTTTTTTAACTTGTAGTCGTGTTTGCAGACTGGTGGAGAAAGCGGGCTGGGCCTCCGAAAACCTCATAGAAATCCTGTGATGTGTGGGACTTATTGGAAATAGCAGGAGGGGCAGTTGGCCCCCAAGGACATCCTTGGGGACCAACTACCCCTCCTATTACCTCCAGTAAATCCCACACAGCAGAATTGCTGAGACCTGATAGGAGGCCTTGCCCCTTCCTCAACCACCTGGAAAACGTGCCTCCTTGCAGGGGGATGAAGGCCCCTGGGCTATTGAGGGTCCTTGGGGGCAAACTACCCCTCCTATTACCTCCAGCAAGTCCCACACAGTGGGTTTGCCAAGAGGTTTTCAATGGCAATGCCCCCTTCCTCCTCCACTCTGCAGAGGCACCTCCTGGTGCACATGATTTGAGGATGAAGTCCCCTTGGCCCTTGATGGTCTTCGGGGACCAACTCCATGTTACCTCCAGTAAGACCCACACAGCTGGACTGCTGTGAGGTCATCAGAGGCCATGACCCTTTTTTCCACCACTCTCGAAGTGCACCTCCTGGCCCACTGCTTCATGGAGGAAGACGTCTCCTTTAGTCCTGAGGCCCTCAGGAGGCATGGGGACCTCATCCCCCCCAGAAGTGCACCGAGAGGCATGTTTGCAGAGTGGGGGAGAAAGGGGGTATGGCCTCCGACCACTTCTCAGGAATCCCACTGTATGGGGCTTACTGGAGGTAACAGGAGGTCTTGTTGGCACCTAAAGACCCTCAGCAGTCTACAGGACTTCATCTCCAACCAGCAGTGCACAAGGAGTTACGTTTACAGAGTGGTAGAGAAAGGGAGGGGGCAGAAAGTGAGGGGATCACCTACAAATTACAATTTCAGTTAGCAGAAGAACCAAGTGGATAGAGTAAATGGTGTCTCCCCACTCATGAAGAAGCAGATAAAAGGGAAATCATTGAAGTAACAGAAATGTTAGTAATGGAGGGAGATACCTAGGGCAATGATGACAAATTCCAACCTGTCAAGGATTCAATCAATCAATCACGGCATTTATAGAGTGCGCTACTCACCCGGGAGGGTCTCAAGGCGCTGGGGGAGGGGGTAAGTTACTGCTCGAACAGCCAGGTCTTGAGCTGCTTCCTGAAGGCGAGATGGTCCTGGGTTCGCCGAAGGTGAGTGGGGAGGGAGTTCCAGGTCTTGGCCGCCAGGTAGGAGAAGGATCTTCCTCCGGCGGTGGTTCTGCGGATGCGTGGTACGGTGGCGAGGGCGTGGCTGGTTGATCGTAGCTGGCGTGTGGGCGTGTAGAAGGACATGCGGTCGTTGAGGTACTTTGGGCCCAGGTCGTGGAGGGCCTTGTGTGCGTGGGTGAGGAGTCTGAACGTGATTCTCTTGCTGACGGGGAGCCAGTGCAGGTCTTTCAGGTGTACGGTGATGTGGCTGTGTCGGGGGATGTCCAGGATGAGTCGTGCGGAGGCGTTCTGGATGCGCTGGAGTCTCTTTTGAAGTTTGGCTGTGGTTCCGGCGTAGAGGGTGTTCCCATAGTCCAGTCGGCTGGTGACGAGTGCCTGGGTGACGGTCTTCCTGGTTTCAGTGGGGATCCATCTGAAGATCTTGCGGAGCATGCGCAGGGTGTTGAAGCATGAAGATGAGACGGCGTTGACTTGTTTGGTCATTGATAGGGAGGAGTCCAGGATGAAGCCCAGGTTGCGTGCGTGGTCCGTTGGCTTGGGTGCGGTGCCCAGGGCCGGGGGCCACCAGGAGTCGTCCCAGGCGGAGGGTGATGAGCCCAGGATGAGGACTTCCGTCTTGTCTGAGTTCAGTTTAAGGCGGCTGTTCCTCATCCAGTCGGCGACGTCTCTCATCCCGTCGTGCAGGTTGGCTCTGGCGGTAGTGGGGTCGTTGGTGAGGGAGAGGATCAGCTGGGTGTCGTCGGCGTAGGAGATGATGTTGAGGTTGTGTCGGCGTGCGATGGCTGCGAGGGGGCTCATGTAGACGTTGAAGAGGGTCGGGCTGAGTGAGGATCCTTGTGGAACGCCGCAGATGACTTCGGTGGCTTCGGATCTGAACGGGGAGAGGCGGACTCTCTGGGTTCTTCCGGCGAGGAACGAGATGATCCATTCCAGTGCTTTCTCTCGGATTCCGATGTTGCTGAGGCGCTTCACTAGGGTGCGGTGGCAGACGGTGTCGAACGCCGCGGAGAGGTCCAGGAGGATGAGGGCAGCTGTTTCCCCGTTGTCGGTTAGGGTTCTGATGTCGTCGGTGGCTGCGATAAGGGCGGTCTCGGTGCTGTGGTTGGCCCGAAACCCGGACTGCGAGGGGTCGAGGATCCATTCGTCTCGAGGAAGGCGGCAAGCTGTCTGTTGACGGTCTTCTCGATGACTTTGGCCGGAAACGGAAGGAGCGAGATGGGGCGGTAGTTCTTGAGGTCGGTGGGGTCCGCCGTTGGTTTCTTCAGGAGGGCGGTAAGCTCGGCGTGCTTCCAGCTCTCCGGGAAGGTGGCGGTGCGGAAGGAGGAGTTGATGATGTCCCGGAGATGGGGTGCGATGGTGGCGTCGGCTTTGTTGAAGACGTGGTGTGGGCAGGGGTCGGTTGGTGATCCGGAGTGGATGGAGTTCATCGTGCGGGTGGTGTCTTCGGTGTTGATCGGGGTCCAGTTGCAGAGGGTGGTGGTGGCGGGCATTGGTTCGGCGGTAGGGTGCGTTGTTTGTGCGTTGAAGCTGTTGTGTATGTCGGTGATCTTGCGGTGGAAGAACGCGGAGAGTGAGTTGCAGAGGTCTTGCGAGGGGTGATGTCGTTGTTTCCGGCGCTGGGGTTGGAGAACTCTTTGACGATGCTGAAAAGTTCCTTGCTGTCATGGGCGTTGTTGTCCAGTCGTTCTTTGAGTGCCGACTTCTTGGTGGCACGGATCAGCTGGTGGTGTTTGCGGGTGGCGTGCTTGAGGGCGGTCCTGTTGTCTGTGGTCTGGTCGAGTCGCCAGGTTTTCTCGAGAGTGCGGCAGTTCTTCTTGGATTCCTTGAGTTCGTTGGTGAACCAAGGGGTTTTCTTGCTTCCGGGTCTGCTGGGAGGGTTTTTAGTGGTGCGAGGTCGTCGGCGCAGGCGGTCAGCCACTTGGCGAGGTTGCTGGCTGCTTCGTTTGGGTCCGTTGTGTCGGTGGGTGTGTTCTGGCTGAGGGAGGCGGTGAGCTGCTCGGCGGTGATCTTGCTCCAGCTCCGGCGGGGAGCCTGTTGCGGGTGGTGGTGGGTCGCAGTCTTTCTGAAGCTGAAGTGGACGCAGCTGTGGTCGGTCCAGTGGAGTCCGGTGGCGTGGCTGAAGGAGATGTGCTTGCTGGACGAGAAGACGGGGTCAAGCGTGTGGCCGGCGTAGTGGGTGGGCGTGTTCACCAGTTGCTTGAGTCCGAGGTTGGCGAGGTTGTCCAGCAGGGCGGTGGTGTTTCTGTCGTTGTTGTTCTCCAGGTGGAAGTTGAGGTCCCCTAGGAGGATGTAGTCGGCGGGAGGGCATGGCGTGCGGGCTGATGAAGTCTGCGATGTCTTCGCTGAATAGTGTGCGTGGTCCCGGGGGTCTGTAGATGAGGGTGCCTCGGAGGGTGGTCTTGGGGTCCGTGTGTATCTGGAAGTGTAGGTGTTCGGCGGCGGTGAAGGTCTCGTCGGAGTTAGTCGAGATGCGGATGGTGTTCTTGTGTACGATGGCGATGCCTCCTCCCGTCTGGTTGACGCGGTCCTTCCGGGTGATCTTGTATCCATCCGGGATGGCTATGGCGATGTCAGGCGCTGAGGAGGCGTTCATCCAGGTTTCGGTGAGGAAGGCGATGTCCGGTGCTGTTGCGTCGAGCAGGTCCCAGAGTTCCACGGCGTGCCTGTGGACGGAGCGGGTGTTCAGCAGGATGCATTTCAGGTGGTTGCTGCTGTTGCTCGACTTGGCGGAGGTGGTGCACGTCAGGGGGCAGGTGAATCGGCAGGTTTGGCAGGTGAAGGGTCCGTGGGTGCGTCTCGGTGAGGCTCGGTAGCAGGCAGGGTTCCGGCCGGCATTGAGTGCGGTGAGTGTGGCGGCGTCGTAGGTCCGTCGAGTGGTGTTGCATCGGTGGGATCCAGGGGTTCTGGCGCTGGGCGCGGTCCAGTCGCGGACGGGCGCAGACGGGCTTGCCTTAGGCGCGCCTTCGGCGCGCCAGCGCGCGCCCGCTGCGCACGTCCGCTGCGCGGCCGTGCAGCGGCCGCCATTTATGGGGAGGTGGGAGGGAGGAGCAGCTGGGAGGCGGGAGGCAGGGGCAGCGAATGGGCAGTCAGGGGGCGGGGCCGCAGGGGACGCAGCGGCGGGAATGGCGATAGGCAGCGAGGGGCACAGAAGGAAAACGGGGGGAGAGCAGGTAAATCACGGGCACAACAACAGTGGGGCAGCGAGGGGCACAGAAGGAAAAACGGGGGAGAGCAGGTAAATCACGGGCACAACAACAGTGGGGCAGCGAGGGGCACAGAAGGAAAAACGGGGGGAGAGCAGGTAAATCACGGGCACAACAACAGTGGGGCAGCGAGGGGCACAGAAGGAAAAACGGGGGGAGAGCAGGTAAATCACGGGCACAACAACAGTGGGGCAGCGAGGGGCACAGAAGGAAAAACGGGGGGAGAGCAGGTAAATCACGGGCACAACAACAGTGGGGCAGCGAGGGGCACAGAAGGAAAAACGGGGGGAGAGCAGGTAAATCACGGGCACAACAACAGTGGGGCAGCGAGGGGCACAGAAGGAAAAACGGGGGGGAAAGCAGGCAAATCACGGGCACAACAACAGTGGGGCAGCGAGGGGCACAGAAGGAAAAACGGGGGAAAGCAGGCAAATCACGGGCACAACAACAGTGGGGCAGCGGGGGCACAGAAGGAAAAACGGGGGAAAGCAGGCAAATCACGGGCACAACAACAGTGGGGCAGCGAGGGGCACAGAAGGAAAAACGGGGGGAAAGCAGGCAAATCACGGGCACAACAACAGTGGGGCAGCGAGGGGCACAGAAGGAAAAACGGGGGGAAAGCAGGCAAATCACGGGCACAACAACAGTGGGGCAGCGAGGGGCACAGAAGGAAAAACGGGGGGAAAGCAGGCAAATCACGGGCA
The DNA here is from genome assembly GCA_963921515.1 of Calotriton arnoldi. NCBI lineage: Eukaryota > Metazoa > Chordata > Amphibia > Caudata > Salamandridae > Calotriton > Calotriton arnoldi. Next base: position 812,193 of record CAWUFW010007690.1, on the reverse strand, counting down.
CAACAACAGTGGGGCAGCGAGGGGCACAGAAGGAAAAACGGGGGGAGAGCAGGTAAATCACGGGCACAACAACAGTGGGGCAGCGAGGGGCACAGAAGGAAAAACGGGGGGAAAGCAGGCAAATCACGGGCACAACAACAGTGGGGCAGCGAGGGGCACAGAAGGAAAAACGGGGGAAAGCAGGCAAATCACGGGCACAACAACAGTGGGGCAGCGAGGGGCACAGAAAGGAAAGGGGAGACAAGCAGACAAAACTGGCACCGGGGCCACAAGCGGAGGGCGATCTTACCTACAGGAGCAGCGGGCAGACAGCACAGGCGGAGCTGTGTGGTGGGGAGCGACCTACCTGGCAAGGTCAAGGGTCGCTCTCCTCACCGTGCAGCGGCCGCCATTTATGGGGAGGTGGGAGGGAGGAGCAGCTGGGAGGCGGGAGGCAGGGGCAGCGAATGGGCAGTCAGGGGCGGGGCCGCAGGGGACGCAGCGGCGGGAATGGCGATAGGCAGCGAGGGGCACAGAAGGAAAAACGGGGGGAGAGCAGGTAAATCACGGGCACAACAACAGTGGGGCAGCGAGGGGCACAGAAGGAAAAACGGGGGGAGAGCAGGTAAATCACGGGCACAACAACAGTGGGGCAGCGAGGGGCACAGAAGGAAAAACGGGGGGAGAGCAGGTAAATCACGGGCACAACAACAGTGGGGCAGCGAGGGCACAGAAGGAAAAACGGGGGGAGAGCAGGTAAATCACGGGCACAACAACAGTGGGGCAGCGAGGGGCACAGAAGGAAAAACGGGGGGAGAGCAGGTAAATCACGGGCACAACAACAGTGGGGCAGCGAGGGGCACAGAAGGAAAAACGGGGGGAAAGCAGGCAAATCACGGGCACAACAACAGTGGGGCAGCGAGGGGCACAGAAGGAAAAACGGGGGGAAAGCAGGCAAATCACGGGCACAACAACAGTGGGGCAGCGGGGGCACAGAAGGAAAAACGGGGGAAAGCAGGCAAATCACGGGCACAACAACAGTGGGGCAGCGAGGGGCACAGAAGGAAAAACGGGGGGAAAGCAGGCAAATCACGGGCACAACAACAGTGGGGCAGCGAGGGCACAGAAGGAAAAACGGGGGGAAAGCAGGCAAATCACGGGCACAACAACAGTGGGGCAGCGAGGGGCACAGAAGGAAAAACGGGGGAGAGCAGGTAAATCACGGGCACAACAACAGTGGGGCAGCGAGGGGCACAGAAGGAAAAACGGGGGGAGAGCAGGTAAATCACGGGCACAACAACAGTGGGGCAGCGAGGGGCACAGAAGGAAAAACGGGGGGAAAGCAGGCAAATCACGGGCACAACAACAGTGGGGCAGCGAGGGGCACAGAAGGAAAAACGGGGGGAAAGCAGGCAAATCACGGGCACAACAACAGTGGGGCAGCGAGGGGCACAGAAAGGAAAGGGGAGACAAGCAGACAAAACTGGCACCGGGGCCACAAGCGGAGGGCGATCTTACCTACAGGAGCAGCGGGCAGACAGCACAGGCGGAGCTGTGTGGTGGGGGAGCGACCTACCTGGCAAGGTCAAGGGTCGCTCTCCTCACCGTGCAGCGGCCGCCATTTATGGGGAGGTGGGAGGGAGGAGCAGCTGGGAGGCGGGAGGCAGGGGCAGCGAATGGGCAGTCAGGGGCGGGGCCGCAGGGGACGCAGCGGCGGGAATGGCGATAGGCAGCGAGGGGCACAGAAGGAAAAACGGGGGGAGAGCAGGTAAATCACGGGCACAACAACAGTGGGGCAGCGAGGGGCACAGAAGGAAAAACGGGGGGAGAGCAGGTAAATCACGGGCACAACAACAGTGGGGCAGCGAGGGCACAGAAGGAAAAACGGGGGGAGAGCAGGTAAATCACGGGCACAACAACAGTGGGGCAGCGAGGGGCACAGAAGGAAAAACGGGGGGAGAGCAGGTAAATCACGGGCACAACAACAGTGGGGCAGCGAGGGGCACAGAAGGAAAAACGGGGGGAGAGCAGGTAAATCACGGGCACAACAACAGTGGGGCAGCGAGGGGCACAGAAGGAAAAACGGGGGGAAAGCAGGCAAATCACGGGCACAACAACAGTGGGGCAGCGAGGGGCACAGAAGGAAAACGGGGGGAAAGCAGGCAAATCACGGGCACAACAACAGTGGGGCAGCGGGGGCACAGAAGGAAAAACGGGGGAAAGCAGGCAAATCACGGGCACAACAACAGTGGGGCAGCGAGGGGCACAGAAGGAAAAACGGGGGGAAAGCAGGCAAATCACGGGCACAACAACAGTGGGGCAGCGAGGGGCACAGAAGGAAAAACGGGGGGAAAGCAGGCAAATCACGGGCACAACAACAGTGGGGCAGCGAGGGGCACAGAAGGAAAAACGGGGGGAGAGCAGGTAAATCACGGGCACAACAACAGTGGGGCAGCGAGGGGCACAGAAGGAAAAACGGGGGGAGAGCAGGTAAATCACGGGCACAACAACAGTGGGGCAGCGAGGGGCACAGAAGGAAAAACGGGGGGAAAGCAGGCAAATCACGGGCACAACAACAGTGGGGCAGCGAGGGGCACAGAAGGAAAAACGGGGGAAAGCAGGCAAATCACGGGCACAACAACAGTGGGGCAGCGAGGGGCACAGAAAGGAAAGGGGAGACAAGCAGACAAAACTGGCACCGGGGCCACAAGCGGAGGGCGATCTTACCTACAGGAGCAGCGGGCAGACAGCACAGGCGGAGCTGTGTGGTGGGGGAGCGACCTACCTGGCAAGGTCAAGGGTCGCTCAGGATTAATCAGATAATAACAAATCAAAAAACACCTCCAACAATCCAACATAGGTAAATACAGCACAGAGGCTACTCAGGGCCATGTATCTCCCTTTACCAACTACATCAAGGAAGGGACTGAGGGAAACAAACTACTTGGGGCAACAGGTCTGACAGTGTCTCCCAGGTTTGTCTCTGAAGCTGGTACTCATATACCCAAGGAATTCGAGCAGGTGTCAACAGAAAGTCAGATGGTAATCAATCTGATGGGCAGAGAGAAGGTCAAGAACAAAAGACTACATGATTTAAGATATAGGAGAAGACTTAACCTAACAGCAAAAGCACTTAGGGGAATCTTGAGGGGTGAAAAGAAAAAATTCAGATCCTCCTGGAGGAAAGCCAACAAAGACTGAAACTAATTAAGAAGTCCCTGACAAATCTAAGAAGACATGATCACTTGCTCTAGAGTGTTCATGCTAGCAAGGTCCTTTAACAGCTGGAGGCATATAGGTCGAAGGTAATATTATCCTCCATGAAGCATACAAAAGGGTTAATGAAACTCATACAACTGTTGCATCGCCCACCAACAACCATACAGCATCTCCACACTTGCTGCAAAAAAAGGTCATATTATAAAGGTGAACTGAAACATATCCTACGTCAAGCAAAGTTATGCATAGAGCTAAGCTTAAAAAAATTTACATTACTGAAAGAACTAAAAAAAGAGGTTGAACACTCCAAGGCATGACACAGACTCAAAATTAGCAGGAAAGAATCCAGGTAGGAAAGGGCCCAAGTGGAGAACAAGGTAGTTCCTGAAACAACAACTAATGCAGGCAAGAGAAAGACGAATATTAGACATAGAAAGCAAAAAGGGCTGCATAGTAGAGTTCAAAGGACACTAAAATACCATAAGACACTGATGACTCTCCAGGCAGTGAGGGCTTACTTCTCAGTACTCAGATAGGAATGTAGACATGGGCTCCGCCACCTTCCCCAGCTTCAATCTATTGACAACCCAGTAAAAATATATATAAAGGATGGGGCAAAAGTCTTGTATCAACTTGGACACAAAACTCAACTCAGCCAAATTAATAACTGCAATAGGGCACAATAATTGTGATGATGATGACAGTAAATAATGGCTGGATACTAATATGCTGACATTAGAGTGGTCCCGCATAGTCAGAGTAGAAATCAAGCATGACCCTGGCCAACATTTTCGCTTAATTCTCCAAAGCAGAGAGTCTGTCTTGGAGAATTTAGGACTCTCAATAAAAAAACACTATGAGAACTGTGGTTTCTAAATACCATTATGATAATAGGCCATGTCAATGCCAAGATGGGTTAGCGGGGGCATGACATAGATCACCTGGAAACAAATGGAGAATTTGAGTTCCCATTAAGGAACACATTTCTTCAGCTCAGCATAGAAAAGGAAGGATTCTGAAAGACGTCCGCTTCAATCTTGGAATGACCTCCACCCTGAATACAAGTGCTGGGTTACCCAGTGTTGCATGGGTAACTTGGGGTAAGCCTGACTCAATAGCTGATTACATTCTTTTTCCTCGACAGCAATGATTTTTCTTCTGTATCTCTATAACAGTCTAGAGGAAAGGAAGCAACCACAATCCCCTAAAGATAACGCTCTTGCTGGGGTACAAATCTTGCAAAGATGATGAGATGTCACACTGAGGAATTCATAAATTAGAAACAGAACAAGACTCAGGTGGGACATAGAAATGCTGATCCTAAATGAATGGCTAGTAAGATTGGAGATCACCATCCTGAAAATAAAGATCAATCTAAGTAAGAGGGCCCAAAAAGATGATCTGGTCAAAACGAACACACCCCGAAAAGAAAATGTATGTAGATTAGGTCTGGGCACAATTTAAATTACCTGGTGTGATTAGCATAATTTCAGGAATTTCATGTTACGCTTTTTACACATAATTATCAAATTTGGCCACTTTGCATAATTGTGCACCATTTGTGAGTAAAACAAATTCTGTGAGCACATTGGAACATCTGAACGTGGGTGACTGTTGTTTGCATTGCTTATGTTTAAATGCATGTTTGCACCAAAAATGTATGCGAGGATGCACATACAAGAAAGCAAATTATGTGAATTCTGCACACCCTTAATGTGTATATTTGTATTTATATAGCACAGACCTAGCTGTGAAGCAACAGAGCATTGTGAGTGAAATGAGGGGCTGGGAGACAATCTACATGATCGTGTACATCAAGCAGGTATTATACAAATACATTTTACACACATTACACATGTTTTAGGCAGAAGGAAATTAAGTGATTTGCCTAGAATTGCATGTTGTCAAGTCTAGCACTAAGGCTTGGATCAAAACCTTGGTCTCTAGGTGTCACAGGCAGCTGGTCAAGCTGCTTAGCTACATCTGACAGTTTAGTCAAAGAAGGATGTCAAAGGCAGCCAAAATCTAAGATGCTCCCAATTGTCAAAGAAAGAAGGGCAATACCCAATCACCAGCTTTGGTCAAGAAATTCCCCAAATTATGCAACTTTGAGCACATATGTGCCATTTGTGGTAAACATTTACTGCAAATGTACAGGAAAAACTGAATGTGAGCGACATATACTACAAGTAAAAAAAAGCTGTTGGAAGTTCTACATAATGGATACAGCAAAATAAGGAGACCTCGGCTGATATACAAACAGGTGATCAGCGGAAAAAATATATTTTGGCAAAACAAATGACAGGACTTTGAGAATGATACCAAAGAACAGGGCCCAAAGAATTTTTGGAGATTAATGGCCTTTAAAAACACTGAAACAAACATTGATGTTAAAATCCAGAGTGAAATTTTGGTGCCATACTACTCCTCAAAATATTTCACAAAGGTCACAAAACAGTAAATATTGGCAGCAATTGTCGCAATGAATATGCAAAAAGTATTGGGAGGGAATCTAATTCCAAACACATTTTTCTTGGAACACCAACACCGGTGGTCACTAATGCAAGAGAAATCTTCCATGTTCAGTTCTGCAAACCATACCTCCCAATTCTCCTGAAAAAACAGAATAAAGGTTCCCCAAAATAGAAATGTGAGCAACCTATGGTCCAATTGTTCTATAAACCTCATAACAGTGGAAGCAAAAATCTTTATATTGTAGTTAACATATGGGAGCAAGGGGGAAGAGTAATCTCCACAGTACAAGGTGGATTCGGGTCAGGCCTCTCTACTCAAAACTAAGCATTCATCCTAAAATTACAGAAAGAATAATCCTCTCTATAAATCCTTCTTAGAGATCTCCTAGGCTTTGGATCTTGTCCAAAATGAATGTCTCTAGCAGAAAGCTTAGGAAATTGGGCATGAATGCTCACTTTGTCCTTCTAAACTCACAGCTGCACCACTCATAGTCAGCTAAAGTCTGAAATAGCAAATCAGGACAAGTGTTAAAGAGATTTCAGAGAAGTGTGGGAGTAAAACAATGATCCTTGCTAGCCCTAGTTCTATTCAACATATATGTCCATGATTTCCAGGAGGTTCTAGGAGATACAGGGCAGGGTGTCCTCAAAATTAAGGACATCTTTTTTTTAAAACTTGTTTTTTTAATATTTTAGCCAGACATGGTCATACAGAAAAAAGGAAACATTTTCAGTTTAAACCATCAACATAAGCATGATAAAACATATTCAATAGTAAGATGGATCAAGAAATAAAAAGCAGAGGTTTTAAGAACCATCAGTAGATACATCTCAAATATATTATTATGCAGACAGAAATATAAATTGAAAGATATAGCTAGATACCAATATCAAGAAAAACATAGAGGATGCCTATAACACAAGCGCTACCCGTTTTTCTAGTTAGTGCCCTAAAATCAGAGCACAAGCTCATCGCTATGTTAGACTTGGCATCTTTGGCGTGGTTTCCCCTGACTTTTTGCCTCTACCTCTTGTATTTTTGATGCTGTGCTTCGATTTTGCTGGCTTAGATGCTTTGGGCACTTTGCCACCACTGATCAGTGTCAAAGTGCAAGTGCTCCCTGTGTAAATTGTGTTTACAATTTGTTCTCCCTAATTGCCATATTTGATTTACTGGTAAGCTCCTAGTAAAGTGCACTAAGTGTGCCAGGGCGTGTAAATCAAATGCTACTAGTGGGCCTGCAGCACTGATTGTGCCACCCACATGAGTAGCCCTGAAAAGGTATCTCAGACCTGCCACTGCAGTGTCTGTGCGCAGTTTGTTAACTGCCATGTCGACTTGGCAAGTGCACCCACTTGCCAGGCCCTAACGTTCCCTTTTCTTCCATGTAAGGCACCCCTATGGTAGGTCCAAGGTACCCCCTGGGCATGGTGCAGCATAGGTGAAAGGTAGGACATGTACTGGTGTGTGTGACGTCCTGACAGTGAAATACTGCCAATTTTGTTTTTCACTATTGAAAAGGATGTCTTGCCACTTAGGATAGAATGGGAAATGCGTTGTGACATCTTACAAGGATAACTTCCCATTGGGACAAGGTAGAGAAACAAAGTTTAGGCTCTCTGAACTCAGAATTTAATAACAAGTCTTTTAGTAAAGATGTTTTTTTAATTGTGTATTTGAAAATGCCACTTCTAGAAAGTACTATGAAAAAACAATGGTTCTGTTGGGTAACAATATTCCTTTTCAATTTCCAACAATTGTTTGAAGGTAAATCAACAGATAGCGCTAAACTTCTAATCTGTTTTACAAATTATTTAAAGGAAAAATGATTTACATAAATTTACAATTTCAAACATGAAGCATTTTATTAGATATACGATTTAATATACAGATACACTGTCTGATGTCATATTCAATTTTACGGCGCAAGTGATGATATATACAGTGACAATGTGAAAATATATAAGTGAAAAAAATCAGTGTATTATACTTATAAGTGGCAACATACAAAATTGACATATATTTACAAACAGAGAAGTTTTTTATATAAATCCAATTTCAAACTGAAACCCACGTATCTCAAGCTCAAGACTCAATCCAAATAAATTTGCGAGTAAGGAGACCTATTGATGAATGGACAGTTACAACCATCGACGTTTCGACCCTGCCAGTAGCAATGATGTGAGATTGTCAATGCGGGCCTTCATCAGGACAAGGAGGGGATCAGATAGCCTGAAATAGGATTAGTCCCACTGTATAACTGGTGCAATTTGATTGTGGATCAGAGTGACCCAAAGTCCCAAGAGCGCGACTGCTACTTTCGTTTGTAAGGCAATTCACGTTTGTGTCCGACAGTTACTTTAAAATTGTAGAATGTTGAAAGCTGCCTCTGGTTCAGTAGGCAAAACCGGGTGTCACTCATCAATCATGCCCCACAAAATAGAGCTCATCCTCGTGTATTGACTGTCTGGTTTTGGAGTGACAGGGACTGGGGATGTGCATTCACTGTAGACAGCTACTGGGGGGGTTGAGGTGTGCCTGGCCCTTCCTGGATGACTCAGAGCTGGGCTGAATATACCCTGGCTGAATTTAGAATAGTGGGAAGAGATTTCCTTGCACCTGAATAGGGCCTGTCTTCCTTGCACAATGCTTTCTCCACCCCCTGCGGTCATGCTGCACCAGTGAGGATAGAACTGGTTTGGACTGGGCTCAGAGACCCTGGCACAAAGAGAACAAAGACATTTTTCGGTATAAGTATTAGACCTAAAACCACTGAACTTTAGACTACTTCTGGAATCAAGAGGTACCTTTGCCAAGGAGAAGGCCTGGAAAAATTGGAGGAGGAGTACGGCCCCTTTGCTGTGTGCTGTCTGGGGTTGGCCTGCAGTAGCTGTTCCTGCCAAGGAAAGGACAAGGACTTTGCGGTGTGCTGTGTGCCCCCTGCTTGAGGAAGATCTCCAAGGGCTTGAGTAGAGCTTGCCTCCTGTTCTGAAGTCTCAGGGACACAAAGACGTAGTCCCCAGCTCCCCTGAAGTTCCTTGCTGGGAGTCCTGACCTGCCAAAAGGAGACTGTGTTGGGCCTCTGGAGGTTGTTCCTGCTGTTGGGAGCTGGAAAAGCAAGGCAACTACAAAAAAATCGATGTATCGCTCTTCTTGCGGCTGTTTTTCCGACATAGCACAGCTGTGCGAGAAGAGTCTCCATGCATCACCGCGCCGCTGCAAAACCGACGTAGTGCCTGTCGATGCTTCCCATCTCTGCGGCTGTTTGGCCTTGTAAATTTTGTCGCAACTACAGGTACCTTGAGAGAAATCACGCATCCATAGTTTTCTATGGCCCTAGTTGTTTGAAAACTTTTTAAAGTCATATTCTTATTACATGTATGCTGGATTTTTGTCATTTTGGTCTTGTTGAGTTTAGATAAAGATACTTTATTTTTCTAAACTGGTGTGGTGTCCATGTGTGGTGTTAACACTGTATTACTGTGTGTTTCGAGTACAAAAACTTTACACATTGCCTTTGGGATAAGTCTGTCTGCTTGTGCCAAGCTACCCAGGGGGTGAACAGGGGTTATCTAAAGTGTGAATCCCCCTTACCCTGACTAAAGCAAGGGTCCCTATTTGGACAAAGGTACATACCTTTGCCAACTAGAGACCCCTATTTCTGAAATGCTAATACAAAAAATGTTAAACAAATTAATTTACATTCCTTAAGTTGATATTGTCATAGGAGTCCCAACTAAATCTTGCCCAGATAAAGTCACATTTTTTAATAGATCGGAGCCCCCTAGATCTGGCCAAGGTGAATCCTAAACCATAAACTTCCTGTAGGCTAGTCCACCATTCTGTTACCGTATTGGGTAGTGGGGAAATCCAAGCTCTGGCTATGCAGAGCCTGGCCGTGATAATTATTATAGATAAAATCCGCTTCTGCCCAAAACCATCAGCCTCTTAATAAAGGATTTTGGAACCCGAAGAGGAATTGCCCGGAGTAAATATATAAATTTGGGTACGACATTCATTTTAATAATTTTACATCGCCTTATAATAGAAATAGGGAGATTATTCCACACCCTAAGTTTCTTTTGCACTGATATTAAAAGCAGCTCGTAATTTAGCTTGATAATCTGTGCCACAATCGGAGTCAGGTGAATACCAAGATCAGTGGCAGACGATCAGATCCCTGGTATTGGAACTTCGGGTTCAAAGTTAAGGAGCACTTGTGTTTTGGTAGTAGTAAGCTTATAACCAGAAAATTCTCCAAATTTACCAGCTTCATCGATAGTGTGGTCAAGAGCAATCAATGGGTTAGAGGACAAAAATTGTGACATCATCACTGTATGCAGTGATTTGAAGTTTACAGTCACTAGAGACAACAGGCTTAATATGTTCATTAAAATGCAAAGAGCGCAAATATGGCTCCATATATAAGGCACGCCTGGCAGGTGCAATGATAGATCCCAAAAGAACTAGAAGAAATCCTGGCATATAATAGTTCACCACTGAGGTTTTGATATAAGGACTGTGTCCATTTTTTAAAATGATCCCCTATGCCAAAAGCAGCCCTTGTTGCCCAAAGACATGCCCAATTTACCCGGTCAAATACTTTCTCAGCGTCTAAGAGTATCATACTAATATTCATGGCGGATTTTGCTGCTAGATCAAATGCAGCCACCGCGGTGTTAACATGACAAGTGGTGTCCCGCCCAGGTATGAAACCATGCTTCAGCTGTGAAACAAGATCGACCATAAAAGGGGCAAGGTGGACCGCTAAGATCTTTGTGAATATTTTCACATCAGCATTAATAAGAGAGATTGGGCGATATGAGCCCCGTCCTTCCGTTTTTTTTTTTTTTTTAAGAAGATGGTAATATCGATCATAATCCACGACTCAGGCACTTCACCAGTAGCATCAATATATTGAATAACACCATAGAGTGGAGGGGTAATAATATCTTTAAATATCCCTACCTGATGGAAGCATAGCCAAAGCAATCATAATTTACCAGGAGTAATTTCTGCCTGAAGGGCAGTGGCATGAATATCATCTAAAACAGGTAAATGACAGCCCTGAAGATACCGCCCAAACCCCGATGCATCAAAATCATTAGACTGATTGTAAAGGTTGTGGTAGAATGCTGACAACTGTTTCGTGATTGCACGTGGGTTGGTATAAATCCAGCCATCCTTCCCTTTAGTAGCACAGACAGAGTTCTTAGATCTCCTATCCGACATTTGATGTGTTAACACACACCCAACCTGCTCACTGTACTCATGCTGAAGAGCCCAATTCTTACTGAAGCTGGCAGCTGCCCTTTCTTTTAGTGCATGCCCCAGAATTGAACGCTATTTGATTAAGGAAAAGTATATAGTCTGTTGGTAAGGTCCCCTAACTATAATATTCGAAGCATGTGACAATTCTAATGATGTCATTAACTGACAAAGCCATTGTATAATATTTTGACTAGCCTTAGTTTGACGCAGAACAAACTGTAGTGTTGTATCACAAATGAAAGCTTTCACGGTGTGCCAGACTATTAGCTGCAAAGCTGTACCATCATTTAATCGCATAAATTCAGAAATGGCTTCCGACATGAATTTGAGAAGTTCTGAATTAGAGAAAAGGTGGCGTGGAAAGGAAGATTGATGCTGCTGGATACTGGCTGCTTGAGTACTGAAACAAAGCAGTACAGGATTGTGCACAGAAGTTACCTTAGGGCATACTTCCATGACTGCTTCCTGTAAGAGACTGCGACCAGCAAATATCATGTTGATCCTGAAGTACTGCCAATGAGGTGAAGAATAATAAGTGTAACCTGGCTCCGTTAAATACAATGCCCTCCAAGTATCTGTGAGTTGATGTTAGTGGGCCAGCTCTAAATCAGAAGCTTGAGTTTTCACCATCTGGGGTGAAGTACCATGGTTGGTGGTATCAATACTATAATCAAGAACACAGTTAAAATCCCCCATGACTAAAAGTTCACCGGGCCAGTCCAATAGTTCTAATGATAAGCCATCCATCATACCAGGTTTGTCTATATTCATCCTGTGGACCATACAGAACACAAATTTGATACCATACAAGGACAGCTGGGCAATAACCCATCTGCCTCTCGGGTCAGCAGCTGTTTTAAGTACCTTATATTCAAGATTTGTGTCTGCTAGAATGGCAACTTCCCAGATGGAAACTGACTGGGAGGTGCATGCAATGGTATTCTAGCCTAAGTTCTTTATTAATGCTCAATCCTTATAAGCTAGATGAGTTTCTATAAAAAGTACCATCTGGGGCTTATACATTCCATTCCTATTTCTTCACAAACTAATTGTCATTTACTGGACACATTCCAACATAAACAAATTGATCTACCCATTTATAAAATATATTATCATCAGCTTGAGAAAGTCATCCTGTTGGACCAGCTGTCCCCCAGTCATAAAATAAAACAAAACCCCAAGTATCAGGATAAACAATGTATTTTTATTAATCTGACTTATTTTACCCCAAGGAGCAAACCCCCTCATCCCTCCCCATCTCCCGAACACCCCCCAGGAACCCACCCATCTGTCTCTGGCTTGGGGGAACATCCCTAGCCCTAGGCTGCCACTAGATATGGAAGGCTAGAGAGCATAACCCCCCGCAACTCTCCACAGAAACCCATTCCTAGCCATGCGACCAAGCTACCGCCAAAAGTGAAGAATGTGTCCCTTCACCCGCTTAAAAAAAGGGGGGTAAGAAATCCCCAAAAAGAGGAGATCAACAGATCAAGAAAAGAAGAGAAAAGGTGTGGGAGGGAGGAAAGCCTGTAGCTGAGGAAAAAAGTGAAAATTCCAATTGTGAGAAAAGAGTGTCAATTTAGTACTCCCTCCTCTTCAAACTATCAAGAACCTGTGAGGCATCATAGTCAGTAAAACAGAACCATGTTTGTCACTTTTGATGATCTTAAGCCTGGCAGGCTCTTGAAGAGAGACCTTGGCTCCAATAGCTTTTGAAGAATCGATTAATTGCCGAAGCTTCCAATGCCTTTCCATGGTGGACTTGCAGATATCAGAGCGGACAGAGACCGATGTGGACTCGATCAGCATGCTTTAATTGAGATAGCTTGTCTAATAAAAAAATTACCGATGTAGAGCAGAATTGGTCGGGGATTTGTTGGTCTAGTATTGGTACTAGAAGACATATTTTTATTCAACTGAACAATAGGAAGGCAGTGTGCCCTCTGAATTTGCGAATCCAAATCCCAGTCTTAGAGATCTGGGACTGCACTCCCAAAGAGTTTCACAATGAATTGTTGAGGGTCATTGCCTTCTTTTCCCTCCGGTATACCAAAGACAGGAAGAATATTCTGTCTTTGATGGTTTTCGAAATCCTCAATTTTAGATTGTATAATATCCAAATGCCGATCATGACCCTTGATAGACATTTTTGCCACAACTCCAGCACCCTCTATCTCAGAGACACGTTGTTGGAGTTCAACCATGTCTGTAGAAAGAGCAAAGACCTTACAAGTAACCTCAGCTAGAGATTGTTAGAAAATAGCCCTATCCTCCCGGCCTAGGGCATAGTATTCTTAGGCCTCTGGCTGCTGCGCCTGCAAGAGCTGTAAAATAGTAAGAAGTGAGGGGTCCTGTTCACAATTCACAATAAATGGATCTGATGAGTCTTCTGAAGACGTATGGCTGGGAGAGACATCATTTGGGGCATCATTTAGAGACTTAAGACTGATATAGTTTGCATCAGAGTCATCATGGCAGCAGTGAGCAACAGGAGATGATCCATCAATACATTGACTGTCCTGCTTATCTAGCTTATTTCCTTTTATATTTTTCTGCAATCCTTCTTGAGTCTGAAGAGATGACATTCTCGTAATTAATGCTTTAACCTCCCCTTTTGACATCACCCAGTCTCATAGACGACTGCTTTTAGGACCACTGCTGAGAGCCCGTCCCCTCCCTTGCAATACAGTGGCTTTTCCGTCTGATGAATGTTTGGCAAAATCCTTGAGTTTCCTAGTAACTTCTGGTTTACCCCAAGCAGTCTTACTACCACCTTTAGTTGATTAATTAGGTTGTTTCATTACAACAGAGGGCCACTATTGGCCACATTTTCCACATAGCATAGCACAGGCTGGTTCGGAGCGACTGGGTAATGGAGGAGAAAGTAGAGGCATATCAGCAGATACACAAGGTAAACCAGAAAGAACGGGAGTGCATATAGCAGAGACACCATCCTGCTGAAAGAGGGGAGGGGGTAGTGATATCGCCGTCTGATTTTAATTGAGCAGAGTGACACTGTCAGCTCCTATGGCTAAGATGCTAGGATAACCCCCCCCCCCCGAGTACTCACATTTTGGTCAGTGTGACCTGAAGCCATTTCAGGGGGTGCTGGTCAAGTTCAACCTTGGTAGGAGCAGTAGTTTTGTGAAGAGGTGAGCTGCAATTATGTAGCTGTGGGGTAGAGTCTTCAGGGGATTCAGCAACAATGTTGCAGGGCGAAGGCATCAGAATAGTTGAGGGAATAGTTGAGCCTTTTGTGGCAGCCACCATTAGTCGATCTGCTAGGAGAGAATCAGCCCCGCAGTCAGCTTCTCCATCTCCATGGGAGACGCTGGAGCAGGCTGATGGCTGACCCAGGCCGGAGCAGCCTCAGCATCTGCCGCCTAACCAATGATTTTTCAGGTAATGGCCCATGCATCCTCTGGGAGGGGTCAACATCCACCTTGGTGCTGGTCTCTGCCCAAACTTTAGCTGTATTTTGAGCGCCGCGTCCTCCATGGGATGCATTGGTGCATGATGGCGCCATGACTCTCTAGCGCAAACACCAGCCCCAGGCAACAAAAAATCAAGCGGCATCGAATCTGAGCAGGTGCCGGGAAGCAGCATCGCCCCCACTTAAACAGCTGCCACATGAACTGAGGGGAGGAATCTGCTACTGGAGAAAATTACATCAAGGTTGGCTGAAACAGCTGTGGTAAGCCGACGTCCACGGCCGCGTCAGTGGTGCTCACGCGAGAGCAAGGAGAGGGTGTGCTCTCAGTGGGGAGCTCAATCCACCATCTTCCTCCGCCCAAGGCTTTCACCATTCCCCCAAAATTAAGGACATCAACATTCCAGTGCTGCTGTAAGTTAATTATTCAGTTCTTATGGCAAGTTGCTGGAAGACCTTGCAGCTGCAACTAAATCAAATGGAAATATACTGCAAGAATTAAAGAATAAACATCAACATGGAAAAATAAAAATTCATTCCTATGATCCACAACCAAGCTTCAACAAGACATTTTATATTGGTTGGGTCTCGCTAGAAAAGGGAAACAATTCCTTTATATCGAATTCTATAGAAATCACCGAATCATCCTCTGCAGGATGGTCCACACACCTTTCAACAACGAAAGGGAATGCCCCAGCAATAGTATATATACGATTTGCAAGAATGTTCAAGCACATAGACAAGCATCTACCAATCATACAAACTTAAGGAGCAGACCAAAGAAAGTTCTGAAAAAAACCCTAGCACTTCCTGCCTCAACTCTATATAGTGCCATGGAAGCAGAATATGGCTTTGAAGCCCTCTCTTTCAGAACTGGGAGACTGTAGGGTGCTATGCCATACTGAGGGACACAGTCTAACTGACAGATGTTGGTCTGAAATGCTAACAATGAAGCCAACTCACCCCCACAAAACTCATCAAACATGAAGATGGATTCCTAAGGTTAACTCATGTTCCTTTCATGTCAATACCACATACACCCCCACCATCAAGTGATCCCTAAAACCTTAATTGGACACCGCCTTCATGTCAATTGGCACATGCACTCCACACCTCCAAGTCATTCATAAAACCTCAACTGGCACTGCCTATATGAAGTAGGGTACTGAAGAGAAGAAAAGAAAGCTAAAACTAACAACATTTACCCTGGATTGTAGTACCTGAAGATTGACCCACATGGATGAAATATATGACTATACTAGAAATTAGAAAAGAAAGAAAGTGGTTCAGTTTGTTACTGATCAATGTGCTTAAGCCAAGAAGAAATAAGGGTTTATCCAACAGAGACCGGTGTGGCAACCAACATGTCCAATCGATGGCATACTTGCTACTGTGTTGCCAGAAATAGAAGTGTCTATGGTCAATGTCTCTGGGAAGATTCATACAGACGGCAGAAAAAGAAAAACAGGATCTAACATTCTTTCTACTCTCAGACCAGTTACAGACACATCAAAATAAGTGGCCATCCTCTTTAAAGGGCAATATACTATAAAGTAAAGGAGGAAAAACAGAACACGTCTGATTAAAGTACACTAGGTCAAAATGAGCCCCCTGGTGGTCATGACAATAGAATGGTTACACATGAAAAGAACAAAACTCCTTAGGACACAAAAGATGATTTACAAAGTGATATAGCAGGACTTTCTGGACTTCTCAATCCCACTGAGAGATCATCTGCCCTCAGAAAAGCAGCAATAACAAATCTTTCTTTTCTCCTCCCCCTCTAACTTTACTCTCTTTCTCAGCATCACATAAAGTTATAGATTTTAATTGTAACTTTTAATGCTCATTCTTGTCACACAAAAGCTAGGTTACTGAATACAAATAAAAAGAAAGAAAGGAAGAAAGAAAGAAAGAAAGAAAGAAAGAAAGAAAGAAAGAAAGAAAGCAAGCAAGAAAGAAAGAAAGAAAGAAAGAAAGAAAGAAATCCTGCAATCAGAGAGAATAATAATGGTTTCAAAGATAGAAAAGCCGTATGATGGTCATGACTGAGTAATCAACAACCAATCTTAGACATCTGACTAGCTGTAAAAGTGGAAGTTCTATGAAGGATCAGACTGGAGATTGACTGGCATCAGCAGGGTCTAGGCAAGAGGAAGAGCGGAAAATGTGCATCTATGCAGGTCTCCTAAACATTAAGAAGTATTTTTCTGATATCAGTGGCTAGAGAATGGTACTCCAGAGGGTGGTGCCCAGTATGTGAAGCAATCTGTCTTAAAATCTTTTCATCCTAGGGGAAGGGCAACAAGGAGATTTGCAGTGGAGGAAATTATATGATCGGTTTGGTTATAGGGACAAAAATATTTAATCTGGCATTCAGACACAAGACACAAGACTGTTAATGAGTTTGTGAACCATACACAGCATTTCAAGTTGGCATCTCATTTTGATAGGCAGCTGATGTCGGAACCTTAATGTGAATTGATATGGCCTTTGTGCATGAAGCCACTGATTAGCCTTGCGTGGGGTTTTGAATCAAGTGCAATTGGTTAGGGCAATATTTTGAGGAGAATCCAAGTAGCATAGCATAATTTAAGGATTAGTACAATCATTTGGAGAATTGGAGAAAAGTAAGGAAGTTTTGAAGCTGAAATTATACAGTTAAATATGACTTTAGTGACTGTGTTCAAATGAGGTGAAAAGAAAATGTTACTATCAAGATAATCCAGGTTGTGATTTTGAACTGGCTATGATGATGGTAGAGGTAAAGGGTCTACTGGGCCCTGAAGCAAAATTTCAATTTTCTGGTTACTCAGGCAAAGCAAATTTTGGTTCATCTAGCACTAGACTTATTTCACACAATTCGTTACCTCAGACCAACCTTCTTTCAGTTTCTTGGGAAACCCTGTATCATCTGCGTACAGACGATAACATACACTGCGGACTTCCAGGACTGTTGTGTGCAGGATGATGCATGCAGTATGATGTATGCAGTATGCAGTTTGTTGTATGCGATATAGTTATGTTTTTTCAGGATACCGGTATACAATAAAGTACTTATGAAAAAACACAGTGTTGTTTTTCAGTTCCAGTACACAATGCCTGCTGCTGTACACCACCTATAATCTTTTGACAAAAAATTGTCCAGCCTGCAATTTTACGAACTATTTCTAGTGTAGTCAGTCCTAGCCCATAAACCTGTTCCTCATTATTATCCCCTCACCCACAAATATTTTTTATGCCCATGCCTCTGAACTCCCCTCCCCGGTCATATAATCTGTTTTTAAGGCTCTTCTGAAAATTAGTGATAAATAATGTGTTACTGACCATGCTGTGTCTTCTATCAGGGTGAGTGATGCTTGCCTTGCTGGTGTTCAAACTGTATCTGTTCTGATTCTGATGGTGAAGGATGCTTGAAATTATGCTGGTTGGGATATGTTTGTTGTGATGATGAGGGATGCATGAATTGCTTCTATTTGTGAGGCAGTAGTCCTGTTGTGTGTATTGAGACTCCTATGAGGGTGATGGTTGTTTTGCTGTCCTTACTGCACCTGCTCTAATATAATGGACGATTGGAGTCCTACTGCTACTGTAGCTGCTCTGATGGCAAGGGGTGAAGGTTCAAAGGGCGAGGAATGCTTGCATTGCTGCTGTCCATAATGTTCCTGTTCTGACAGTAATAATGTTTGCCTTGCTACCACACACAGTGCCTGCTTTAACTGCATTGGCTCTGCAGTACTATCACTCATGCTTTCAACATAGACAGTTGGGCCGGTACAGGTAAGAGCAGTGGGGCGGGGCATGGGGGAAGTCGACAGACGACGGAATAGGGAAAATAAATTTAAAAATAAATAAAACCACTTACCTTGCACTCGCCGCATCGCCGAGTCGACAATGCAGTGAATGCAAGATAAGTGGTTTTATTTATTTTATTTATTTTATTTTCCCTATTCCGTCATCTGTCGATTACCCCCTGCCCCGCCCCACCACTCTTACCTGTTCTGGCCGCGCCTGAACAAAGACCTGACTCTAACCACTATAAATTTGGAATTTTTTGACGAAATTAGAAAGCTTATGTTTGAGGTCAAAGTACATTTATTTAATAAAAATGAAGGGCCACGTTTATCATTATTTCACGCAATGCAGCAAAACACATTGCTGAACTCCGTGAAATGGTGAGGGGCAGGAATGCACCATATCTATAAAGAGTTGGCGCATTCCTATTCTCTGCCTGCAGTGGCACACAAACTGCTGCCTAACGCCAATGCAGACACCCTTGCTCCATGGTGCAAGGGTGTTTACGTTACAGGCAGGTTTGTTTCTGTGCAGGAAGTGACACCCTCCTGCACAAAAACAATTCTCTGAGACTTTTTCCATCTTGGTATGTGCATGGTGCATGGGTGCCTGCATTAGAGACAGGACTGTATTTGTGCAGGAAGGGGCGCCTTCCTACACAAAAGCAGTCCTCCTAGGATTTTTCCTCTTTTGACGTGTATTGAAGAATGCAGCACACATCGAAAGAGAAAAAAGCGAGGAGAAATAAAAACATTTCCCCTTGTTATGCCTTCCCTGGGAAGACGTAGTATTCTGATATATTCCCAGGTCTACCACTATTTGTAAATCTGGGAATGCTGCAGAATCCAAGGGTGGATGCATGGGAACACCCATGAAGCGCCTCCCTGGGACAGAGTAACGCAAGGCAGTGACTGTGCAGTCTTGCGTTACTCCAGATGCAGCAAGCCATGCACGGCAATGCAAGGTGGTCTTGTGTGGCTTGGTAAATCTCATTATAGGTTTTTCATCGCCCTGCACCCTCTTTCGTGGCGCTACAGCAATGCAAAACCATTGATAAATATGTCCCGAAATCTTTTCCTTTAGTGGCAGCATACATTTATTTGAAGATAACTTTATACCGGTATTTAGAAACAATATTTATTTTCTGAAAGAGGATTTACCAATAAAAACCTGGCATTTGGGGACTTTATTTTCAAAATAGAAGGATCTGATATTTGGGAATAAAATAAAGACAAATTATTAAACAAGACTATTAAATATGTGTGGGGACCAGTAATGATTTTCAAACACACCTCTGGACTCACACACTGAAATCTACATTGTTTTACTTGAAATGTTGCAACTGTTGCCCATGAAACTTCCAAGTAATCCCAAACATCATAAATCAAGCTCACGTGGAAGAATATTTTATGAGAAATCATTCAGTACTTTGTAATCAAATGCCTTCTTAACAAACTTCTTAGTGGAAATGTGTATAAAAATGCTATAGCCCCACCACCAAGGTGTAGCTTTGCTTGGTGCCTTCGGTTGGCATAAACACACTACTGCATTGCTCCCCTGCACATCCCTCTCCTCTGCCCTTGGATGCCCCTGCACTTTGCCAACTGCCTCCTACGCCAAATGGGAGTGTTTATTCTATCTTTCTTCTGTTTACTCACATTATCAGAAGATTATATTTTCCCTCTGGGCCTCTGTTTTCATTGCCACAGTGAATCCGTCACTGTTACCTTGTGCAACCATGTGCTCTCTCCCTTTGTCCCCTGCACTCTTCCTGGACTTGTTTTAACGTTTTATTTTACTGTTTAAATGTTTTTATAAAAGGGTTCGCTCGTTGCCCTTCTGCACTCATTTCACCCTCCGCAGTTCAGCGCTCCGGCTATATCCATCATTGCACTCATCCTCTGTGCATCCTTACATCCTTGCTCAAAGTATATGGTTTTGAAGACTGCGTGTGAATAAATTTGAAGCAAAACGTACCTGGTGAAACTGGTTCCATTTTCCCCTTTCCCTTAAACTAGTGTATTCGAATTATTCACAGTGAATGCATTCATCAAGCAAACAAACTTGGCATTGTGAATAATTTTGTCAGGTTAGCTTTTCTAACTGTACTACAAACAGCTGTTTGTATAAATAATTTATGCTCATAAACGAATTTTGTCTTTCTCCCCCAAAGAATTTCATAGCACCTTTTGGCTCTCCTTTCTGTTTTTACCTTTTTCCAGGACCCTAACCTTTTGTCATTTTTTAGGTAAAATCTACCACACAGCACAAGCTGTCTGGTTGCAGAAGGCCTATAGTGGGCTTACCAAGAATTTACAGGGGCGTAGAGCCCACCTAATGTATACCATTGTTTCGTTTTATTGCAGCCGCGGCAGGTAAGAGCGGTGTGGCCGGGTGGGGGGATTTCGACCGACGATGACGAGGGAAAATTAATTATTTATTTAGTTTTCCCTCAGCATCGTCCATCGAAATCCCCCCCACCTGGCCCCACCGCCCCACCGCTCTTACCTGCACCGGACGCAGCTGTTTTATTGTCACTATCGCTAGTTTGCTTTCTATTCGATTACTTTCCCTGTCCCAGCTTGTCTATCTTTTATTTGACCTACCCTGAAGGATTGTCTCTGATTGACTGGCTTCTAACCTTTCACTGCTCACCTTTAGACAACCAATTTTTTTTTTTTTTTGCTTAAGCACTCCTTGCGTGCATGTGTCTTCCAGTTCTCTTCTTTGTATGCTTCTCCCCCTGCCCTCCATATTTAAGTGGAAAAATCTCCAGATTTTACATAGTGCAAATTTTGTTGGTGACAACGTGCAGATGAATTTGCTAAATATTTTACTGCATGAAGCAAAACACATTTGGGTCTTGATGCTACCAGAAATAACGGGCAGGATGAGGTTATCTGCAGGACACTTTGAGACACCATAGAAGAGCTCAAAGAGAGGAGCGCCAGGAAGTAATTACACCACAAAATAGCAGTAAACACAATGTCCCGAGAGTTAAGGAGTCAACCACTGAATGTTGATCCAAGTACATCAGCCGTTACTTCATGATTACAGTCATATGATCCTAAATTGGTACAATGAAGGGAAATATTGGCTGTCTATCCATGCCTGAATCTGAAATCTAAAGAGCCATCTAATTCAGAATCGTCACACTGATGTGAAGACAGCCAGGGGCCATCCGGGCCAAAAATTCAGCTTCCATTGATAAGCTACAATAAGTCCAACAGCTTGCCTACTCATCAAGAACAACTATATCTCTCCAGAATGGGAGAAGCATGAGCTGTCCTCAATACTCTAAGGAGGACCACTGAAACTACACATTTTTTTTACTGTTGATGGGGCGAAACTCATCTATCCGGGAATGGGCAGTTTACTCTTTTGAAAATAAAACGTTTGTACCTTCAAGACTAGCATTTCAAGTTGACATAATAAGTGTACTTGGATTTAATAAAATGTCCAAAAAGATTATATGCAGTAACAAGATGTATTCATATGGTTAAAAAAAAACTGTAGGTCGAATAACAGGCCAAGCAGAAAGATGCTGAACCACATAGAGAAAAGTGGCCACGACTACTTCAGTAAATATAAACAATGTACGCCTCATGTATGATTAACGGAAAGGAAGAGTTCACTTGATGCAAACTGGAACATACTGTTGTTTACTTATCTTTTTATATCTCTAAAGAAGCCCAAATGAATTCAAAAGAAAGAAGGTGGTAGCATCTCACTGTTAGCTAGGACTATGCTTACTTTTTCCATTTTGTTTAAAAGTAGGAATGTTTCT
Source organism: Calotriton arnoldi (assembly GCA_963921515.1). NCBI lineage: Eukaryota > Metazoa > Chordata > Amphibia > Caudata > Salamandridae > Calotriton > Calotriton arnoldi. The sequence goes on along the minus strand of CAWUFW010007690.1, from coordinate 790,237 downwards.
TCCCTGTTTTTCACAGTGAGCCTTCTACCCTCTTGAAAACAGCATGTATTGGATAATTCTCCTCCACGGCCTAAGGAACCCCTGAAATATTTCGAGAAAGCCCTGGCTTGCAAGCCATTCAAGGGGCTAAACACGTGTTGGCTGTATCTGATTTATTACCAAGGAGAATTGCAGCTATATTTGATTCATTACTAAGGACAAATACGATGAGATACGGATTTGTGATGTTAATATAACAATTCAACATAAGCAAAAAAAACAACGTATTTGTGAACTGTGATAACCGTTGCAATGAAAATTCTCTTACCACTTTCTATAGAAGCACACTTCTTTTATGAAAATAAATAAATATGTGGTATGAACTACAGGAGATGCGAGTACTTTCTCCACTGCATCCAGCATAGTCCCAGTACCTGCCCCTCCTCCAGCAACCAGCGTGTCAGCCAGTCTCCGCAGCATCAGCAGCATGAGGCTCAGCCTCACCAGTAATTCCACAGTCACCACCTCTACTCGTAGTGCAGTTGCCACAACTTCAGGTAGGTGCACTAGTGCCACTGGGATATAAAGATTACACCAGGGTGTGATAAATTTACAACTATCTGATAATCCCCAATAGAGAAAAATCGACTTTCAGTACTTCTGAAGAACACTATGGGCACGGCATACTAATGCTTACAGCTTAGTGCCGATATCGGCAACAATCCCCAAACATGATGATTTATCAGCATGCACTGCAATAAATAATCACTCCACACAAGGTTTGTTGGAAAACAGTTGCTGCAGGTTTATTTCATACAAGAAGTATGCCAACATGGTGGGTTAACTTATGGTCGATCCAAGGGCAGGCAGCGGTGAATGGCCTAAGCTGCCCTGCCCGCCTAATGAGCCAAACTGCACCTTGGCCAACCCAATTGGTGCTACCATTTACCTGGGGGATTTCACTCCGTTAAATACCGTGGGCCCCAGTCCATGACTTTACTTAGTTGTAAGGCAAGCTCCCGGTTGTTCAGGCATACAACCACCCAAAGGACTAGCGGGGCGCAGATGTTTCGTCCAGGGTCCTGCCTCAAAGGCTCCTGGAGTTTGGCTTCGGGCACCCCTGCTGTGCTCCTGGAAAGGGTACCCCTATGTACCGATCAGCCTCCGGATCGAGGAAGGCTAATGGGCAGGGGCAGGTATAAGTACCTGGCCCCAGCCCAATGAGTGAAGGAAGTGATGCGGCATAGGCATCGGACACCACGAGGGGGCTACCCCAGACTAGTGCGCGGAGATGTGCCAGAATGCGGCACTAAGGCAGCTGCCCTCTTACATCGGCGCACTTCGTGCGCAGCGGGCAGCCGCAAAACCTAAAATTGTGTAATGACCACTAGTGTTGAAGCAGGTATTTGGTGCCTTGTTAATTCTTGAAAATGTTTGTCATGTTCCTAGACTGCTGAGCAAGATTTAACATGGCAGGAGGAGATGATTTTGTGAGTATATTTTGTAGTAACATTCACCATGGTCTCCCAAATTGAGTTGAATTGTGCAATATCTGTGTAGGCTCTCCAACATTTATGGCTATACCTTTGAGGGCTTTCCTTTTCTTAGGCCTTTTACAGCAGAAAAGTGCTCAAATGCTCCTGTAGCCTCAATTTTGTGGACTAGTGAAGTCTAGTTGTTTAACCTGTGTAAGTAGATTAAAGAGGATTTTCATCCTGTGTTCATTAGTATTCATAAACATCACTGTGCATATGCAGTATCGCAGCCACTAAAATATCTCTCCCTGAATACTGGTTCACCATTTGGGTTGGGAAAAAATATAACATCTCTGGTTGTGGTAGGTTCCTCCGGAACACAGCTTTTCAAAAGATTTTTGTTTTACCACAAAATAAATAGGAAACATGCCAAATAACGCAACATAAAATTTTGCTTTTACAGTTGACTGATCACGTAGCATATTTGACTTAAACACCGCTTAGAACAGTGTACTAAATAAAAAAAGCAAGAATTCTACCCCATTATAAAACTACTGTACAAAATAAAAACGAACTTTGGTGCTTTAAGAACCTTGGAAGGCTGCATTTCTTTTCCCCGCGCTGAGATAAATACTGAAGACAACTCTAGTTTACTGCTAGTTATATCGGGAAACACCAATATTTGATAAATTTGGAATTCTTTCAAATACTTTTGAGGTTGTTAGTTTTCAGCCTGTTGGGCAAAAGTGCTTTTCACCTTTTATCCTTGCTGTTTCATGTCCCTGCTTTCTGAGCCCTACATGCCATTTTTTTAACCCCATGCCCAACCTGTGTGGAGAAGATGTCTTGGAATGATGATGATTGTGTATGTGTAGTCAGGTTTCTTGACTCACTCTTGCAGATGTCGCAGTTCCTGGGGAATGTCATTTATGAGGCTGAGGAACAAGGAAAGTGTCTGCCTTGGGACTAAGAATGGTGAGATTAAAATCCTTGTTTACCCTCGGAGGATAGGCCTAGTTTCCACCACCTGCCTTCTATGAAAGGTTAATGTATGGACATGTCAACTTTATGAGGCTGTCTTGTAGAGTGTTTCATCCTTCGACAAGTGCAGGGTCACCATCTTCTCTCACTTAGGATTATCATACCACCTTCACTCCAGGAGATGCTGTTCTGCCAACAGAGGGAGATCTAAAGCCTCTGCCTTGTCCCCTGAACAGAGGTGTCAACTTCTTCATAAACTCATTACTGTTTATCAGTTTTCTTTCCCACCTCATTTGAATTAATGAAAGTAGACAAGTGGGCAGTGAATACCAAACTGCTGGTTGTTAAGAAAATTAGAGAAGCTGAGCCGGACAGTCACCTCATATAATTCAATGGTATATATAAAGTTAAAATTAAACAAAAATTGGCAAAGCCAATAGGACTCAAAATATGCAAGAGATATTGTCTTTGCAAATGCGTTTTAGCCATGTTGTCTCAAATGCACTACCCTATATTTCACCCTATACCTCTCTCAATATATCCTCTACCCCCACTCTCGGACTCATCCCAAACTTCATTCTACTACTATGATCTCCAAAATAACCCTTTCTAGATTCTCTCCTTCTCTATCTCTCCTTGGATCACCCCAAAGCTCATTTTAATACTATAATTAATACTATGATTTCCCTAACAACTCATTCAAATACTTCCCTCACCTAAATTCTTCCCTCACCTATCCCTCCTTTGACGCATCCCAAAACTCATTTTACTACTATGATCTCCCTAATCCACTTTTAGAGATTCTTCCCTCCTCCATCTCTCTTAATACTCATCCCAAACCTCATATTACTACTATGATCTCCCAATAAACACTTTCTAGAATCTTCCCTCTTCTATCCCCCTATTACCCTTTTCAATCCAACTAACAGACTCACATGTCCACCGCTCAAATTAACTCAAATTTCACTATACTAATCCACCACTAATCCTTTTTGGTATCCGTAGTAGCGTGCTACTCGCCAAAGGCGCCTCAACCCCTCGTCAGGGGTAGTAAGCGCTATATGAATGCAATTACAATACAATACAATATTGCAATTCTCTCTTGTGTGCTTCTCCCCAGCCACACTCTCTGCCTCCTTTTTGCACCATGTTACTTTCTCATGTATTTCTCCTCCCACCTGGCATTGCTTTCCCTTGTGTGCTGCCTTTCCTCTCCTCTCCCCACTTCCCATTGCTTCCCCCCACGCGCTAGTTTATTGCCTGACACATCCCCATCTTTTTTCCTTTTTTTGAGGAGGAGGAGGACCACATAAAAAATTGGTACCCTCTCCACAAACTTTGAAAAAGCACTTTTGTGCTATTTCATCATTTGCTACCGGGCCTGCGTCATTCTGTAGGCACAGATGCATAATGAGGCATATGTCATCACGCTTCCATGCACCTACAAAACTAAATGCCAGCTGGGGCCACCTCAGCTATGTTATCATCTGTTTTCTTTTTTACTTTTGGCCATGTTGCACAGTATTGTGAGGATGCTGTATAGCATCACCGAAAGACATTGGCAGTGCCAATAGTTCTCAGAGGCAAGACCTATTGGATTTGCCAATGTGTATTTCTTTTCCCTCAATTCCTTCTCTATGTTTTATATGCCTTTCGGGACCCTCTTCTCCTTTTGTTCTAGCTCCATCATCTTCCCCTTCTTCATTTTCTATTTTAGCTTTTCCTTCCCACTCTTTCGTCCTTCTGTCTCCAGACACCCCCACTTTTAAAAATTGAATGATAGCAACTAGGGCTTTCACAATTTCCCTTTTAAAAACAGGTGCAATGATAGTGGAGTGCCAAGAGCGTGGAAAACCAGAATCAGCAGGCAGTGTTTATATATTTGGTAAGCAACGATTGTCAGAATTCTGGATAAGACCCAGGAGCTTTATTGGCAGGGCTATTAGTGATGGCCTCAAAGACCTCATCCTGAATGAAAAAGACATCAATAGGAAAATTAGAAGAAAATGGTCAGTGAACATGGTTAAACAGTTTGTTGGATTATGAATCTTGCAAAAGTGCCCCACCCATTGATCTAGACCGATGTTAGCACAAATACTGTTAGTACTATTAGTAATAAGCTTGTTATGGTTAACTAGTAACTACATACCAAAACAAACAGGTATTTTGGGCATATGCAGAATGAAATAGGTTACACTAGATGTCTGACTTAACATCTAATTTTGTTTTTTTGTAGGGCCCGTTTATATGTCCTCTGACAATCAGCAATTAACTCCCTATCTTTTAAGTTAGTATGCAGAGCTATGTGAAGGTGTTTATTAGCTGACCTTCACATTCTACCAAACTACAAAGGCTGAGCATCACCCCAAGGCCTTTGTAGCTTCAGGAGTGCCTCCCTGATTAGGAGAGCCAGCTGAACAAAGGCCTCTACACCCCTTGAATGACCCAGTTCAAAACTGAGACAGAAGTATATCAAGGCCAGATGGTTAGAGCAAGGTTTACCCAATAGGAAATCAATGTTAGCCATGCCCCAAACCAATCTCCCAAAATCCCTAGTAGAAATGTCCCAACTCCATCCCCAGGTTTCTTGATGTTATTATCAAGCCCCCGTTAGGTAATGGACAGGGGATTATGATCACTGAAAACACAATGTTGAATAGACCCATCATTGATCTAATTAAAAAAGTGCAATGTAACAAAGATATAATCAATAATTGAGGCACCCCGCCCCAGTATAGGTGGCAACAGTAGAACAGGAGTGACCAGCTATCTCTAGAGCATTACAAAGGTCATAATCCGCCAAGTGAGAATGAAAAACACGACCTCTCCAGTCCACTCCTTGAACTATCCTTTCCAACTAAACAGGCTCGCACAAGTTAACGTCATAAAACCGAGGGAACATTCCCCAGTTTTGCGTTAAAATCTCCTGCCACAATCAAATTCAATTAATTTCCCTTGTCTGCATATTTACAATCAAGTTCCACTATGAATTCAAAATGTGAGCCAAAATTAGGCTTTTTCTTTTACAGTAGAATTATCATTAGAAACAAAATAAGGACAACACTACCCTGCCTTGGCCAGCTCACATAAAAGGCTTGGATTAGGCCACTCTTCTGGGTAGTAGGAGATATAGCAAAATCCTTAGTGGTCCTGAACCAAGCAGTAAGTCCTGCCCTGGCTTGAACCAAGGTAGCAGGAATTGCGAGGACAGAGTATCGAATAAATCCATTGAAAAAACATTGGAAGCGCCCCAGGTTTCCAGCAGTAGGATAATATGATATGCTGAATAAAGTTGACACAATTATCCAACTTCAAATTAGCATAAATGCCAGCAATATTCCAGCTCAATAATTTAATTATGTTGCGGAGCTAGGAAAAGTTAAAGCTGAACATGAAACACGCACCACAGAAGCCTTAACCTTCAAGACTCTAGTTATGTCCAAAAGTGGGGCTTGTAGGACCTCACCTACAATGTGAGGATTTTTGAGGTTGACAATAATACAATCCCCCAGAAATTCCTTTTCCATAGGGACCACCCACTCCACTCTCTTAGCAAATAGGATACAATTAAACAGCCTGCCCTTGCACTTAAGACGAGCTTGAAACCAGTGCATGACCTTCTTAATTAACTGCCCTGTAGACCTTTTTACTTGCTGTCCCAATCTTGGGACATTAGAAAAAAACACCACGTATGGGCTCGCTTCTGGCAGTAGATGGCAAGTGGTTTTACTTTTACTACCCTCCTCATATTAACTTGTGCTGCATTACTAGAGTCTCTCTCGTTGGGCTCTGGGTGGGTATGCCCCCTAGCCTCCAAGGAACGATCAGCCTTGTGCAATGATGAGTGCACACATCCTGACAAAGGTTAAGGCACCGGACCCAAGCCCCAAAGTCTCAGTAACCATAGGTATAGTTGACGCAAGAGTTTGGATAGCAGCAGACTTAATAGGATTATTAACCCAGACCAGTGACCCTGTCCCCATCCTGACCTGGTCCAAAGCGGTATAGTTTATGCTCAATTGAATCCATCTGTTCATACAGAAGCTGCTCTAATTTGTTTTGCCCGTATGAAATACGGTTGGTAACACTTGTAGTATGAATGAAATATGCAAGTATGATTGAGGGTGTGATGGTGTGTGGGGTGTGAGTATGAGGTTTCCAGAGAGAATGCATATTTTGATGAACATTGAAATTTACGTACTTCAAATCACTGCTGTTTGATTTATATGTACAAGACTCTAATTGCTTATTTATATATATCTATCACATGGGTAAAAGTGAATATATTTTTCAATAAATGGATGTTTTTTCAGATAAAAAATCAGCATAGTTGTAGGAGTAATTTTTTAATCATAAGGCTCAGTTGTGACTTAATAGCGCCTGACATTATATAGGAGCGAAACCGCTGTTGACTATCAGAGTAGGCAGGTAGTTTGTTTTTGTTGTTTTTTGCCTCTCCCCTGTTCCTGGCTATTTGTTCTGGTCCCTGGGGTCCTCTTCTTTGTAGGAACTTTATTATCATTTGATAAAAAAAGTGTGACAGGAGGGAGCTTAACTATACATTCAAAGTGTGAAAATAATAGTTACAATAAATCCAGCAACTTGCCAAGGTTGGATTTATTATAACTATAGCAGGAAAGCAGTTTTAGAACTGCTTTCCTAAAGTTACCTAAATTAGCCAGTATCAGTCTCTTATGATTGGCCTGCCTTTGACAGGCTGAGCCAAGCTCCCTTGATCAGGTGTGAAGTGGCCTGGGCTGAGACCAAGGAGACATCTGGTGGGTGGAGATCTGCAGCAGATGCCAGGATAGGAATAGGGCTGGGAAGCCAAACTGGTCTCCAAAGGGAGAAAGGAACTGAGGACAGGAACCAGGCTCACCCCCAACTCCCGCACCCCCAGCCAGATGGGAGCCTCCAAGAGGCAAATCAGAGCTTCTGGATCCTTGGCTGGTGTTGTGGACCCTCAAATACCGAAAGTAAACACAACAAAATGACTTTGCCTATCTTAAAGAATAAGGAGTGGACTCCCTGATCAGCAACAGGTAGAAAAGTGATGGAAGGACTTCCTGCAACATCAACAACAAGGACAACTCCAGCTCACAAGCTTCACCTGGATTTGACTTGGATTGGCCAGGTGCATTGTAAGAGTTGTAGTCCCAGAACCTAAGAGGCAAACCAGAGCTTCTGAACCCTTGGCTGGTGCTGTGGACCACTTTCCTGCCTCAAGAAACACTTCTAGAAGTAAATGTAAAAGTGTTACATCATGGGCGGTCTGAACTCTTGACTTTGACGTGGTCCAGCACGACCTTTTTTAACCCTTTAAGTGCTATTTGCTTCTAAGCAGTAGTTTTTCTTTTAATCTTTAAAAAATCATATCTCAAGTTGCTTACATTGGATTTTGGCAGTGTTGGTGTAATTTCAATCAGAAAAATATGTCCTATTTTTATAAATTGATGTTGGATTTTTATTGTGTATTATGTCTTACTTATATACTATTTTGGTGAAATTAAACAAATGCTTTACACAGCTGTCTCCCAAGTTGAGCCTGACTGTTCATGAGCCAAGCTACCCAGGGTTGAGCAAGGACTCATTTATTGAGACTTGATAATAAATCACCTCCCAACAATCCCCATGCGATCAGGGAAGTGAAGGGGACCACCCCCCAGCATGGGAAGGGCAAATCGAAAGAAGATAGATTCTGCAAAAGGCAAGGGGCAATAATAACCATCAGTCCCTTTAGTAACAATTGACTGAGGGCCACAGGGCACAGACATACAGGGCCGACGCATGGATGAGCTGGCTGCCCACATCAAGAGAATCTTCACTTAATCCTTTCGACCAAGAAGTTTTGCTTCTTGAAAGATGCAGGCTCTGCCATCTTCTCATTCAGCAGCAAAATCCAAGGACTGCATTCACCACTAGTGCCCCTACAGTCTTTAGACTCTCAAAGGGCAAGCAATCAGGGAGATGAGGCTCTTCCGAACCCCAAAAACCACATGTCCAACAACGACTCAGAGGCTTTCACCAGGGAGGGCAGTATTTCAACACCAGCACAAGCTACCCAACCAAGGCAGTTAACCCAAGAGCAACAAAAATACCAAGAGGCCATTCGCACCATAGGAAGGCAAGGAGCTGTGCCGGAGTCAACAAACTGGGCCACCCAGGCTAGACACTAGACACGCCACCTGGAAAATCTGATCACAACATCTCGGGACGACAGCACGGCAAAGTCACAGGATGTCATCACCGACCTAGACGTTTAGTCCAACTGTCCCAAAACTCAGTCAAGATCCACCTTCTAATAATGCCACCCCAACCCACCACCATCAGAACTCCAAGAACAACTCCAAGAACAACCCGAGGTCCAGGATCACCAGGCGGACGAGCAGGAGGTACTCTCATATCTGGGCACCCAGGAGTGGGCAGAAATGGACATTGGATTTATCGCAGAGCACTTCCCCCTCAGCTGCCACCCAGGTCCTCAAAGCAGAGTCGCAATCGGACACCAGGAAGTGTGACAGCCCAGGAAGAACAGCTGCACCACAGATGGATAATGCATGGGCATCCCTGCTAAATACCAGCATTAGTCCACGGAAGCCCTCCAGTATCAGTCCAACAAGATGGACATTCAGCTGACCTTACTCAATACCCTGGCTCTTTATGTCGCCGGCATAAGTGAGAAGCTGGGGGATCTAAATTCACTGATCAAGTGGGCACAGCTGGAGGCAAAGCTGATCTGCAGCTGTGGCCTGATTGTGGATCAGCTGTCCACTCTCTCATCTATGCTCAACAAAGTCCTAATTCAGCTCAAGATGGAGCTCAGGAAGAAGCACTCCGCAGGGAGAGCATCCCTGCACCATGAGCCCCAGATCACAGGGATGACTTGCTTGGAGGCACCAGTGTGGCCCTACACTCAGGTACCAAACACTGGCAGTCTGTTCCGGGAGTCCCACCAATCTTCTTATGACAGACCACAAAGGAACCCCCGCCACAGTACTCCCACCGCCAGAGGCAGCCCCAGCGAAAAATGAAAAACAGCATGCAACACAAAGACGGATGCAGAGGAGGAAGCCCCGGAATAAAAGAATAGTCATGAATCATCCAGCTGTGTATATCCTCTTCCTCCCACAACAAACCCATTCAGAGGTCAACCCCTCTTGCCCCGCACCCCAGCCTCTGGGCACCCTAGAAACCTCGAATCAACCAACCCAAGAGGAAAGCGAAGACATGCGGGAAGAAGCTGAAACTGTATCACCCAAAGGATAAAATATCACCACAGTTACGCACAGAGGTAACTTGATCTCCATGAGTCATTCTTCAGGGATCACTGACAGCACTTACATGCCCTGCAGCACAACAACAGCTATGGCGCCCCTTCAAGATCTAAATGGCCAAGAGTTAGCAGGCATTTTGCCCCCAAACGGGAAACATCCATTACAATGCAGGCATTACAACGCAATGCCTTTACAACGCAGGCAATAAAATGCAAGTTCCATTACAATGCATGCTATTACAATGCATGCCATTACAACTCTGACCAGCACCTTCTTGGAGGTAAGCACCCGGTGGTGTTAGAATAGTAAATTACGTTTTAATAGTGCATGCATTGTAATGGCTTGCATTGTAATAGATTGTGTTGTAATGTTAGTTGTGTTGTAAAAACTGTGATGTAAAAGTATGCGTTGTAATAGTTTGCGTTGTAACGTCATACATCCCCCCAAACACCATCCACCACACCTTACCGGTAGTGCAAACCATTGCAACTGAAAGGGAGAGAATTCCACCAGCAGGGCCTGCCTCAACCACTCCGCACCCAAGGGGGCAGGGACACACAGCACCCCCTGTCTCCAACTCACAGGCGGATTTTTGTGTCCTACTTTTCATGCCGAAGTATGAGTCAAGAGGCAATTGCGACATGCTAAATGGGGGCAACATTCTACTGCTAATGGCAACTCCTCCAACCCTAGCCAACATAAGGTCCACTGACTTGCTTGGAATTGAGTTTATTAAACCTGAAATCACCTCTGCTCATGAAGTCACCAAGACCACCTGGAGATCATCATCAATTACCTAAAAAGTGCTCTCTAAGCAACAAACAGTCAAGGCATAGGGCATGAACATCAATCTCCGCAACAATATAGGCTATCCATCTCCATTACTCTCCAACTTGGGAAGCAAAAGCCATGATGCAGCAAAAACCACCTACTCTGCCCTTAGGGTAGCCCGGGGTGAGTTGCCCACATGGAGGTAAGTGCCCAACGATGGGCAATCTCGACCGCAGCACCCACCACAGACTTTACATCTGCACTTGGATCTCAGGTGGATATCCAGAACCATCAGCAGCTCTACCCACACCCAATGATAAGACCCACATCGAGTAACACCAATTTGGCAGACCAACCCATCGTCCACTTGTGCACCTGGAACATCAGCAGTCTGGCAAGCAAAGTCACAGATCCAGACTTTCTTCTGTACATCAAATCTATTGATATAATTTTGCTTCAGGAATCCTGGCTAGCCGGCCCGCTCCAACTACAGTGCTTTATGCTCTTTTCCACTCGAGCAATTAAGCAATTTCAATATGTTCACCCATTGGGGGCTTGGCAACTTATGTGTCATTAACCAGCACAACCCATCATAGCAGTCAAGATCAGCAAGGAGGAGGTTATGATTTTCAACACCTACATACACCCAAAACACAAAAAAGAAGCCTCAGAACTCCTCGTGGGTCAGCTTCTGGCACACATAAGTAATCCGAACACCCCTAACCTCATCCTCTCCGGGGATCTGAAATTACATCTCCTAGGCTCCTCGGAGGAAGACAAAGTGAAAGGACAGTCATCCTACTGGAATATCTCAGAACAAAGCAGTAGTCCCTATGGCAGAACAAGCAAAACAGTCAGACGCTTACTGGAACATTTGGAGCACATCAATCTCAGGGTGCTAAATGGAAGATTTCCCAGGCGTTTCCCCACCGGTGGCTTATTTTTACCCTGTGTCCCCCTGTTCAACTTTAGACTATACGTTCATCTTGCTTTCATTATTTCACCAAGTTTCCACATTCAGCCTAGAGGACAAAGGAGACAATGATCATAGGCCACAGGAGACACTCCTCCTAGCAGCGGCACCTGCATTGGAATCATCAACAGAAGTTCCACACTCTAATTATAATACCAACTTTAAGAGAATCAAAACTGCTCAGGCAAACACAGGGGAGATGCTTAAATCAGCAAAGCACAAGCACAAGAAATGTCAGCAGGTAGCCTCACTGACAGATGGGAAAGGTTTACTGCAAACCTAGCTAACTCTTTCTCCATGAAAGCCAAAGCAAGATTCCACCAAAACACTAGGGAAGCAGGTTGGATCTCCACCGCTCACTGCAATAAACTGAAACAACTCAAACGGGCCATAAACAGCACATTGAAATCGCTGAGATACAAACCTGGGGACTCCCACTCCAATTCTCTACTCCACAAACAAAGAAGCTCATTGAAAAAACTAAAATGGAACGTCAACAGAACTCAAGAAGATGAAATCTGGGCTAAGCTATTCTCAGACATCCAATCCAACAACAGCACTCGATTCTGGGGTACGGTAAACAAAATAATGCGTCAAGCCAAGTAGGGCATGACATCTTACATCCCGGAAGATTGCGACATGCTGCTCCGAGAGAGGGGGTATTGGAGATTCATAAGTCAGCACATGTATATATTCAACTGTACAGTTATCAAGTGATGCTAGGTGGTAGTCCAGCCATACGTACAAAGTTCTGTGGTGGCACATATTCTTGCCAGTTCGTGCATCAGCTTTGAAGACAGCAGTCGCCAATCTACCAAAAGAAGACAGAGAAGAAGATAGAATGGATAAAGGAATCAGAAGTGTAGATCAGCATGGGGAGGGGACAAGAGGGGGGAGAGGGAAAGGGAAAAAAAGTGGGGGGAGGGGTGTCTCTCTGGTCAAATTAGGGAGAGGGGCACTCTGACGTGTGGAGTGGTTCCCCAATAGTGGCGCATGCAACATTGCAGCCGTTTACACCCCGGGCACTGGGGCATTTGCGCGGTCAATAGAGTGTGTCTGCAGAAAACTTAGCAGGGTTTGCCAGATGTTGTGAGGGTGCCTGTGTCGGCATGAGTTCCCAGAACTCTGACAATTGGTTTTGGCAGAAAGCAGCGTCCCTAAGCCAGTCATCCCTACGCGGTCTACGCTTACGGCCCCAACTGATAGCCACCCGCCTCTTGGCCAATAGCAGCATCATAGCAGCCAGTCTGCTAATGTCTGCTGGGAGATCCCTGACATATCCTAGCAAAGTAATAAGTGGAGAGAGCTCCAGCCTGCATTCCAACATTTCATCCAGCGCTTCAAAAACGCAGGTCCAATATTTAGCTACGTCCAGGCATTCCCAGGCCAGGTGCATGAAGGAGGCCTCAGGCATTCCGCAGCGTACGCATCTCGCATCTGCACTCAATCCCGCATTACGCAGCCATACATGAGTCCTATATAGCCTGTGGAGGAATTTAAAATGGATCAGCTGCAATCTATAATTGTGTGACATATCTCTTGACTGTGCACAGCAGTAGGCCCACACCCCTTCCCCAAACGGAGTTACCAAGCTTGCCTCCCATTCGCACTGGGCGGGGGGTAAGCAGACTGGAGATTCGTGCTGCATGCCAGAGTAAATACGTGAAATAAGTTTGTGGGGTGAGAGATTAGTTAAAAATGCTTCCAGAACTTGGAAAGTTGGGTGCGCAATCGGGAACGAGGGATATTGAGCTCGAATCGCCACCCGCAATTGGAAGTAGGTCATCCTATCAAGGAGTCCAGTGTGATCCTCTCCCAATGCAGTATCTAGATCAATGAAGACGCCTTCCGGGAAATCATGCCTCAGTGTATATAACTGGAGCTTACGCAATCGCTGGCAAACCCCTGTCTCAGTCGTGAAAGGCAAAGCTGGGTGCCTAGTCAGTGGGACCGACGGTGCAAACATGGTATCCAGGCGTGCTCTGCGACCAAGTTGCTGCCACGCCCAGACCGTGCATCCTACTGTGTCAATCCCAGGCCACGGGCGACGCTGTGGGCGAAACAGTACCATATGCAGTGGAACTGGGTCTGTTTGGTCACTTTCAGGGGCAGTGTGTGCCTTGAAAAGAGTCAGGTAAATCCAATGAAACCCGAATTGGGCCTGCGCGCAGCTGTGGTACAATTCCATGTCAGGCACTCCCAAGCCCCCCTGCTCGAACGGGAGCATAAGGGCTTCCCAGGTTACACGAGGTTGCCCGCCCGCCCATGCGAGGGAAATCAAGTTTGAACGTAGCCTCCTCTTGAATTCGGAGGTGAGGGGGAGTGGGAGATTCACAAACACATAGAGGAATTTTGGTAGCACCACCATTTTAGCAATGGCGATCCGACCAGCCAGGGAGAGAGGGAGCGCTCTCCAACGGGGTAACCTACTCTCCAACCACTCCATGAGCTTGCCATAATTGCATCTCCACAGCTCCTCATGATCCCTACTAATCCAGATGCTGAGGTACTTCACTGGGGAGGCCGCCCATTTAAGAGGGAATTCGGACTGAAATATGACCGTAGCAGCAGTGAGTGGAAAAATTATAGACTTCCCCCAATTAACATTGACACTTGAAAGTCCGCCGAATCTGGTGATTTCACGTATGAGGGGGTCAAGATTAGTCTCGGGCGATTGACGTAAAGAGTCACATCATCCGCGTACATTGTCTTCAGGATTACCCTAGGCGTGAAATCGAGCCCCCTCCGGGCATGATGCTGCTGCAGTCTGGCTGCCAGGGGCTCCATGGCTATGGCAAAGAGGAGGGGTGATAGCGGACACCCCTGTCTCGTACCTCAAGCCACAGCAATATGAGGGGAGATCACGCCATTAATCTGCAGCCTGGAAGTCAGGGAAGTGTATAATAATCTAATCTTTTGGAGAAAAGCAGGGCTCATGCCGATACGGGCTAGGAGCGAGAACAGATAGGGCCATTCCAGCATGTCGAACGCCTTGGTTGCATCCAGGAATACGGCGGGGAGGGAGGGATCCACCTCTTGCATCACTGCAAAGAGGGTGCGGAGGTTATGGGCAGTGCTCCTGCCAGGAACGAAGCCGCATTGGTCGGGCCTAAGTATCATGGGGAGCAATGGAAGCAGCCGCGTAGCTAACAACTTAGCGAGGATTTTATTATCCACGCTGGTCATCGATAGTGGCCTGTAGCAGTCACAGAGTATCGGATCCTTGTCCGGCTTAAGGATGGTCACTATCAGTGCCTCGCGGAGGGATGAGGGAGAGTGCCCCGTTCGTGTGAGTCTTCATACATGTTGAGGAGGTGGGGTGCAAGAAGCGGCGCAAACTCCTTGTAGAAGGCAGAGGTCAATCCGTCCAGTGCCTTGTCCCCAGGCATGGCCCGGATTACCCTAATCACCTCTTCTTCCGTATAAGGCTTGTCCAGATACTTTCAGAGTGCATCGCTAAGCCATACTAATTCAATGGAGTCAAAGAAGGGGAGCAGATCAGGAAGCGCCTCCAGCTGTCGTGCTGCATATAGTGAAGAGTAATATTTGGTCATTTTGGCTTGAACTGATGCCTGCCCGACCGTGACCGTGTCCTCGTCCGTGCGTATCATGCTTATATAGTCATTTGCCCATGGCTTCTTAAGTAGACCCGGGAGGGTTTCGCCGGCCCGGACGCCCTTGCCGTACTGGCGGGCATGCGCCTCCCGACCCAAGTAATGCGTTTCTCTGTGTGCTGCCTCCTCAAACTCTGCTATCTTGGCCTTAATCTGTCTGAGGACCGTAAGCTAACTAGACTCGAAAAATTCCGATGCGAGCAAGCATATCTCCCTTTCAAGCCGCCGCAGATTGTTCCTTAACCAGCACAGAACGCCTGTTTGCGTGGCGATGCACTTGCCCCTAATGACAGCCTTAAACGCCTCCCACAACGTGGACGGGGAATCTACCGAACCGACGTTAGTATCAAAGTAGTCCTGTATGGCGGATCCGATTTCCTCTCGGAACACATGGTCTTGGAGGGCGCCAGCTGGAAGTCTCCAGTTGAAAGCTCTATTCGGCACGTCCAGTAAAAGAAATTCTAATAGTACTGGGACATGGTCCGAGAGTGTTCGGGCAAGATTTGTGCAATGTCTAACCCAGGTGCCCACCTCACGAGATATAAGCCAATAGTCAATTCTAGACCAAGTGATCCCCGCAGAGGAGGTGCAAGTCCCCTCCCGGCCATGTTGGTGTTGGCAACGCCAAACATCTATCAGATCGTGGTCTTCCATAAGGGTCCGAAGTTGCGCCGCAGCTCGGGGGTGAGGCCGTCAAGATCTGCCCGACCAATCAAGATCGGAGTTAAGAATTACGTTAAAGTCACCGCCCAAGAGCACCGCCCCGGGGCCTAAGGAGTCCGCCAACTGCCACACCTCATTGAAAAATTTGGGATCATCAGCATTAGGGCCATATACTGATATGAGTCTAACTGGGCGACCTGCAAGAACCCCCACCACCATCACATAACGTCCTTGGGGATCGCATATCGCAGTGCCGTTATGTCAAGGGAGGCCCTTTCTAAGGAGAATAGCTGTGCCCCTGGCATAATTGGAGTAACCCGCTATGAACTTTTTGCCCATCCACCCCGCCCGCAAGTGCAAACAGCTGGTTCCCATAAGATGCAGCTCTTGTAAAAAGCAGATGTCCACCCCATATTGATTGAGGAGCGCTGCCACCAATCGCATCTTTCTACCATCATTCAGACCCCTCACTTTCCAGGTTACAGCTTTGAGGGTGTGTGCCCCGTCAGTAGTTACAGTCATCAGTCATCATTCCATTTCCATGCATACATGCGCGCCAAGTGGGGAGCAAGGGCCAGCAATTGTGGACTCCGGACCAGAGAGAGCGGAGGAAAGGAAAAAGAAAGAAGAGGCATGCAAGGAGAAAAACAACCCATCCTAGGTAGCTCACCTTCCACCCAAGGAACCCACCCCCCACCCACTACAGCCGCCCAGCTTGGCTGGAGAGCATCTACCCTGCCCATACAAGGCCGAACAAGGCCAACAGCAAAATGGAACATGGGACTCATCCCAGGGAGTGGCGCTTGGGGGCTCGGCGTAGCCCAACAACAGAGAGTTGGGTGGCTGGAAATAGGGCACCCAAGAGGGCAACATAACCAGGCAGTCGGGTAACCCAGTCCAATGCCGGACCCTTCATGTGCTCATAAGGTCGCCAAACTCAAAAGACCGGGGCGTGCGCCAGTGCAGCCGGGTGCAAGTCTCCCTTGTCAGGATTGCATTACAGAGCTCTTCCAAACTAACTCAGTCATTTTAATTGAGGGGGTCCTCTACCATTTGATCCCCATTCACTGGAACCTCCGGCCTTGAACGCTTGAGGCTGCGTGCAAACTTGGCAGCAAGCTTGGGATCTGTGAAAAAGGATGTCTTGCCGGAGTGGAAGATTCGGAGCTTCGCTGGGTAGAGCCGAGAATACTTGATATCCTGTTGCTGCAGTAGTCTCTTGACCGGTACAAATTCTCGGCAGGCGGCCTGAACAGACAAGGTGAAATCGGGAAAGAAGGAAATCGAGTTGCCCTAATATCTGAGGTCGTGTTGATCCTGAGCCTTTCGCAGCACAGTATCGTGGTCCCTATAATTTAAAAGTCTTGCAATGATTGGGCGAGCCGGGGCCCCGGGGGGGGGTCTCGGGCCAAGGGACCTGTGGGCACGCTCTACAATACACATCACAGATAGAGCCTCGCCAAACAGGGATCGCAGCTTTTCCTCGACGTGGTCCTCTACTCGGGTCATTGCACTTGTTTCCAAGATTCCGAGAACGCGCAGATTGTTGCGCCGAGACCTCGCTTCGAGGTCTTCATTTTTATTTCTGATGACCTCCAGCACTTTCTCCATACGGAGCAGCTTTTCCCGAGTCGTCGTTCCCTCATCCTCCAGCGCGGATGTCCTCTGTTCAACTTCTGTGAGACGCTCATCATGGTTCAACACCTTGTCCCGGAGCCAGTCCAGGTGGTCTGACATCGAGTCGATCTTCAGGTCAATGGCGGATAGAGAGTGTTTCAGATCGGCAAACATTTCACGGATGTTAGGCTCAGGGGCAGAAGTGGCATCCATGGTTACTGCGGTTAGGTCTTCCACCGTGGAGGTGGTCCCCCTCGGAGTTTTTCGCTGCTCGAACGAGATTTTAGGTTGCCTCATGTCCGCCTTACCCATGGCAGACTGACTGGTCGAGCAACCAGAGATGGCTGCCCCCTAGGCGGATCCGTCCGGTCCCAGGGTAGGCACAGTAGAGCGCTCAGTACAGACAGGTCTCGTGGCCAATGGGTCTAATCCACCACACTCATCATCGATGCCCTTGATGTAGCTCAGCATGCCCTCGTGTTGCCTGCTTGGTCCCTCAAAGCGTGGGTCCTACTGGGTCCCTGTCCCCAGGTTGTTGTAAAAGAAGCCACCTTGTAGCAAGTGCCGCGCAGCAGCACTGTCTCCACCTGCCTTAAGGAGCCCGTATGGAAAGTCAGTGGGACCCCGGTGGCAAACAGGCCTAGTCAGGTGCAGCTCTCAGGCCCGGGAGGTGTCACGCACCCTGGCACTCCAGGCGCGAGTTTGGCAGCACAAAGATCCAGGGGGGCAGGCAGCCAAAAGGGACCCCAGGGGGCAGCCAAGAAAGAAGAGCAAAGTCACAGAGGCAGGCCGGTTTGCAGACAGCGGGGCCCCGGTAGTCCAGGGCGCGGGGCTCTGCTCATTTCGGTCAGTGTCATCCCACCTGACCAGCAGCAGGAATCGCAGGTGATGCTACGCCCCCCGGTCCCGTCTCCACAGCTTCCTTCACCACGCAGCTCCAATGTACCGCACCAGGCCCCCGTGGCCCCACAGCTGGTTGCGGCAGTTCACCCACCAGTCGGGGATGGGAAATCAGGCCCGGCCGGGCCAGACCAGGAGTGGGCCCCGCAAGCCCGGTCGCCGTCACCCAGTCACCTTGGGCCACCCGCGCCCCACAGGCCACCTCTCGGCAGCCTATGCGGCACCTCCCGCCGGGCAAAACCCCGGCTGATCACTCCTCACCTGCTCAGGCCAGGCAGCGGAGGGGCCAGTCTTCACCACGGGTCTCTGCCAGGGTGCGCGTCTCCAAGGCCACTGTGGAGCCTGCTGACGGATGGTCCTCCACAAGTCAAGGGCACGCACGGGGCTCGGGTCGTACCCGCCGCAAATCCAGCCACCACAATTTGCAGTCGGGGCCCCAGGCAGTCTGCACTCCACTCAGGCTTGGGCCGCCATTTTCTTCCCCCCAGCAGCCACCAAGTCAGTGCCTCCAATCCGCCTCAGAGGCCACCAAGATGCAGCCAAATGGTATGTAGTGGCAGCTACTGCAAATAAGGAGCACAGACATGCTTTTGTAAGCCTCGATGGGCCCCCAGACTGCAGGATAACTGGTGGATTGGCATTTCAGCCTGCATAGCCTCACTACGTGGCGGCCATCTTGCAGCCAGCACTCTAGTGCCCCCCTGGGCAGACTTTCTTAGGGCTCATTACAACCGTCAATACTCGAGCCAGCCAGCAAGAACGGCGCAAACAGATCCCCCGATCACTGACCAACAACGCAGCACTACCCCTTCTCTAATCAGCCACAATCAGCATGACTGAAGATCCTCTCATATCACCACCATCAAGCGACAAATCACCAAAGGCAGGAGAGATGGGGCTTAGGGACCTAACGGGATCCTGCCGGCCCTCTTCAGGCAGGACGGTGATTATTGGGCGAGACCCTAGACCCCCTATTCTGAGAGGCCAGATCCCTGGGGAAACTCCAGCCTCTTGAAATGGCTCAGTCAGTTCTCCAATACATAAGCGGACACAAAGCTACATCAAAAAACTACTGCCTGGTCCCTCTGATTGACAATGAGGCAAAGTACTTCAAAGGTACCCTATTAGAAGAACCTCAAGCAAGGGCATCAGCAAACACCATCATCCCACTCTATCAAACTGGTTTCTCCAAATTTAAGGGCAAACTACCAACATCCTGGCCATGTCAATGCTCATGGATGCATCAAGATGCTCTAAGCAGCCTCTCCATCTTTGCTTCATAGATTTCAGAGCAGCTTTCTGTAACATAGACTGGGCTAAGCTCGGGAGGAAATTGGCTGACTGAAATGTCTGCGGTCATTGTTGTACATGCAGATCTTACTTCATACAGACACCTGGGTGCAGGTGAAGCTGGGCGAGGGCACACACCTCTCCAGGCAAGCGTAGCCCACCAAAGGGTTAAAACAGGGGTGTGTGCCCGCCCCAATGCTATTTAACCTCTACATGGTGTATCTGACACAGATACTCAACTCTAGAAACTCGCATGCCCTTGGGTTGGTGCATGATGCTATCCAATTTTTTATATGTTGCAATTTGGTCTTGGTGAGCCATACGCAGGCATGCAACATCTCCTCAACACAGTGAAGGCATACACAGCTCAGAACTTCTTGGAAGTAAATCTCGAGAAAACAAAAACAATGAGCATCAACGGTGGCAGGAAAAAATCCCCTGCCTGGTATCTGGGGACTACACTGATCCATACCACAACAAACTGCAAGTACCTAAGCACAGAAATGGAGCCAATTCCCCATGCAGAAGGAGGTGACTAAAAGAAAAGGGATGGCGCTGGCCATGATGCTGAGGAACCTCAAATTGAAGATGACATGCCCGACGCTGTCACCTCTCCTCCGGGTAGCTCAATTAAAAATACTACCAGCAATCACCTACAGAAGTGAAGCCCTGAGAGTTAGAGGCTCTAAGACTCTAGACAGTACACTGTATAATGCTTACAGATGTATATATAACATTCCAAACTATTCCTCTGCTGCACAGATCTGGTTGGAGTTTGGCTTAATGAAACAGTCCTTGTTAAGGCAAGGTGCATTATTTGTCTGCTGGCATCAGATCAGGAATGGAAATCAATAAAAGGCTTTCACTGGTAGAAGATCAGGCCACATTCTCAGACCACATTCACGCCTGGATGACGATCAACGGCTACTGATCACTTACCTTTCAAAAATACTTCAGCCCAGTCTACCCAGAAACATAAAAGAAAAGTTCTTAAAACACAGTTTGGGGAAGCTTCCTTCTACTCAGCATCTCCCAGCAAGGCAAAGGGAACAATTCTCAAACTGCTGTCGTCTATGCGGCGCAGCGACTGAAGACCTGACGCACCTGCTCAGAATCTGCAGCAAACTGAAGGATGAACGGATCAGACTGCTCAAAACTCAGTTAAACACAAGAGGGATCCACATGCGGAGACAGGCAGTGCTGGCCCGCTTTAACGCAGAGAATCCACAGCTCAACTGTAGGCTGGTAAAGTTCCTCATGCTGGCAGAAAAGAAAATGGGAAGAGCCAGTGAACACACTCCACCATCAGCGTTTGCAGCCGCTACGGAAGCAAGCGACCTCTAATCTTCAATCTACAAATGGGTTCACAACCACCGCATTTTATACCCGTGATCCGGCCTCTAAATCTTAATCCATCCATGGACAGGTCAACAGGAAAGTCACTACTTGCTCTCATGATTGGGCAGCAGTTTTGTACCTTCTATTATGCAAGGAAGAGTCGGAACATTGACAAATCGGTATGTTTTTATTTTATGTGTGGTTTTATTCATTTTATGCATTTTATCCTCCTTTTTAAAACTTGGCTCTATTATACTGGTTTTAATTAACTATGCAAAAATAAATTACTTACTTAAACCTTCCACCAACTAGCCAAATGTTTCTAATTTTTTTCTCATTTGGCAACAGGTGTCATGCTTGGAAACAATGGTGCAGAGTTTACAGCAGTGGGCAAGGATTCCCATCCAGCTTTTGTCGAGGCTGTACTGGGCCCACCATCTTCCACAAATTCCAATGAAGAGTTATGCCCCATAATTGCTACCGGCAGCTCCACATTATCTAAATACAATGAGAGGAGTCTTTCTGCAAATTGGATTTCCTTATCGATGAACCCCACTGCCATCGAAAACAACAACCAGGGTACTAGTATTTCTAACTCCACTAGGACTGTGTGTACCTGATTTGTGTTTCACTATATTGCCACAAAAGCTCACAGTCATGAGTCAGGGTTTTAGTGCCAGTCCCAACAAATGACAGAGTAAGGCGCCCCAATAGACTGCGGGGCACTATTGGAGTAAAGAGCAAAAGACAAAGTCAAAGGGAGATCGCGTACTGCCAGAGGAGATGTTGAGTCAAAACACCACGAGAGAGGGCCCAGCCTCATGCAGCTGATGACGGGCGAAGATGGGTCTGCTGTTGCCTAGGTGAATCCCCACAGCAGGAGCTGGGGCAGAACTTTATGTTGCGAGTTGATTCCGCCCCCTCAGGCATGTGCTAGCTCCTGGGACATGCAGTCCCTCTACAAGGCATAGGAGCAGGTTCTCCCGTGCAGCACGATCTGGGGCAGCGCTTTACAGAGCAAATTGACTCCACCCCCCTCATGCACACAGTGGCTCCTGGGGCATGCAGTTCCTCTACAAGGCACAGCTTCTCCTTCCTTAATAGTTTAATAACTTGATGCAGAAATCAACATGTAAAAAAATACTTCCTGTTGTATTTAATAATAGGTTGTCTCTTAATGTGAAGAATCAGTTTTACATTAAAACTAAATACAAGATTACTTTGTTAAATAGCTTGAAAAATATTTGCTAGCTTTTATAAAAAAACGTAATGTGAGCTATTCTCAAAAAATATTCAATGAGCTACAAAACAAAGTTTCAATTCCGCAAGTAAACCGTTAATTTGGAATCCATTTAAAGCATTCAAAAAATGTATCACAGTTTAAACATTTTTAGCACGTTTCTGTATTGTGCAGGTATTTTTCCAGATTGAATAAGATGATCTCTAAATAAACATATATATATTAATGCAGCATAACACATGAGATTACATTTCTCATTTTGGCCAAAATGCCATTCAGATTTTGCACATTTCAAAACCACATTAAACATGAGAAAAGCTGTCGGTAAAAACAATGGGTCGAAATGGGCTTTCTCGATGATGTATGTGAGCCGAGATTGCACACCTTATCACCTATATCTGTAAGTCTGTGAATGTGTGTATATTTAGCTTTATTTGTGAGCAATATATGTCTTTCCAATAACACACAATTTTGGGAAATTTAGACACGTTTACTAGTGATTTGAACTATGCCTATGCAACATAAAGGAGTTCAAATCGTTTCCTCATTAATCTGAATCAGCATTGACTTAGATTTGTAAAAAGAGAACAAAAAACTCACTTTGTTTCGCAGTGGGTTTATTTTTAATACAATTAAACTATCTAATGTGGAGATATGTGGTGAATGTATTTGAAATTTGGTCACAGGCCTAATAATTACGGATTGTATTATATTACATTTACCAGGTTTGCCCCACTACATGTCACACCATTATACTAAGAAAAGGCCACTGTGGTTTAAAAAACATACATTTCGTTAAGATTACTGTGCAGTTTGGGTGGGAATTGATATCGTATTCACCGTCTTCAGGGGTGGATATTCCTGGTGAATTTTCCTGGGTTAGCCTTAGGGAGTCAGGTAGCACCCCTGTTTCGGAAGGCCAGACTCATGATCAGTTCAAATCAGGAGAATCCAGCAAAGCCATATAGTCAAGAAGGATCCCAGCTCCAAGCCTTGGAATTTTGGAAGTGCAGTACAGTAGGGGCACATTTCTACCAAAATTCATATACTTTCTGGAAATGCTCATTTTCCTTATGAGTTAATTTTGCCTAGATTAAATACTACAAAGTCCAGCTTTTCATCCCTGTATTTTTCTAAAGGAGTTGGCAATTAAACAAAACTCTTAAGAACTATTTTGCGCTTATTCTTGGGACATTTAAGGTATTAATGGCAGTGCCGGCACTGCCTTGATGTAGTAAAAGAAAGGAAAAATAAAATGATTATAACTAATGTTATTTTCATTTATTTTGTTCTTCTTCTGCGGCAGCTTGTTTGAGGGGGTGGGGCTGCAGAGCAGGGGAAGAGTGGTAAAACCCTCCTAAGTGCACAATGACTGTTTGGTCAGCCCTCTCTGGCCGCCCAAAACAGTCATGCGCACTTTTCCTGTTCTCAATGCAGGCTGCAGCCTGCATGGAGAACATGCCCACCTCTCCACCCCTGACTGAGCGCCATGTCATAGCGCTCAGACCAATTGCAACACTGCATTGCAGCGTTGTGATTGGCTGTGGGGAGCATCAGAGTCCTGGCACTTCCTGCTTCCTGTTTCTGCCAAGAAGGAAGAGGAAGCAGGAGAGGCAGCGGCAGCCGGCCAGTCGGCTGGCCAGGAGGTAAGTGAATTTTTTTATTTATTTTTACCCGATTCCCCCCCTTCTGCCACACCCACCCCACATCCGGTGGGAGGTAGCAGCTGCGACTGACTAATGGGCATATTTATAGAAACAGTGTTGCAGGGAAGTGCAGCAAGTCATCTTGCTGTGCTGCCCTGCGTCACTGGGAAACGGCAGGAATGAGCCATATTTATGCAATACAGTACATTCCTGTCCTTTCCTCCTACGCTGGTGACGTTTTGGGGCACCTTCCTCACAAAAACAATCCATAGAAGTATTTTCCTCTTTCTGTGTGTGCTGCAGACTACAGTACACATAGAAAGAGGAATACATGAGATGAGGAGAAATAAAGTTATTTCTCCTCATTATTCCTCACCTGGGGGGGTGTTTCTTTTTTGCGCATTCCCATATTTACCAGGTTTGGTAAATCTGGGAATACGTCTAAAACCATGGGATTTGCGTGGGAACACCCACGGCCCATGGAACGCTTCTCTTGCACAGAGAAAGGCGACACCGTGATTTGCAATGCGTTGCCTTACTTCAGATTTATGAAACTATTCATAGCCATGCAATGTGGCTTTACATGACTTCATAAATCTAACTTCGAGGCTTGCGTCATGCATGTACCACTTTGCGTTGTGCAAATGTGGCACAAGCCTCTCATAATATACCCCTAAGTGCCTCATGTTCAAAACATTTTTATGGTTGTAAACAATTCTGACCCTTTGTTACTGTGAAATAGTTTTTTGTAAACCCCATATTAGGGGTTGGTAAATTATTATCATCTCCTAAAATGGGATTGCATTTCCAAAACAAATTGTTATTTGGAAGGCGTGTGTTGTTGGCATCCCTTCCAAATAGTGATTCTTTAGTAGATATGTCAATGCTTTGTAACCGAAATCCATTTGCAAAACATTTAAAATGTACAGACTCCTGAGTTTGTGTGGTAAGCCATTCACTAGAAGAAACGGATCCTCATGGGACCGTTTCCACTTTGCGATTTGAAGAAGAAATGTTTGTTGGGGAGTAGGCAGTTGTCCGGGCAGACTGCGACCCATTCAGAATGGGAGTTTTAGGAACCAACCTTTTAGTACATAGATCAGTTTGCAAAAGTTCATACTAGTCACAAAAGTACTTATTGCAAAGTGTTATACACATCAGGCCCTATAGTCTTAAAAGTAATGTATGAGTCATTGACAGCTGTAGCTTTATACACAATCAAAAGAGCAATGAATGATTATTTGCTTTTCTCTACATTAATGATACTTCCTAACATCCAGAAATATAAAGGATGATGTTCTCATTTTTTTTGTATAAACAACTCCTGTTTATGACGATTTTGAACAATGGTCAATTGGTAAGCAATACATGAGGCATCAATGGATGTTTCCACTCTATGTAGTCCCATTCACTCATATGGGGACTCTAAATTTCCAGTTTGTTCCCAGATAAAACAAACTGATTTACACCTGAACATTGTGACCAATTTAAATGAATTCAATCGAAATGCTTCTGACTGCTCTTGAATGTGCTTGTTTAATCTTTATAACTAATGAGTGTCAAAGGTTTTCGACGTTCAATTGTGAACTGGGATAAAGTGCCACTTGCTGATGTTGAGTTAGGTTAAAGCCTTGATAGTGTTTCTCTGATAGAGTTTCCATTTGATTTTTGTTCCTTTAAATATGCACAGTTTGTCTATTTTCAGATTTCATATAAAGACACCCATAGATATATATTTCTTTCTCAATTATCAGGTATATATCTAGTAGTATTGGTTACATTTGGCTTAATAGTTAATATGGTATATTATATATATATTATTTTTTATCGTAAGGATGCATTTAAACAAAGAGCTTCAATAACAGCTGCACGTGTTTTTTTGTTCCAATGCATTTTCCAGTAAATTTTTCTCACACATGGCGCCATTTATGGTAAGGTTTTACAGCAAATGGCAAGTAATTACACAAAGTGGCGTAATGCAGAATTTTCAGAAATTTGCGTTGCACGTTTAAAACAATATTCCTGAAATTGTGCAAACTATGCCAGCGTAATTTATACTTTGTTCAGTCCTAATATAGACTGCATTATAATCCACATTAACCAGAGAAGCAAACTACGAGATGAAGGTATTGAATGGAGAAATAATATTTTTCTATGCCCACCATAAAATAGACTAATAAAATAAAGAATATACTTTCCAATCATAATTGCTTGCATTCCCAGATTCTTTGCTCGAGAGCATTTCATACTTATCATTAAAATTATGAATGCCATGACTATAGATCCAGTATGATCTTGTTGTTTACGTTGTAATGTAAGGATACGATGTGAAGCCCTCTTATGTATTGTTATAATCATTGCGGGGCCATATGCATTGCATTTGATGTGTGAGTTATGGTTTGCATGGCAGGTGTGTGACCTTTGGTTTGAGGCCGTAACCATAGCTGGAGAATTTAAGGGATTTAAAATTTTTATTTCATAACCCTAACTCCACCTTAACTGTCTTTTTGAAGTGACTAACATATATTAATTAAAAGCTAACCACAACTTCAAATAAAATGTGTTTTTCAATGAATTTCTGTTTCTTTTCTGCTGATCTGTTACATGCAACTTGTGAAACAGTGAATTGCTGCAGGTATCTTACCTGCCATGTGGCCAACTGTCAGCTTCAAATACAATATGCAAGTTAAACCCAATTCAGGTATCTCAACTTTTATGCAAATTAATGAAATTGTACCAAAGGTAATAGTAAATCAAAGTGTTGTTTAACCCCTGCAAGTTAAATTTATCGTCTCCTCCCCCACCTTGCAGACCTGCATATAACCTGGCAATTCTGCATTAGGTTTAACTTCAAGTACCAATCAGAAACTAAACATTTCAATTCCTGACAATTGTTTTTGCACGTGTCAAAAGATGCCAAATGTATTCCCAAATGAGCACTTTTTACCCTTTTTAACTATGACCCCTTTGATCCATCTAAAACTCAGCATATCAGAATTAGGTGAAAAAATGCTAAGTGCTTGCCAAATGTTTATACTTCAGAAATGGCACTGAAGTTTTTAGCAAATCAGAGATTGTTTGACCCCTCTCTTTAACTTGATCCCCCATCCCAATCTAATTTCATTATTACCTGAAATCCTTGCATTCGGCTTAAGCTGATAGAGCCTGCAAACTTTAAATCTGCTCATTAAATAGAGCCAAGGTTACCATCAAAAACAATATTTGACTCTACCCCACCAATTTCCTTAACAGATTTGCATGAACCTCAACATATCAAAAGTAAGCTAAACTTGTTAAAGGTCTGCCAAATGTTGTCAAGTGTTGTGCAGATCTAAGCAACTGCATGATGGCTATTGGCAAATCAATGATTTTATTACCAATGCCCTTTAACTTTGCCCCCACCCACTTTGTTGAATCTGCCTTACAAGTTTGCATTCACTCACTGGGCTCAACCTGCTAGCAGTCTGCCAAATTTCATATATATTCATCAAACAACACCAGAGTTACTTACCAGCAATGTACTGACTACTGTGATGTAGTTTCTCCTATCATAAAATTATTGAAAATAACATACCTTTGATGTAATGCAGACAGTGTAATTTCTTACAATGTAATTACAGTCATTAAGTGGGATTGTGGGAGTGTACACAATATACTGAATAAGGGGCATCATTGGCATAAATATGATTTTCTTATCTAT
Organism: Calotriton arnoldi; assembly: GCA_963921515.1. Classification (NCBI taxonomy): domain Eukaryota; kingdom Metazoa; phylum Chordata; class Amphibia; order Caudata; family Salamandridae; genus Calotriton; species Calotriton arnoldi. The sequence goes on along the minus strand of CAWUFW010007690.1, from coordinate 762,776 downwards.
TAATTTGTGGAATTTAAAGCTTCAAATTGAGCTCGCCCAGTATCAGATTTCTTTATCAACAGGCCATAATGTAAAAAAAATAATTTCTCTGATTTAACCAACACATCAGGTTCTTCATTTAATAAGTAAAACAATTATTTCAGGGTTTATGCTAAATTGATAGAATTTACCTATAATATAATGTTTGTGCTTCATTTGGGTCTTTATTTGGAGAATCTAACTCCCATTGAGCTGTCAGATCGGTCAACTTCTTTGCTTGTTTTTCATTTGTGGCTGCAACTTGATACTCACCCTTGAGATTTCCTATTTCTAAAATTTTTCCCTGAGCTGCACCCTAATTTGCCCCTTATTCTGCATTGTCATCTATTTTGAAATGGCCTGTGCCTGGCTATGCCAATATCAATGACCAATCATCAGTTAAGCAGATTTGTTTCCCACATTTGAAAGGTTTGTTACTTATAAGTATTTATATTGTTTTCTTTTAAAAACGTCAAGCGTTCTAAAAATAATAATGTTTCATACTTTACATCAATTACGATAACAAACTACTTATAGTATGCTGGATTGCACTATTTATCGTGTAATACACTGCCATCTAGTTTGCTATATATTCTGACACCTAGCTAGATTGGAGATTGACAAAAATTAGGTTGTTAAATTGGTAAGGAGGGCACTTACCAATACAATAAATATATGGTGGTGAGGTTTCAACAGAGGTCTTGGTGAAACTCTGCTCAACGTCTACTAGCTAAGACACAATCAGTAGGCAATTTCTCAGGAAAATGTGTATTAAGTTCAAGCAATATCAAAAATTTAAAGATGAGGAAAGACACAAAATAGATCCCAAGAAAATGAGAGGAAAACGCAAAATAAAATATCAGACCCATCAGAAGTAGATAAGGGGCACCAGAGATATCAAAGTTTAAAAACTTAAGTTAAAATGCACCGACAAAAAGTAAAGCACCAATGTAAAGTCTCATTTGACGTTGCTATTTCAGGCTGCGATGGAGCAGAGATGAGATAGACAAAGTGGGCTTTCACTGTCACATTTTTACCTCTGACTTAATCTACTTTTTAGAAGTCAAAGGCCCATATTCACAAGAACGTGTGCTAAACATCTCCAAAAAATGTTAACGCAACTTTGCACATCGCAGTCCATCGCAGGAAAATAACCCCGCGTTAACGTGGAATTCACAACACGGCGGTACCATTCGATAGTCACCTGGAACCGCGGACAATGTCCACGATACAACCACCGCGACGGCGATAAAAACACAAACCCCAACACCAAAAAACGTGCGATGAGCCCATTCGTGATGAGGAAATCAGCGATAAGCAGCGCCAGGCCTGCCATACACACACGGCAGGCGGGAAAAGCACTACAAAAGGAGAAAAAAAACTCAAACACAAAATGACCAACACCGAAGCACCATGGAGGCAGCCGGAGCAGGCGCAGAGGACAAACGCAACCCCACAAGTACCCCGGACGACCAGCCCGGGACCACGGTGACAGGGAAGGGCAAGGACAAGAAGAAGAGGAAGACGAGTACAGTCCGCAGGAGAATCGGATCCTGGTCACGGAGGTGATAGAACACCATCAACAACTGTTCGTCGCCTCCAATGTGTCATTGGGCACCAAAATGGATTATGGCGGTCCATCGTGGACAAGGTGAACGCCGTCGGAGAGCACAAGAGGTCAATGGATGAGGTCAAGAGGCGATGGAATTACATCAAGCGCAAGACCAAGGAGAAACTCGCAGCCAACCAGAAGGCAGCAATGCAGACTGGAGGTGGGAGCCCAGCACCACAGCTGGAGCTAGATGACATGGAGGAGCTGGTGTCGACAGTCATCAGTGTGGAGACTGTGGCAGGAGTCGGGGCACCGGACACTGCTCGACAGGACACAACACAACGGCAACAGGGTGAGTAACCACCATGTACAGGGGGGACGGGGGGAGATGGCCACAATGGCACACATGCACAATCAAGCAGAGCACAGTGCACACCCACAATGACTCTGGATCATGGCCCTGATCTACAAACTGTCACAATGTACATTGCCATGCTGTCTGAATGTGAACATGTACCATGCGGCCACATACATGTGGACACATTGTAACACAGCATCTCCCCTTCACATTGCAGGGGCACCGTCAACGCCACCTGCAGAGCAGTCCCAGCCACTCTTCACTGATGACGAGGAGGACACCACCAGCATTGACACCCAAGCCCTCCAAGACATCATTGAGCTCATCCGCCAAGCACCTCCAGGACCAGGGCAGCCCAACTGCATCGAGGAGACCCCACCCACTCCACAAACCACCCAGCAGGAGGCACCCACAACCCCGGCTGTCTCCCAAGACCCCCCCGAACAACCCATGGCCTTCCAGCGCCGTGTGTTAGAGGTCCAGAGGGAGATGGCTGAGCAGGTGCGGGTGGGGTTCGACCTCATGGCTACCAAACTCGACGCCATCCGTGTGTGTCTGAGTCCCATCAGGGACCACTTGCAGTCCCTAACGGACACCCACACGCCACTCCATGGTCTCCAACGAGCCCTGGCTGACATTGTTGGAGTCATGACTCAGAGACAAGAGCACCTGTCCTCTCAGGGTGGCTCCAGAGATCTCTGCCAGGAGATGGCACGCATGCGGAGGCTCATGGAGGACATGGTGCGGATGGAGGCGGAAAGGATGGCAGCCACCGCTGCACATCAGCGGAATGTAGCTGGGATCTACCAGGCCCTGCATGTCCTCATCATGGCATTGCTGCCACAAGGCGTGGTGCGGATGAATGCTGCTGCCCCCACACCATCCACATCTCCGCCCCCTGGTGTGTCCGTGCCCCACAGTGCGGCAGACATTCCACCTCTAGCACCTGATGTGTCACTGCCATACAGAGCGGCCGGCAATACACCTCCAGCCCCTGATGTGTCAGTGGCACACGGTGCCGCAGCCGGAACAGCACCACCCACAGGTGGGGCAGAGCACACATCCGAGGACGAGGACATGGATGGGCTTGAGTTCAGAAGGAGGCATTAGCATTCATGTCCGCCACCTGGCCTGTTGATCCTTGGTGCCGCACATGGCCCCATGACCTACCACTGACCCCCGATACACTCTGCGGCACTCACCTTGGACCATGACATGGACTTCCATATCCTGTTTGGTGACGAATGACACGGCGACCAGACTTTGGACTGTACCATTCCTCATCCTCTGTCCTTGTCATTCCCCGATGGACTCTGGCTGGCCCTCCACGGGCCCATATTGTGAAGTGGGGTTGCCATGGCCCTGTACTGCTCCAGCTGCTGAACTCCACTGGATGTGCAATAAACATTCAGGAACGCACTGCTGTGTCATGTCTTTCATCATTCAAGTATGAATGTGTGGATGAATGTAGGGTCAGTGATTCTCCCTAACGGCAATGCTGCTCATCTAGTGGGATCCCAGTCACAGTGTGCTACGTTGCCGATTCCGTTGCGGGTGCCGTAGATACCAAAACAGGGACACACGCATCAGTCATTTCCTTGTCCGGACATGGACTGCACCACGCCCAGAGCCCCCGAGTTGCTGTTGCAAGCCCTGCGCTGGTCCGGCATACGCCATGACGGACCACTCTGCTTACGCTCCGAGGGGGGGCCACATCACCACATGTCGCAGGTCTACACGCTAGTGGTCTGCAGGTCACTGGTCTAGTTGTCAGCATGTTGCGGCCACTCCCTGAGGGCAGGTTTGCACACACACCACACCCATCCGGCAGAGGCGTCACAGGCCATGTGACCCCGCCAATATAAAGGGCCGACAACGTCACATTCCCCTCTGCCGGTGGTGACTGGATGACGGACGCTCCACGGTTCTCAATCATAAAGGGCCCATGAGTTGTTGCGCACACGGTTAGTGGCACACGGAGCCTTGCGGCCGTCACGGGCCTACCACCACGTGGCGCTGACTAGGGCTGCACAGGGTTAGTGGCACCCGAAGCCTTGCGGCCGTCACGGGCCTACCACCACGTGGTGCTGACTCGGGTTGCACAGGGTTAGTGGCACCCGAAGCCTTGCGGCCATCATGGGCCTACCACCACAAGGTGCTGACTCCGGTTGCACAGGGTTAGTGGCACCCGAAGCCTTGCGGCCGTCACGGGCCTACCGCCACGTGGCGCTGACTCGGGTTGCACAGGGTTAGTGGCACCAAAATTGCTGAGCGGGTGTGCAGCCTGTGATGATGACGTGTGCACTGATGTGGTCTCTGCCATTGATGCCTCAGGACTCAGCGTCATGTGTGGTACCTGATGGGCAGCGGTGCGGGTCCGCATGATGTGGAGCATGCCATGGTGGCGGGACCGGGGCCTGGAGCTTGCACGGGCACGTGGTGTGCCCACTGGTGGACACACCATTGCCAGCAGGTGAGCAGTGGGGCCTGGGTGCGAAAGTGCGGGCAGACAGCGCTGGACGGCGGGAGGGGGTAGGGTGTGGCTGCATGTGTGCGCAGGACGGACAGGCGTTGTTGCTGTGTGCAGTGAGATGGACTCTACCATGATTGACTCTTTCCTCGTTTACAGATTGCAGACCCGGTGGCTTGCAGTGTATACCTGCACGTGGTTGGAGACACACCGGTGGCAGCAGGTGAGCAGTGGTGCCTGGGTGCATGGGGCGGCAGTGTCCCTCCTTCTCTCTCTCCCTCTCCCTTCCTTTCCCTCTCCCTCTCTCCCTCTCCCTTCCTTTCCTTCTCTCTCTCTTTCCCTCTCCCTTCCTTTCCCTCTCCCTCTCTCCCTCTCCCTTCCTTTCCTTCTCTCTCTTTCTCTCTCTGCCTTTCTTTCCTTCTCTGTTTCTCTGTGTCTCGCTCCTTTGATGTGCGCATGACACACGTTCTGATTTTGTGCTTTATTTTCCAGGCTGTGACATCAGGATTGTCCCGGACAGACTCGACAGGATTCTTCCACATTGGTGTTTTGTGTTGTATTCAATAAAGTTTTTGGTTGTTACTTCAATGATGAGTGACTGTTTCTCGTTCTTCTGACCACACATGTGTGTTTCTTTGTGTCATTGTGCGACGTCATGCGCTTTTTGTGGCTCTTGTGTCGTGCACAGTATGTGTTTGTCCGAGGGAGGGTGTCCGGGGTGGGGGCCTGGGAGTGGTGGCGGTGGGTGTTGTGGCCCTCATGGGTCTCCGGGCTGCATGGTCATTGTCTCCATGGCATCTGTGGGTCTTCAGATGTGGCTCTTGGCTGTGCTCCCTTTCATCCTGCAGGTAGTCGTCCTGCTTAACACCAGCAAAAGGCAGGTGTTAATTCCCTGGTGCTACCGTGGCTTATCGCCTGTTTTTGGTTCGCATCGCAGATCTGGCAGTTTGTTGTGAAAGTGGTGTTGTGGTTTTTTTCGTGTGTTTTTGCACGGGAACGCCTACTCTGCATCTCATTAGGGTTAGTTGGTGATGTCCACCGTGGAGATAAATTTTGCTGCAGTTCTCTCGGGAATACTGGCGATGTCTGCAGTTTGCACCCGCTTGTGAATGGGGTGTTAAATCTATCTCCAGTTTTGATGGGTTAAGGTGGGGATAAATCGGAGATAAGTCCTTGTGAATATCCCCCAAAGTTTTCCAGAGGGGCATTGCCTAATGCTGACATCAACGAGGGTTCCTCAAAGTGAGATAAGTCATGATGGAGCTCTTGCTAAAGCTGTCGGTCTTGGCACCAAAATCTCCAAGTAGAGCAAAGCTGGATTTTGTAGCCTCTAAGATCACTTTGTCACTGAAATAGATTTGCAATGTTCACCCCAGTTCAAGGTTTCATTTTTTATCCTCAAAATCCACCAACAGCAGGGTTTGAACTGTAGCCAAGCAAGGCTCTACAAGGGTTGATACCTTTACTACTATGTCCCCCTGAGTCTGTTTTCTGGATGACAAAAAGCTCTGAGCAGGATTAACCTATTTTTCTTATTGCTTTTAAGTGCGCCCTCCTTGGGCTGCTTTAGCACCTTGTCCCAATCCTTGTGAGGTGGAAAAAAAAGCTTAAGTCCCTTTATTTTCCAGCTACTTTGAAAAATGTCTTTCTCTTCACTCCTGCAGCCCAAGGTCATCATTGCAGACTTATTGGCACCAGTTCTCTCTCCTGCCATAGTGCTTGCAGAGTCCATTCCTCCATTGTCATCTAAGGTGTATTGGAGTCATTCTTCTTTTTTTGTTGTCTTTGAATCTAGGAAATAGGTGGTCAACCACTTGACCCTTAAAGAGCAATTCTACGTCTATGACTGCCAGTAGACTTCATGAGTATTTGAATTTTCTTTCTGTCAACAGGACCTTCTTCTTCAGATGTAATCTTCCCAGGAGCTGGAATGTTCTGATCAGATGGTGGTGAGTTTACAGTGTTACCTTCTGAACTAGTAAGTGACTAGAGGATTTCTACAACCCATTCGTGTCTACATTCTTGCCCTATGCCCTCCTCTTTTTGCAGCACGTCCTCTTTGCTTTACTATAAAAAATCCTAAAATCCTTTACTCCGAAGTTTCTGCCTCTTCATGCTTTAGAAGAGCTTTGGCTTTCACAAAACCACTTTTCCATTAACACAAAGTTCCCTCCCTCTGTCAGAGCCAATAACTGTATTTCCCTGCTGGGACTGGAATCTGAATGTCTTGGTGGGCCCTAGGAATGAATGTGAACAGATCCTGTCATCCTTATATGGCAACTCCACATCAAAAGAGGTAGGATTATGGCTGTACTTCATTTTACACCTGTTCCTGCCCACCTGCCAAATAGCTAATCATTGCTAGGTGACAAGTTTTGACAAAAACACTGCCTTCCTAGGTCCACAGGCCAATCCATTGTCTTCTGGAGAGCAAGGTTCTTAATTCCAACCAATAATGTGTTTTGGGCCTCTTGAGGTGAGATGAGTGTAAGAACTGATTCCAAGTCAGTTTTGGTAAGGCAACACAAAGTGCATTTTTATCAAGTTACAGTTTCAGTATATTCTAAAACACCAATTTATACCATAAAAATACATTTTTTTAATACTTTAGCTAAATAAAGTTTGAATCATTTGCTAGTAATTTCTCAAGTGCAGAGTAATTAAAGGTTTTTAATAATACTTAAACCTGTTTATAGAGAATTGTGCTTAACACACAGTGAAACTGTGAGAGCACACTATTTCCAATGTGTAGTATGACAATTCTTTTTATATTAAGCACATTTTAGGGGCAGCTTATTTATATGTATAAATAAGTTATTCTACATGGCAAAGATACCTTTCATTTCCATGTACCATTGCAGTGCCTTAAAACTGCAGCTCAGCCAGAACATAGTTGAGGCCACGGAAGCAAATTATTTTTGTCATATTCATTAGTTGGAGGGAATATACATAGTAGCCCATATATGTCTTTTAATTACTATGCTATTGATGTATTGTGTGCACCATCTACCATAGTCTTACTGGAAATTTGAAACAATTTGTTGAAACCAGTTTTAACAGCATTATTTTAGGAACAGGACAAAAGTAAGCCTGGGCGGAATTTCAATTACTTCAGACTAATCGGAGAAATTTTGATAATTCTGTGTTAATCTCTGATGTGGAATTACTGATAATAATGCAATTATGCCCACTTGCATAATTGAAAGTAACTTGGTGGGAAATAAATCCTACTGCGAGAGCACATTTAGCAAGTGTGAGAAGCCACTCATGCCCCCTATTCTTGTTTGGTTACATTTAGCCCTACTTATTGCTCCTCCATCCAATGAGACACATAACAACAGTATATCAGGCGCTGCACTGACTACCAATAGGTAAACAACTGACTTCATGGCACTTTGTATTACACACAGAGGCATCCATAGTAAGGCCTGCTGCTTCTAAAAAGCCAAATTACAATGATACTACCAGAAGAGTACACTATATTTAATATTAGCACCTTGCCTCACTATTCTCTCCTATAAGAAAAAGATCACTGGCAGAACAGCATTCACAGTACAGGAAGTAAACCCTGGGAACTCCGTTCCTGCTAACATACAAAGTATATATTTGACTATTTGTGGTTCAGGAACGAAGACAGGACCTAGCTCTTCATGAAATAAGGATGCAGAATTAATCTGCTATCTTAGCACCACAAATCAGAAAAACAAGTGAAGGCAGAACAGAACGCGCTCCAAGACAGACATAAAAATGAGAATAGTTGCCTTTGTGTGGTGGAATTCAGAACAGCGCCAGGATCCAATGCCTTCTCCATTTCTTAACAAGCCTCTAAGACTTCTTTTCAAGGTTTTCAACAGGATGCTGTGTTCTCCATAGAGAGAGCACACATGACACCCAACATCCAGGAAGAATACATTGCCAATGTCTGAAGCCCTGATTCCTTCTTGGCTGAAAAATCCTGACCCCTGCATAAACCTCTGTTTATGAAATCTGTACCTTCTCACTTTTCCCTAGGCATACATTGGCAAGTGAGAGCAGGACATTTGGATTTGGTGCAGAGCACCAAAATTCACGTAATGCCCCATGGGGTTGAGTAAGACTGGTAATTTGTTCCATTTGTCACAACAGAAAAATAGCAAACCCCTGCGGATATTTTTTTAAAGGGGGTGATAAATATCTCAGCACCTTCCGTGGCACTTGTAATCAGGGCCTATGATTCTCTTGAACAAATGCATCTCAACATTGCATTTGTTGTTACTGACAAAAGCAGTAACCTTTTCCATGCCATGTTATATGACAGAAACTTCCAAGTGTTCTGTTTTACCAACACATCAACTGTTGCGCAGGCTTTCCTCAAAAGGAAACATATTTTAACGATTATATGATGCATGTAAAATAATCTGCAAAACATGGGGAAGATAAAAGTGAATCATAAAGATGCTTACGCCCTTTGAGGCCTGGACGCAATCAGTCAGCTTGGAATACTGTAACATCAATCAAGCCATCTCACCACTGAACTTGTGACAGACGAGCTTTTCATGAAAAGAAAGATAATGAACTGATAGTTATTTATACCAACTTCAGTAAGAGCACATGAAATACATTCACACAACTCTGCTGGATCAGTATTAGTACCCATCACACAACACACTCATCTCTTATTATTAGCATGCCAGTCGTTTCGTGTCTTGCAAATGTTATTTCTACTCCCCACTGTCATCCAATTTCACTATCAAACTAACAGACTCATTTTGATCTTGGAGGGAGGTATGTCACCTGATGTGTGAAGGAGTCCAAGCCACATTTAAACATTTACATATCCCCGTCAATGCAAAGCTGCTCATTTTGCAAGTGTAGCAAGGCACTTTTCACAAAATGGGATGTCAGGCTGACTGCCATGTTGTTGTGGCAAACTGCGCATTTCCTTTGTTTCTCATACACAAACTGTTCAAAAAGCATGTCCTTGCCCGTCTGCCATGGCTTTCACTAGGGGCCATGGCCTGAAACATCTGTGCTGGAAGGCTCAATTGGCACACCGAAGGCAGAAGTCCTGAGGTGGATCAGCCTTCCTCAATGATTTCACACCAGTTGAGGCTCAAACAGTGGTCAGTCAGCTGTTCTCCGGCCTTTAAATGCAGTAGGGAAATTTAGACCTGCATTTCTCTCTATGCCAAACCCTAAATAGTTGCAAAGGATATAACCTAGCAATGTTTCACATAGACAGAGCAGTTCTGCAGGAGGAGCAGAGTCATGGGGAGACAAACACCACCTTCTCACCTCCCTTGGGGGCTCTTTTCCCCTCAGCCACTCCCTCTCTAAAAATATTTAACGGTTTATTAAGAAACAATGTCTAGTGGTCAGCGCCCTCCCTCACCCAAACACATATTTTTAAATATTCCTGGCCTCCCTCTCCTTCCAAACTTGATGATGCTCTTCTTTGTATGTCCACATATCTTGCAAGGTGTCCTGCCACATTCCTGCGCCACCCTCTGACCGATTCCTCCCACTCTTCACCTGTCTACCATACTCTCCATTCTGACAATCTCCTGACAACCGTCGGCCTGTGCAGACTTGCGGCAGACAGATAAAAATTGGATGGTAATGACACCAACCTCATCTTCTTCACGTCTTGGGAGACCTGAAAGAGGCTGGGCAGAAAGTGGGTGGTGCTGACAGCATGTCTGCTGGCCAGGTAATCGGCCAGAACTTTGTGGCACATCCCACCTCCACTAATATAGGAGGGAGTTGTTTGTAATCTGAAAAATAGTGCTGCTACCTTCCTGCAACTGCAACAGAGTGATCTTGGTCTGCCCACATGGTTTACACCTGGGTTGACCTTCAGTATCTATCTTGATGAGAGAGCCTCTGAGATAGTGTGGAGGTTTAGTGATTCCACCACCCACTAAATTTATATTTGGGCGATTGAATGGCCAGATTTCACTGTCTATCACTGTCAGCAAAACCTGGCAAAAAGGGAGAGTGAATCATTTACCATGAATGGACACTCCCATGGTGTGGGGGCCATTAGTTCTTAACATTTCAAAAATAAACTCCTGCTTTGGAAGTTTGTTTTTGGAAAACCAAAAACATGTTTAACCCCTTCGCTGCCAGGCCTTTGCTCCACCAGGGCTGAGCCTTTTTTTGGCTATATGGGGTAGTTTGCGCTTAGGCCTCCATAACAATTTTTTTTTCACATAAGCTATCCACGCCCAATTTGCGTCCTTTTTTTCCAACATCCTGGGGAGTCCAAAGGTACCTAGGGCTTGTGGGTTCCGTTATAGGGGACTAAGAAATCAGACAAAAAATAGCAAATTGTTGTTTTTGGGGGTGGGGGGGAATGGGAAGAAAGTGTTGCAGAAGAAAGTGCCTTGTTTTCTCCCTCAAATGGCAACAATGAAGGGTTTGCAGTGCTAAAATCATCTTCCCAGCTATCAGGAACAGGCAGACATGAATAAAAAAAACATATTTTTAACACAGTTTTGGCATTTTACTGGAAGATAACCAATGTATCCTATTTTTTGTGCTTTCAACCTTCTTCCAGTTTGTGGTGGAAACAGGCGTAAAACCCATGGTGGATCCTGGAAAGCTATACATTTATGACAACTAGACAACATTCTGAATTCAGTAAGGCATCATCTTTGTAGATACTTCAAGGTGTTCCTATAAAAAGTAACAGTTGAAATAAAAACATATTGAAATTGAGTTGAAAAAAACAGCCATTTGAGTCTAGGTTTTCATCCGTAACTTCTTCTTACTATGGCAGATTTTCAAAAGCAATATACCGTTACATCTGCTGGACCCTTCTAATTGCAGGGATATATGAGACTTGTAGGCTTTCCAAGAGCCCGAGGTACCCAGAGCCTACAACCGAGCTGCAGCTTACAATGGTTTTTTGTTGTGTACCGACTAGACAGCTATTCATATGGTAAATTGTAAATAATTGAAAAAAGGATATGAAGAAATACTCTGTATTTCTGAAATGTACACCAGATACTGAGTTTAGAAGCAGTGGTTGTTTGTACATCTCTAAATTTATGGGTACCCACAGTGGCGGTTTCTCGTACCGGGCGTCGGGGCTCCGCCCCCTTTACTTTTGGCCCCATCACCATCTCCACACAATAAAAACAGAGGTTGCTTGCTGAGCTGATTATGTTTAAAAAAAATTAAATGCAGGCTGCACTTACCTAAATTCGGTAAAAGGATACATCCTTTTTTTCTGTGTTGGGGCCATAAGTAACGTACAATGCCAGCCTGAGTCACTGACGCTGAGTGTCGCTGAGCATACTATTTGCCGGGCTGACGAGCTCACCGACCTGAGGTCTGTGAGGTCATCAGCTCGGGAAACACATAGCCCAAAGGATCAGTCTCCACCCCCTGATGACGTGAGGGTGAAGATAGCCCCGGGCGCTTCAGGCTTAAGCCCTGTAGTGCCGGGGCTTCACGTCAATCAGGGAGTGAAGACCATGGCTACCCCACCCATTTCCAACTCGTCACGGGGTGGTGGTCCCACCCTGTGACGAGTTGGCAAGGGGTGGGGTAGAGGCTGCGGGCAGGCGGGAAGCGTAGAAATTGAATCTGCGCAGTATGTCCACAGGATTCCTGAAGACACACTGCGCAGACTCGAGTTTTCGGTTTCCGGTGCTGCACTGTATTGTAGGCTGCATCACACGTGTACAGCACTACAGAGTGATGGACTGTTTGGCAGCCAGCAGCAGACCCTGGCCGAGGGTGCTGTCTTTCCACAATGGGCCCAGGTCAGTTTATACTGTAATAATTGTATTGCTTTTCTCGTCTGTGCCATATTGTGACCTTTCCGCAGAATGACGCTCAAGCTGGAAACGCACGCCTCGTACCTCCTTGTAGGCGCTGTAAAGGGAGGCCGGCCTCCCGGATGATGCATTAGAGGTTTCAGATATCAGTTGCTCCTTGACGCCCCTCGTCGCTCCAGGGCGTGCGTTGGTTGCTATCAACGCGCTATTAATAGAGGCGCTTGTATCACGAGCCTCCAATCAATAACCAGGGTAATGAAGTGTGAGGCGGAAGCAGTCAATCACCCACTTAAGAGCCGAGCACAGGCACGGATGGCCGCACCGGGCCGGGCTCCTGTTAGTTATTTGTAGGATAGCCCTAAACACACACACACACCATCACACGCACACACCACACAAACACACCATCACATACCACACACACACACACCACACTTCACACATACACCCGTGCAAGGCAGGACAAACACACCCTCTCATTCAAAGTCATGGCATCAACCCCACAAGTGTCAGCTCAGCCTCCACCAAGCACGCAGCCTCACTAAAGCACAGCCGTATGCAAACTGAATTATGTTAACACTGCACACAACCATATGTAACAAGTGCACACACAGCATCAAGCACACACGGTTTCACCACTGAGCTGGGTAACACTAAAATACAGCCATACTCAACAAACGCACACAGACCACTGCTGAAGCACACACTGTAAGACAAACTGGATAAAAACACAAACTCTCAATCAGTGACACATGACCTCCACATAGTCGTAATTAGGCACATACAGTCTCAGTAAAAGACACCCACAGCTAAACATGTGCGCACACCCACACGCATAATCAAACACATACATGCCGGGTCTATCAAACGAACACACACATTACATTTTACTAACACATACACAATCTTAAACATAAGCAATCAGACGTTGTCAAGCAGACATTGCATCAGACACAATCTAAAACACACACACTACATGACTTAAATGACAAACAAAAAAACCCAAACGTAGGTAGGCGCATGCAGACACTCACTTCAGACTTCATACAAGCACCGTCTCGATCTGACTGTTTCACAAGCTTCACTTACACACACTGGACCGGGTGGCGGCGTGGAGTGAAGGTTGCGCAGGTGTCCACTGCAGTTGTCTGGGACTCGTGGCTGTGTCACTGCTTGCAGAGTCCAGATGGTGCCCTGCAGACTCCCAACACTGTCTCACGAGGTGAGTGATTTGTATTTTACGGCTCCCTGTGCCCCTGAAAATGATTAGATCAAGTGTGTGTGCTTTAGTTTTGTTTTGTATCTCACAGTTTTAATTAGCAACTGCGTGCGTGATTTAACACTTAGATGCGCAACTGATGCAGTCCTTGAGAATTGTAAGAGAATGTAAGAGAACCGCAGGCAGAGAGGGGAGGGTAGGAGGGGAAAGAGCCTGGGAGGCAGAGAGAGCAGTGGGGCAGACACAGAGAGTGGCAGGAGGAGGAAGAGGGGCAGTCGGGCCAGAGACAGAGCTCTGAGTGTAAGAGGGCAGAGACAGAGGGGCAGTCAGTGGTGAGAGAAAGAGGGCGGAGCAGGGCAGAGACAGAGGGGCAGTCAGAGGACAGGCAGAGTGGGGAGAGTAGGAGGGCAGAGAAGGGCAGAGAAAGAGAGGCAGTAAGAGAACCGCAGGCAGAGAGGGGAGAGTAAGAGGGGAGAGAGCCTGGGAGGCAGAGAGAGCAGTGGGGCAGAGACAGAGATTGGCAGCAGGAGAGAGAGGGAGAGAGACAGTCGGGCCAGAGACAGAGCTCTGAGTGTAAGAGGGCAGAGAAGGGCAGGGACAGAGGGGCAGTCAGAGCGGCGAGAGAAAGAGCACAGAGCAGGGCAGAGACAGAGGGGCAGTCAGAGGACAGGCAGAGCGGGGAGAGTAGGAGGGCAGAGAAAGAGGTGCAGTAAGAGAACTGCTGGCAGAGAGGGGAGAGTAAGAGGGCAGAAGGGCAGAGTCCGAGAGGGGTAGAAGGAGGCAGATGGGTAATTAGAGGACCACTGGCAGAGCGGGGAGAGTAAGAGGGCAGAAAGCACTCTGGGTTCTTAAAATTAAAGCAGGGTCCACTTTCGGATTCAGGACCAAGTATCAGTGCTGCTCAATGGCAGGTTCCGCCACAACTTTCTGACATGGATACATTATGTGTGCCAAACTGAGTCGATCTGCTCCTATTTATAGATTGGTGTCCGAGAGCACCCAAAGTACTTCAGAGAGAGCATGTTATTTCACTAGTGCTGTAAAGAGGTCTGCAAAGGCAGAATACCTACTTAGAGTTTCACATTATTGCTAGTGTTAGAAACCGCATCTAAGGCTCCTTGCCGGGTAAGCTAGGTGGCTGGCACGCCATTTGATGCCTTTAACTTAGCGTGAAATGCAGTGCAATTTGCACAACAGATTCTGCTGACAGAAGGTGAGAGTAGAGGTGAAGTGGGAACCCTTCTCTCAACAGACTCCTGAGGCCGAGTGAAGTCATCACTAACACAGCGAGGTAACGTTTAATAATGGAAAGAGTAGGCAGGTTTTTAAAAAAATGTTTGTGCCCCTGTTTTATGGTCTGGAAGGCTGCTTTTACTGTTTATTTCTCTGGTACTACCACAGTCATTGTCTGCAGCAGGTAAAGTGCATGCAATCTCCCATACCTTGCAATACACCTATATGTTCTTGGACTTTGATGTTTCTGGGGGGTACAGAGCTGACCTCGGGTGACTGTCCAATTTACAGGCAATTCTACCAATTATGCACCAGTGATGCACTGTTGTGCTTTGTTATGATTTTTAAATATTTTTTTCAGCAGTTTTTCAACTGTTGGCTTTCATATTTTATAGAGCAACAACAACATTGTAAACTGATTAATGTGATCGATGTTTCGTTGTGAGAAATAGTTATGGAATGTATTTGGGAGATGATGTATTCCGTCTAGTGTCCTTTTTTCAATAAAAGCCACAATGCCGAGGCAGGATAGGACTGTCGCTGTGTATGTCTTAGTTATTACAGAAGGAAGTGTGTTTTCACATTAAAGCTTTCATGGTGGGTATTGTGCCTTACACTGCCCCTTATGTTTTTATTTTATGTTAGATATGTGACAAATAAAAATACAAGTCAGGTTTAGTCCAACACTATGTCCCTAGACTGCTTACAGGGGTGCAGGTGTACTTTACTAGAAGTGTTCAGCCTCCCTCCTTACAATAATGCCATTAACAACTCAGTTGTCCTGCACCCTATATGTGGTCTAGATTCTTATTGCTTTTTCATTTTTTTTTGTCTAAATTAGCTTAAAATGCAGTATTTGCCCTTTTTTTCTTTCAAAAATTTCTCAAAGGAAGATCCCCCTTCCCTGATCTTGACTTATATCGGTTGGGCTCACTTGGGGCTAACTTTTTACACTTTGAAAAATCACCAGCTGCCACTGCTTTACTTATTTTACGAGCTCAAACAGATAAGGTGAATGCTTCAACAAAAGAGCATTTTGATGGCAAATGTGCTATGTATGAATGGTACTCAGCATTGTCATCTCGAAGTCTGTTATGAAGTTCTGTGCTTATACTGAATAAGCAACTACCTATGTTATTATATGACATTGACATCTCTTTATTAATGTAATAACTGTACTTTCACAATTGCTTTTTTAACGTTCTTGCTTTCTCAAATTTGCTTGAAAATGCACCATTTGCCCACTGTTTTTCAAAATTTTCTCGGGGCGAGAACCCCCCCGAACCCTCCTTATGGCGATTTTGGCTCGCTGGCTACGCTCGCTCGCCACGGTGCGCTCCACCACACATTTTACGCCCTACCTCTTTCAAATGTCACCAGCCGCCACTGGGTACCCATACTGGCATGTGTTTCGGAGGGCATTTTGTAAAATGTTTTCTGTGTTACACACTTGCTTACATTTGAAGAGCACAAACATAGAGATATTCAGTGCTTTACTTGAGCAAGTGGCTTCCGGTGCTCGGCACCAGCACTTAAATGTCAACACCGGCGCTTGTACCAGTCTGCCACAAGGTGGCATTGTCTGGCTAATTTAGAGATGACCACAACAACAGTTAATTAATTCAATACACATTAAAATGACTATTACCTGCCGCCCACGCCATTCTTATACCTTTGGGGGCCTGAAATAGTCTGAATTGTCACACTTGTAGGTGGACAATGTTTAGTACTTGTGTTGTTGCTATCATTGGCAGCATGACTGGGAAAATGAGTCGTAGCATTTATTTGTTTTTACAAATTAAGCACTGGAGATATTCAATTGGTAATAACAAACGTTCTACTATTCTTTCTTCCCACATGTCTGTGAATAAAAATGGTACCCTACTTGTGTGGTTGGGCCATGTGCCCGCAAAACAAAACACCCCAAAATGTCACATATGAGACATCATATTTCACCCAGCAGAATGCATTTTTACAAGGTGGCTAGCTGTGAATTTTGGGCCCCAGCTCAGCCTGCACCTAGGGAAACCAACAAAACCAGCACATTTTTTAAACCTAGACACCCGGGGGAGTCCATGGTTGGGTGACGTGTGTGGCTCTCACCAGGTTTTTTCACCCAGAATCCCCTGCAAAACTCAAACTTTATCTAAAAAAACAAATCTCCCCGTGTTTCTGTGAGAAGTCCTGGAATCTGCCGGCAGCCACAAATGTCCTACCACGCAGCATTCCCCCAAGTCTCCCATGAAAATGGTGCCTCACTTCTGTGGGTAGGCCAAGTGCCTGCGACATGAAAGGGCACCAAATGCAATATAGGCACATCACATTTTTCCACTAAAAAAACAATGTGTTTTTTGCAATGTGGGTAGCAGTGGATTTTGGGCGCTAACTCAGCGGGCACCTAGGAAAACCTACCAAACCAGCACATTTTGGAAAACTAGATACCTGGGGGGGTCTAGGGTGGTATGACTTGTGTTGTTCTTACTAGTTTTTTTTTTACTCAGAATCCACTGCAGAGCTCAAACTTGGCCTAAAAAAACACCACAATTTCCTTGCATTTCTGTGAAGCAAAGTCCTGGAATCTGCATGCAGCCACACATTTCCTACCACCCAGCTTTACCCTAACTCTCCCAAGAAAAACGGTGCCTTACTTCTGTGGGTAGGCCAAGTGCCTGCGATACGAAAGGACACCAAACACTACTCAGACAGATCAAATTTTTTCACTTCAAAACATGCTTTTTTACAATGTGGGTATCTGTTGATTTTGGGCCCCAGGTCAGCCTACCAAACCAGTAAAATTTTAAAAACTAGACACCAAGGTGAGTCCAAGGGGGGTGACTTGTGTGGCTCTCACCAAGTTTTTTTACCCAGAATCCCTTGCAAAGCTCAAACCTTGCCTAAAAAACACATTTCCCTTTCATTTCTGTGATGAAAAGTCCTGGAACCTGTAGGCAGCCACACATTTCCTCCCACCCAGCATTCCTCCAAGTATCCAGAGAAAAATGGGGCCTCACTTGTGTGGGTAGGCCAAGTGCCCGTGGCACGAAAGGGCGCCAAACGCAACATAGACACTTCACATTTTTCCACTGAAAACCATGTGTTTTTTGCAATGTAGGGAGCCATGGATTTTTTCATACCTCAGAATGAGCTAAAAAGTCAAATTTTTCTCGCATTTCTTTGAGGGAAATATGTGGAATCATAGGGCTGGTAAACATTTCCTATCACTCAGTGTTCCCCCAGGTCTCCAGATTAAAAATGCTACCTCACTTGTGTGGGTGGGCCAAGTGCCCCCGACAGGGAAGGGCCCAAACATATTGTGGAGACATCAAAATGATCTATCACAAAGGCCCTTGTTTTGCAAGAGGTACACATGGGTTTTGGTCCTGAGCTCGGTGGCCATCTAGGGAAACCTAGACAATTCCGAAACCTAGACACCAAGGGGAGTAACATATTCATCAGGAGACCTGGGGGAATGACGGGTGGTGGGAAATTTGTGCCGGCCCAGTGATCCCACAACTTTCTTACACTGAAATGTGAGAAAAATGTGACTTTTAGCTAAATTTGAGGTTTGCAGGGGGTTCTGGGTAAGAACAAGTTGGGGTATCCATGAAAGCCACACCTCCCTGGACTCCCCCGGGTGTCTGGGTCTGGTAGGTTTCCTTAGATTGCTGCCAGGCCCGGGACCAAAAATGCAGATGCCCCCTTTGCAAAACCAGGTAGCTTTGTGATAGATCATTTTGATGCCTCCAAAATACATTTTAAGCCCTTCCCTGTTGCAGGCACTTGACTCACTTCAATAGACAGCACCATTCGTGGGCCCATCACTTTCATATGCCCACATGACTAACACAGCAATCACACTGGCTGGCAGCTGATGGAGTGTGTGGACTGGCATTTGACTGTAAATGTGTGTAGTGACCAGCAGCAAGTCACTCCAATACACTTCCAGCCAAATGCCAGCTCACACACACCACCAGCCAAGCACCAGTCCACACACACCACCAGGCAAGAGCCAGTCCATGCACACTGCAATCCAAGTGCCTGTCCACACGCACCCTCAGCCAAGCTTCATCCTCTCACACCAGCAGCCAAGCACCAGTTCATACACAATCCCAGCCAAGCACCACCAAAGCACACCATCAGCCAAGCGCCACTCCACACACATCATCAGCCAAGCACCAATCTACACACACTGTCAGCCAAGCACCATCCACGCACACTACAAACCAAGTGCCATCCATGAATTCCATCAGCTAAACGCAAATTCACGCACACCACCAGCCAAGCACCAGTCCATACACACCACCAGCCAGGCACCAGTCCACATACACTGGCAACACATTCTTTTAACAAAAAAGAACACCAACCAATTTGAAGAAGATGAAACACTAACTATGACCTCAAACATAACAGGTCTAACTAAATACAGCAAACTATTGCCAACTGTGAAACTGGACATAAAATATAAAACAATACAGACCACTCAGTTCACTTTTATCCTCATGGTTGTACCAATAACTCTGTTGCATTTGATAACATTTAAAACATGCAGGCACACATAGACCAGGCTTAGAAGGACACTCAGGGTAGTACATACGACTCTCTTTCTGCATGCCTCTTCGGATACAACTCTACATCTCCAACAGGGAGAGTTTTCTTTGGCATGGAAAGAATGTAATCAGGAAAATGGCGATCTTTCAAACTAGCCATGTCCTCCACCTCTCTAACTCTAGGAACACTTGCCTGCGCCACTACAACAAGGCTGTCTATCATAGCCTGCTGAAACTATACAAAAGTCATCTTTGAATCTGGAGAAGAATCCTTGAATACAACAAAAGCATTGAAGATTGCCAAATGAAACAGATGGAAAAACAATTTCTTATATCAAATGTATGACTTACGAACAACACTGTAAGGCTCCAACCTCTGAGCTACTCTGTCTACACCACTCATGTGCTTATTGTAGTATAAAATGCACACAGGTTTGCACAATTTTACCAACCTTACCCCACACAGTCACAGGTGAAGTATATTCATCATCAATCGTAGTCAGCATGTAGACATCTCTCCTGTATGAAAATTTCACAGCTAGAAGTTAATCACTACACAAGGCACTCCACTGTCCCCTCTGAATGTTTTTTTACCAACAAGCTGTTTAGAGTAACCTTCACAGATAGAGTGGATTGTGCCACATGCAACAGTGTCCACTTTGAACAATTTATTGAATTATTGCACACACGTGTAGAACTTATCTATGTATAAATGGTGCCCTTCCTTAAAATGTCCTCTACCAAGTTCCCACACAATTTTCCCACTGACACCAAGAGTGGATGGACATCCAGAGGAGTCAATAGCTGAATACCTATCAGTATACACCCTGAAATTATAGACATATCCAGTACTGCACTTAGACAGCATATACATCCTAGTTCCATAACGTGCCCTCTTGCTATGAATGTACTGCTTAAAAAACAAACAGCCATAGAACGGGACCAAAGATTCATCCACAGAAATTTTTTCCCTGGAACATAGATCTCTGAAAAGTGATCTACAAAATGATCAAGGACAGGCCGAATCTTGAAGAGACAGTCACAAACAAGGCGATCCTGTGGTAATGCTGAGGCATTATTAACAAATGCAGCTTCCGAAGTAGAAGCAAATACCCATCACGACTCATGGTTGTAGTAAATATAGTCGTTGTAATCAAGGGACTAGTAGACCAATATGAAGCAAGCAACGGCTTTCTTATCAATCCCATCAAAAAAGTGAAACCCCAGAACTTCTTCAGGTCAACCAGATTTGTGGGAGTCCACCAAGTAGCTCTAGAATAGGGCTTAAGTCTGGAACTGTTTGTCCCTCAAATACTGTTCAGCAAACAAATTAGTCTGTTCAACAATCTCATTCAAAAATACATCATCATAAACAACTCAAAGAAATTTATAGGCAAAACATTTTCAGTGTTGACTCTACACCCTGTGACACCACTAAAGGCAGGCAACGCTGGCTGCACCATGTGTGGAGCAACCCAGAGTTCAGCACTTCCAATGGGAAGCCTTTCACCACCACCCTGCAATCCAGATGCCTCTTACTACACTATCTGCATATCAATGTCCTCCTCTAAAAGGGGCACTTCCTCCACGCTAGAAGTGGCTTCATCATCAATTCACAGTCAAAATCTTGGACTTCCTCCTCTGCCTCTAATGCAGAGTCAATTGTAGAACCATGGTCAGAGGAAGATTCAAAAAGCAAGCTAACAACCTGCTGAGTAGTAATCCTGCGGCTGGCCATAATCATTACAGCTAGAAATGGTGTATTCTAGTTTGCTATGGTATACACCCAAGCCAGGCAGAGCCCACTACTCTAGTCAGGGTAAGCTAGATGCACAGCTGACATAACCTGTGCTCACCCTCTCGTAGCTTGGTGCAGGGCAGGCAGGCTTCTCTAACGTGGCAATGTGTGAATTATTTGTACAACACACCTACACAGTAACGCAATGAATACACAACAAAAATACTCCACACAGGTTTATGAAAAAAATTGCTGTTTGTATTAGGATCAACATAAGACCAAAACTATTAAAATATGTTGTAGAGTTTTCAAGTATGCTTGCAAAATCACAGTGCTGACAGAAATACATTCTTTCCACTTAGGGTAATTGCGGTAGTATTCCATGGCGAGTGCAGGCAGAGCACTCGTGATCAATGCTTGTTGCAGTCACTCTGAACCGGGGGAAGAGCAGGGATCCCGGCAAGGGATCAACAGGTATTTGTTTTGTGCCTGGCAGGCTCCCAGGTACCACCAAACCAAGAATTATCCACAGGTCTCTTGGGTCAGGGGTGCACAAGTTATTGGACTGCCGTGTGGCGCTGAGCGGACACAGTACCCCTTACAGGGACACTTGGTTGTTATGACAACATGGGGGCTGTGCTGGAAAGGCTTCCCTTGACTCGACGGTATCGGCTCAGGCCCAAGGTGGTTCTTTTACTCACCGGGTGGCACTGAACTGGATACATGCAGCACATAGAGAGTGCTGTATGCCAGTAAAGTGTGGCACTTGTTTCTTTGTGGCGAAGTCCTTCTTGATGCACAGCGGAGTACTGGGGATGTGCTAGGACTAAGAGAGCGACTCTTGCAGCAGAAAAATAACAAGTCAGGAAGCGAAGTCTTTGATGGCCTAGAGACTTCGGGGAACAGGGAGCAAGCCAAAAAGCCCTTGGAGAACACTCAATGTCATAACGCAGAGTAGCAAGGCAGCAGGTCAGAACAGCAAGCCCGGTAGCACAGTGGCAGTCCCTCCCGCAGCTCTAAAAGCAGCAGGCCAAACATCAGAGCAGTTAGCCAAGTGGCAGTCCCCCAGGCAGCACAGCAGTCCTTCTGGCAATGTGCAGATGTAGAGCCAGCAATGTCTGGATACATGTCCAAAAGTGTCTGTTTTTAGGGGGTCAGAGACCCAGTTCTTTTACCCAAAAGTGTGACTGATGTAGGGTGTGACCTCAAAGGAGTGCACATGGATCCCTTTCAACCCAGTCCAGTCTGCAAGGCTATCAGTGGGAGGTTATCAGGACCTTGTGTGTGGACAGGACACTGCCTATTCAATTAGAGGGTGAGCCCCTCCCACCCATCCCAGCTCTGGAAGATCCATCAGAATGCAGAAAAATGCAAATGCAGTTGAGTGACCAGTGTTGTGACTGTCTACAGGTAATGCACAAGTGTGGCTGTCACCCAGCCCAACTCAGACATCTATTGGAGACAGGCTGTCAGGCACATAGAGCAGTAAGTGCAGAGTAATGTCCACTTTCTAAAAGTGGAATTTCTAAAATAGTAAAGTTGAAACCAACCTCACCAGTAAGTAGGATTTATCACTACCATTCCAAATATATGAAACATCAGAAAGCTTCTCCTCTCTGAACAGAAATTACCATTTATAAAAGTATAAGGGAATTATCAATGCTAATCTATGAGAGGGGTAGGCCTCACATTAGGTAAACATTAAATAGGCTGTTTGCCACTACCAAGACATTCAAAGAATAAAAGTAATTAATTGTACTCTTGGTAAGCAGGTACAAGAACAGCTCAGGGCGCTCTGCACTGTGTATAGGGGAATGTAGACAGAAGAAAGTATCAGTGGTGCTGCTAGGAAAGGAAGGGTCGGTTACCAATACAACCCCAATTAGTCCTTCAAGAAAGGAACAAAATCAAAATCAAAACTCCAATTCGAGCACACTGAAAAGTCCAAAGTCAATAATGCTGTTCAAGACAAGTGTTATCGTTGTCCACTTTTAATCCAGAGAATTAAGTTCGGGTCAATCAATATCCAATTCTTTTATAGCCAATCTAGATTCATTACAAAGTTCAAGTTCAAAATTAGTCCATTTCACATAATCAGCATATATTTCTTCAGTTTTTGTTACTTGATACAGCCACCGTGTGTTTCGTAGCTCTGTAAATCATACCTCGACTTCTTCAGGGCTGTTTAGAAGAAGAAAGGCCTTAAGAAGTATATCCATATGCTCAAATGGCCATCATATGGGAGTATATCCAAATTGCGCCAAGTAGTCACTGTAAATAATTTCGATGTGTCTCAGGAGTATATACAGTCACTATATAGGCTTCATACAGTACATAAACACAGTATTGATAGGTAATCGAAGAAACAAGTAACAAGCACGACGAGTAAGCCGATGTATCTCTGGCGTGGATGGCTTACTCGTTGTCATAGCACCCTGCCCTTATGGATACTTAGGGGTGACTCAGATGTATCAAAAGGGGAGTTTAAGGCTTGGCAAGTAGTTTTAAATGCTAATTTGAAGTGTCAGTACAACTGCACCCACAGGCACTGCAGTGGCAGGCCTGAGACAGGTTTGAAAGGCACTCCTGTGGGTGGCACAATCAGTGCTGCAGCCCACTAGTAGCATTTAACCTGCAGACCCTGGGTACAGAGGGTACCACTTTATAAGGGACTTATACATAAATTAAATATATCAGTCAGGTATACACCAATCACAAACATGTTTAGGGAAGAAACATACGCACGTTAGTACTGGTTAGCAATGGTAAAGTGCTCAGAGTCTGAAGGCCAACAAAAATAGAATCAGCAAAACAGTAGCAAAAAGGCAAAATGTCTGGGGAAAGACCACCCTAAGGATGCCAGGTCTAACACTTACTACTAAAAGTAACACAAAAAATAAGTCAACAATAACCAACACTGTGTAAAATAAGTAATTTACAAACGGTGACTTTATCAAACAGAAAGTAAAACTACTGGCATACAGTTATCTGGAAGGAAAAGTCAATCAATACAAAGCACACAAAGACTTATATACTCAAATACTACACGACTCACTTGCCAGAGACAGCTTGACTGAGGATCACCTGCACCTACTCTGCACAGACACAGCAAGCACCAACAATATCCCACTAGAAAGGAAAAACAAAAGAACATAACAAACAAGACAACAATATAAAACTTGCACAAATCCAAGGAGAATTTGACACACAAGAAAACAAAAGCAAAATTTGCTGCTATTATTACACCATTTACAAATGCAGGGAAATGATACTCATTTGGAGTAAATAGTACAAGAAAGTTTTTCTTACCAAACACATGCAACTATACCACCTGCAGATCTACCAGTGCCGAAACCGCAAGCAGGATCAGAACAAATGAAATCAAAAGCTTTGCACTAGAATCAAAAGGAGAAATAAAACATTACTATCACAAATGCAAATGATGACAAGAAATATAACAGTTAACATTATAAAGCACAATTCAAATCCCAGCCACAAACATTGCCAGCCAGAAGCCAGTCAACCCTAGTGGTGGGCGGAACATGCAGAGTTTTACTCTGTGGAACTCCCCTGAGTTAAATAAAGACTCTGCAAGATTCCGCAGAGTATTGCCCATGCCTACGAAGTAACAATACACAAAGGTAATTCGAATAAATACCAATTGCCACGCACTGATGGCTGCCTGCTGTATAACACAGCTGTAAGTGCTTCGTTTGCACTCTAGGGTGAAAAGTAAAATGGAAAATACATTTTATTTAAAAAATGAAGAATAGACGCTGTATTGGAAATACATAAATCTTGGGATAGCACTGGCAGAAAATCTCCACTGATACAATAGCCAGGTCGCCTTACTGTGCACACCCTGCTGGGACCCGCTGGGCAGCAGGCCAAGGTGATGCCCAGCATGACCAACACATGGATGATCAGTGGTGGGTAACAAATGAGCAATGAACACTCATCTTGCAGGGCAGCTGTTGTCCACTGTGCTGCTGCACGATCAGGGTGCTAGCAGCAGGTAGTTGCAGATGCACGCATGAGGTGATGCCGTGCAGAGAGCTGGGACCCTCGGGTGGGCTGGGCGAGCCCAGGTTGGGACTAATGGCATGGGGGGACATGTGCTGACGGCCCCTCCAGGTCCTGCTGCATTTTGTGTCCGGTCTGTGGCCTCCCTAGCGTGGCAAAACGAGCATGTGGTTCAGAATTGGTATGCTGCTCATGGGGACTTCAGCAGCTCTGCAGCCACTGGGCTGGTGTGAGATGCCGCTCCAGTAGGGAAGCATTCTCAAAATAACTTCTGTAGTTGAAATCTGGCCACATTCTGCAGGATATTCACTCAAACACTGCTCCCAAAAAGGGACACAATGAAGAAATGCTTACGTGCACACTGCCACCTCCCCCCAGGCCTTTGTTTATAATTACCATGAGGCCCATCGGATTTTAAAGGATGTGGCACTGGTGAGTGGTTGGAGCTGCCCCATTTAGTGACGGAAAGCAGTGCTGATTCATTAATTCCGCCAGCAGTGCGGAGCAGCAAAATTTATTTAGTAATTCTGCATTACAAAAGTTTTACGGAATTTCTCAATTCCTCCCATTCCACTGGCTGAAATGAAAATTCTGACTAGCCCTAATCAATACACACCATCAGCTAGAAGCCAGTCGACACACACCGCCAGCAAAATCCCCAGTTCAAACACACCATCAGCCAAAAGCCAGTCCACATGCACCACCAGAAAAGCACCAGTCCACCCCCCCCCAGACAAATGTCAGTCTACACACACCGCCAGGCAAGGGCCTGTTTACACATACCACCAGCCAAGTGCAAATACACACACCGCCAGCCAAATGACAGTACACGCAGACTGTCAATCGAACTCCAGTTCACACATACACAGAAACCTTTCCTGGTGTCTAGTGGTTTTCTGCCCCCCCTTGGGGGCAGATGGGCCTAAAAGTATTGCCGATCTGCTCCCACAGGGGACATGAACAGCCAAAATGTGTGGCCAAAATAAAGGGGAGCTCTCTAAATTGTTCTTACAATTATCCATGGTGACTAGTGGGTTTCTGCGTCCCTTGGGGCAGATTGCCCTAAAAATATGGCTGGTTTGCCCCCAAGGGGGGCACAAAAGGCCAAAATATGTGCCCAAAATAAAGGGGAGCCACCCTTGCCTAAGGGGCCGCTCTTCAAATTGCACTAATTGTGCAAATTCTCTGGTGTCTAGTCACTTCCACCGCCCCAGAGGGCAGATCGGCATAAACACAGCCAATCTGCCCTCTGGGGCAGAATACAAAACAAAAGATGCCCAAGTGGTCGCTCCTCCAAAAAGGAAACAAGCTCTGGTGGTCTGGTGATCTCCCTCCCCCCAGAGGGCTGATGGCCAATCTGCTTTCTGTGGTGGGGCAGAAAACAGAAAATGCCCCCCAAGGGGAGCAACCCTTGCCCAAGGGATTGGTCCCCGAACAACAAAACAAGCCCTGGGATTCCAACCTGCCTGAAGGCATATTGGCCTAAAAATTACCAATCTGTTCTCTGGGGGACAGAACACAAACATAATGGCCCCCAAGGGGGGCAACTGTTGTTCAAGGAGTTGCTCCCACAACAACAAAACAAGTCCTGGTAATCTAGAGGTCTCCTCCCCAGAGGGCAGATCAACCTAAAAATGGCCAATCTGCCCTCTGGGGGATGGAATCCTCAAATAAATTCTCCCCCAAGAGGAGAGACCCTTGCCAAAGAGGTTGCTGCCCATCATCAATACCAAAAATAATATCCCTGGTGATCTAGTGGGTTTCAGCCCCCGGGGGCAGATCGGCCCAGAGAAAAACAAGCTGATCTACCCCCCAGGGGGGTCAAACGATAGATAAATAATTTGCCTCCATGGTGAGTGAATCTCGCTCGAGGGGCCGTTCCTCCACCACAAAATAAATCTCTGGTGGTCCAGTGATAGGATTCCTGCTCCATGATTGTGGCCCTCACCATGATTGTGGAGCAGGAATCCACTCTAAGTACAAACTCTTTCCTTTCCCCGTGTCTATTTTCTCCAATGCAACCCCCCCTGGAGATGGGTGCTTCCGCTGCCAACCCTGGTGGGGGGCTTTGGAGTGGCAAGGGGGGAGATCCAGCTCTTCGCCTGTGTGTGGATGAGAGGATGACTTGGATCCGTCTTCAGCACACCACCACTGTGTGTGAGGACGGCTCTAAGCCGTCCTCAGCACACAAGGGCTTAAAGTTTCATGAATATCTGTCACTTTGAGGGTACAGTCCATAAACTAGAGATGTTATATATTTTTGCATTGATGTATGTTATGAACTTTTTAGCACAATTTGTTTTACTATGCTTTACTGGTTTTATTGAAATCAAATAAAGTATTTTTTTAATTGACTAGTGCTTTTATGGTTTTATTGAAATCAAATAAAGTATTTTTTTAAATGACTATAGATGTCTTAAGGGATGCGTTCATCTCTAAATGCAGAGAACATGTACTCCATCAAGGTGACAGAGTCTTTTTTTCCGTTGCCCTGACGGATTACAAACTGTCCTCCAAGCTCTGAATCAGGTCCAAAGTAATTAAATGTGAAACTCTTTGCCTTCATTTATGAAAGACATTGTATGGAATCATTTCTTCTCCACTTTATGTTTGGCATCATACAAAAGTATGTATCAGACACCGTCCTAATGTAATACAAGCTGTAATAGTTCATGTAATATAATTTTATTGATTCACAAGGACCTGATTAACAATGAGTGCAGTGCATAGAGAGCATAAAAAGCAGCACATGATCTGTAATCCTAAGGGAGAATCCCACTTTGTGTGAAAATCGTTACTATGCATACCCATAGGATTCTGCATGGGTTAAACCCTTTGGTGTCGGAAACCAGAGAAACATTTGAAATGCTAAGGAATCTAGCCTACAATAAGAGGAATAAGTAGTAACAAGTCTGATGCAAAACTACTCAGAACTTTTTGTCTAAATAAATCAGGAAACCTACATATGATATGTAAGAAAGGAAGACAATAACACTTCCTGCTTGCAGAGAAATCAAAATATGTATGTACCTTGTAGATAGAATACAAAGGAAAATTCAAGGATGTGCCAAATCCTGCCCTGTTTGTAGAGCTACCCTTGCTGAAGAATGTAGTGCAGGTCAAAAAACCATAGGTCTGTGAGCAGGTTGTCCACGAGTACATCCTTACAAACCAGGCCAGTGTTGGCTGCAGCATGTCTGGGTTGGGGTGTGAAATTTACTTTCATTTGGAGTTTCTAAACTCACTTTAAACATTTACCTTGGAATTCTGGATTAACTTTGAAAATTTAATTTGCTCATTTGAATTCCAGTTTGACTATTGGAAATTTCGACTTTGTTAAGTTTTTTTGGAGGCTTTCATTTTGATATCACCATCCCATTTCTTTCATTGCGCATTTCACTTTCAATGCCCACAGAGTTTAGCTTGCTCCTTTAACTTAAGCATTATGTTAAATTGTATACCCACATATCTTACCAGTTACTTCCCCAGGGTCACCTTAATCCTGCATTTCAAAATACCCACCCTCTTCCCTGATCTGTTATTCACGTTTACATATTTTTCAGTCTACAGATAATGTTGGATATGTTGCCCTTGTGTGTGTTCTGTGTGAGCATTTCTCTTGATGTTGTTGTAAATGGGATGTCAGAATTGCTGTTAGCATATGGAAACATTTATCTTACATATTTAATGAAAATAAATGTATTCACATTTTTAGTCAAATGTGCACAAGAGATGACAGAGTAAAGGTGAGAGCAATCATATTTATAAGCCTAGGTAGGTAAAATCACACAATGCCATGTTTGGAATGAGTATACATACAGAATGTTTTGTAATGTTGGACAATAGTGACTGTGAGTGGTATGTGATATGGTGATTGGTAATGGGATGTGGTGCTGTTATTTATGGGGGGTGCATCCACACTCTCGCTATGCACATGGGGTCTCGATCAGTTCAGGCTCTGGGATTGATGGGTAAGTGGTAATCTCTGAAAGTACTTGTCCTCCTGGTTGAACTAGCAACACATATGCCCAGATGAGAGTCTGTGCTGGCTATACCAAAGAACACAAGTTCAGAAGATGCTTTGACACTTATCTAGCTGGGTAGCAGGGATGGGTAGTTGGGCCAGTCCTGGTTGTGCCATTGTGACACATGTGTTGCTCACTGATGCTGGTCTCTCCAGGGATGCGCTCAAAGGTGTTGGAAGGAGATAAAGAGATGTGGTCAACATGTACATGTTTTCCCTTTGTTTGGGTATGTGTCCAATGGTGTGGTGGGTATGTTTGCATGTGCTTGAATGAGCTGCTTGTCTTTTGTGTGTGGCTTGTGTGCTGTTTGCGGACATGAAGAGTGTATGGAGAGATTAGTAGTGAGTGTGATATAGCATTTGTTTAGTGCTTTGTGTATTTTCTCTGACCTGATGATGGTAATGTCTGGAAAAAGGTGGCTGTGAAGCTGGTGATGATGCATGGTGGAGAGGATACACTAGTTTGTGAGGGTGATACAGATGTGTGAACCAGGTCTGCTACCACTGGAGTGCAGATGCTACCTGAATGTTAGCATAATTACCCATCAACCATCTCTGCTCATACTGCCCCTTCCTTTTTTTGAGGTGCAGACCTCCATGTCAATTGCATTTACCATATCACTGACATCCTGATACATGTCCGTTTTCTGTGCTCCAGTGAGGCTGGGTGGGACAGGAACATGTAATTCGGGAGAGATGATCGCTATAAAGGGGACTGCAATGTCTGTCTTCTCCTAGATTTAATTTGTCTTTCTCATAATGCGAATGGTCTGTCTGCATCTTGCTAGATACTGCAGGACGTCAAGGCTCTGGCAGAAACTACTCACAGCATAAGGGAAAGAGTGCACAGATATATATATAGCCAGTAGGTAGTTATAGTTAGGACCTTGTTTCTATTCAAAAAGCGTTTTTTCTTTTGCCAATATCTTTGGCACCGTTTGACGAATCTTCGCGAAATTTTCAAAACTAAGGGCCCGCTCAGGTCAGCTCCTGCCGTGAAAGTTTCAGGGTGATTTGTCAAGCAGGGGCCAAGAAAAAAGGGGGGTCCCAAAATGCGTTTTCTCCATGTTAATTTCTATAGGAAACATTTGTCCCAGCTACAGCCCGAACTGCTGAACAGAATTACACCAAATTTGGCAGAAAGGTAGCTCTTGGTCCAGAGTGCAGTCTTTGCTTTAAATGGTGTAAATCTGTTCAGTAGTTCCTGAGAAATTCATACTTAATAAATATTAGTATCTGGTGACTGCGGTGGATCCGCGAACACTCCCGATCATGAGCTTGACTCTGATTGGCTGCCAACACTTCAAACCAGGAAGTGTTTGCAGCCATCTTGTGACTCGGTTGAACCGAGTCATAAGATAAAAGGTGAAAAAAGAAGAAAAGGGGCAGGGTAGAAACACCCTGACCCCTAGGCCCTGACCCCTAGGTCCACAGGGACCCCTAAATGCTTTTTTTCCTTTTTTTAAGTAAAGAAAAACCATAAGGCCGGCACTGGGGGGTGGGGTCCCCGCGGCCAAAATTGGCCTCAGGATGGGAGCCACGCGGCCCACCTCCAAATGTAATTATTTTTTTAAATGATGGGCAGGCCCCAGGGGATGGGGTCCCCGGGGCCAGAAGTGGATCAGGGAAGGAACCGGCAACTCACCCGGGGCCCTGCCCCCTCCCTGCACCACTCTGCAAGTGCACCTCCTGGCGTGCTCTGGGTTGGGGGATGAAGTCCCCTTCACTGGTGAGGGTCCTTAGGGGCCAACTAGGCTACCAGGTACCTCCAGTAAGCCCCATATAGTGGGATTGCTGAGAGGTGGTAGGAGGCCATGCCCCTTTTTACACCACTCTGCAAACGCGCCTCTTGGCCCACCGCTGGTGGGACGATGAGGTTCCCTTGTGTCCTGCGGACCTCAGAACTAAAGTGGACTTTATCCTCCAAGCAGCAGTGCACCAGGAGGTGTGTTTGCAGAGTGGTGTAAAAAAGGGGAGTGGCCTCTGACCACTCTTAGCAATCCAGCTGTTTGGGGCTTACTAGAGGTAACACGAGGGCTAGTTGGCCCCCATGCACCCTCAAGAGGCAAGGGGACTTCATCCCTCAACCAAGAGCATGCCAGGAAGTGCGTTTGCAGATTGGTGGAGAAAGGGGGCATGGCCTGTGTCCACCTCTCAGCAAACCCACTGAGTGGGGCTTACTGGAGGTAACAGGTAGGCTAGTTGGCCCCTAAAGACCCCCAGCAGC
Organism: Calotriton arnoldi; assembly: GCA_963921515.1. Classification (NCBI taxonomy): domain Eukaryota; kingdom Metazoa; phylum Chordata; class Amphibia; order Caudata; family Salamandridae; genus Calotriton; species Calotriton arnoldi. Next base: position 731,601 of record CAWUFW010007690.1, on the reverse strand, counting down.
GAACAGGACTTCAATCCCCATCCTAGAGCGCGCCAGGGAGCGCATTTGCAGAATTGTGTGCAAAGGGGTCTTGGCCTGCTATGCTTAGCAATCCTGCTGTGTGGGACTTACTGGAGGTAATAGGAGGGGTAGTTGGCCCCCAAGGATGTCCTTGGGGGCCAACTACCCCTCCTGTTACCTCAAGTAGGTCCAACACAGTGGGATTGCTAAGAGGTCTTTGGAGGCCACGCCCCCCTTTCTCCACCACTCGGCAAATGCGCCTCCTGGCACACTACTGGCTGGGGGATGAAGTCCACTTTACTGCTGAAGAACTTTGGGGGCCAAGAAGCCCTCCTGGTACCTCCTGTAAGTGCAATGCAGCGGAATTCCTGAGCGCTGGTGGAAGGCCCAGCCAACTTTCTCCGCCACTCTGCAAATGCGACTACTAGTTAAAGAAGCATTTGCAATGTAATAGGTCTCGCATTTGCAAGAGTTAGAGCTATTGGCGTTGTAAATCTAAAAGTGTTTTATTAATGTTTCTTGGAGTGTAGTGGATGTAGGTTGTATGTAGTGGAATTATGTGGAGAGAAAGTATGTGGTATTTAGTGTATAGGAATTATGTAGAGTGGGTTTATGTGTTATGGAGAGTAATTATGTGGTAGTATGTGTTGTAGAGTGGTAACCTCATGTTTAGTCTTCCTCATTTCCATAGAAGCTAAACTATAAACTCAATGAGACAAAAAAAGAAGGAACCACTGAGGAGTACTTCTGGACCTAGTCAGAGGTATGAGCAGGGCCAATGGAATCATACAACTGTTTGGTTGCACCGATTTTTGCATAATTAGACAGTTTCTGTGTTTGTCACATAATCCATCATCTGCTGCATAATCTGCAGATTTGAACAAAAAAAACCTTGTTTCTAGCTCAAACGGCTCAAACGTTACCAAAAATGCAGTGGCAAGTGTTACAGCGTGGTGGAAGGCCATTTGCAAATCTGGAATGGTCACCTGTTACTTATTGCTAAATGTGGGTGTTAAACTGGTGATAATGGTGCGCAAACCACTCTTGCTTCTTTCTTTGCCTCTCTTGCCTCTTTCTGCATTTCTCTTGCTTCTTTGTGCACCTTTCTTCCTTTTTCAGCACTTCTCTTGCCTCTTTCTGCACATCTCTATCGCTTTCTGCACCTCCCTTCTTTCTCTACCGCTCTTGCTTCTTTCAGCACCTCTCTTGCTTCTTTCTTCTGCACCTCTCTTGCCTCTTTCTGCAACTCTCTTGCCTCTTTCTGCACCTCTGTTGCTTCTTTCTGCACTTCTCTTACCTCTTTCTGTACCCTCTTCCCTCTTTCTGCACCTCTCTTGCCTCTTTTTGCACCTCTCTTGCCTGTTTCTGCCATTATCTTGCCTCTTTCTGCACCTCACTTGCTTCTTTCTGCACTTCCCTTGCATCTTTCTACAACCGTTTTGCCTCTTCCTGCACCCATCTTCCTGCCTGTTTCTGCACCTCTGCTGCCTCTTTCTGCACTTCTCTTGCCTCTTTCTGCACCCCTCTTGACTCTTTCTGCATCTCCATTGGTTCTTTCTGCACTTTTCTTGCTTTTTTCCACATCTCTCTTGCTTTTTCTGTACCCCTCTTGCCTCTTTCTGCACCCCACTTTCCTCTTTCTGCACCTCCCTTGCATGTTTCTGCAACTCTCTTGCCTCTTTCTGCAGTTCTCTTGTATCCTTCTGCACCTCTGTTGCTTCTTTCTGCACTTCTCTTGCCTCTTTCTGCACCCCTCTTGCCTGTTTCTGTACCTCGCTTGCCTCTTTCTGCATTTCTCTTGCTTTTTTCTGCACAATTCTTCTTTCTTTCTGCAACTCTCTTCTCTTTCATCACTTCTCTTGCTTCTTTTCAAACCTCTGTTGCTTCTTTCTGCACTTCTCTTGCCTCATTCTGCACTTCTCTTGCCTGTTTCTGCACCTCTCTTGCCTCTTTCTGCACTTCTGTTGCCTCTTTCTGTATATCACTTGCTTCTTTCTGCACCCCTCTTGCCTCTTTCTGCACCCCTCTTCCCTCTTTCGGCGCCTGTCTTCCCTCTGTCTGCACCTCTGTTCCCTCATTTTGCACCTCTTTTGCCTGTTTCTGCAACTCTCCTGCCTGTTTCTGCAGTTCTCTTGCCTCTTTCTGCACCTCTGTTGCTTCTTTCTGCACTTCTCTTGCCTCTTTCTGAAGTTCTCTTGCCCCTTTCTGGACCTCTGTTGCTTCTTTCTGCACTTCTCTTGCCTCTTTCTGCACCCCTCTTGCCTCTTTCTGCATCTTCAGTGGTTCTTTCTGCACTTTTCTTGCTTTTTTCCAAATCTCTCTTGCTTTTTTCTGTACCCCACTTGCCTCTTTCTGCACCCCACTTTCCTCTTTCTGCACCTCTCTTGCATGTTTCTGCAACTCTCTTGCCTCTTTATTCAGTTCTCTTGCATCCTTCTGCACCTCTGTTGCTTCTTTCTGCACTTCTCTTGCTTCTTTTTGCTCCCCTCTTGCCTGTTTCTGTACCTCGCTTGCCTCTTTCTGCACATCTCTTGCCTCTTTCTGCACTTCTCTTGCCTCTTTCTTCACCTCACTTGCCTCTTTATGCATTTTTCTTGCTTTTTTCTGCACCTCTCTTCTTTCTTTCTGCAACTCTCTTCTCTTTCATCACTTCTCTTGCTTCTTTTCACACCTCTGTTGCTTCTTTCAGCACTTCTCTTGCCTCGTTCTGCACTTCTCTTGCCTGTTTCTGCACCTCTCTTGCCTCTTTCTGCACCTCTCTTGCCTCTTTCTGTACCTCACTTGCTTCTTTCTACACCCTTCTTGCCTCTTTCTGCACCCCTCTTCCCTCTTTCGGCACCTGTCTTCCCTCTGTCTGCACCTCTGTTCCCTCATTTTGCACCTCTTTTGCCTGTTTCTGCAACTCGCTTGCCTGTTTCTGCAGTTCTCTTGCCTCTTTCTGCACCTCTGTTGCTTCTTTCTGCACTTCTCTTTCCACTTTCTGAAGTTCTCTTGCCTGTTTCTGCACCTCTCTTGCCTCTTTCTGCACTTCTCTTGCCTCTTTCTGTACCTCACTTGCTTCTTTCAGCACCCCTCTTGCATCTTTCTGCACCCCTCATCCCTCTTTCAGCACCTGTCTTCCCTCTGTCTGCACCTCTGTTCCCTCATTTTGCACCTCTTTTGCCTGTTTCTGCAACTCTCTTGCCTGTTTCTGCAGTTCTCTTGCCTCTTTCTGAAGTTCTCTTGCCTCTTTCTGGACCTCTGTTGCTTCTTTCTGCACTTCTCTTGCCTCTTTCTGCACCCCACTTGCCTCTTTCTGCATCTCCATTGGTTCTTTCTGCACTTTTCTTGCTTTTTTCCACATCTCTCGCTTTTTTCTGTACCCCTCTTGCCTCTTTCTGCACCTCACTTTCCTCTTTCTACACCTCTCTTGCATTTTTCTGCAACTCTCTTGCCTCTTTATGCAGTTCTCTTGCATCCTTCTGCACCTCTGTTGCTTCTTTCTGCATTTCTCTTGCCTCTTTCTGCAACCCTCTTGCCTGTTTCTGTACCTCGCTTGCCTCTTTCTGCACATCTCTTGCCTCTTTCTGCACTTCTCTTGCCCCTTTCTTCACCTCACTTGCCTCTTTATGCATTTTTCTTTCTTTTTTCTGCACCTCTCTTCTTTCTTTCTGCAACTCTCTTCTCTTTCATCACTTCTCTTGCTTCTTTTCACACCTCTGTTGCTTCTTTCAGCACTTTTCTTGCCTCGTTCTGCACTTCTCTTGCCTGTTTCTGCACATCTCTTGCCTCTTTCTGCACCTCTCTTGCCTCTTTCTGTACCTCACTTGCTTCTTTCTGCACCCTTCTTGCCTCTTTCTGCACCCCTCTTCCCTCTTTCGGCACCTGTCTTCCCTATGTCTCCACCTCTGTTCACTCATTTTGCACCTCTTTTGCCTGTTTCTGCAACTCGCTTGCCTGTTTCTGCAGTTCTCTTGCCTCTTTCTGCACCTCTGTTGCTTCTTTCTGCACTTCTCTTTCCACTTTCTGAAGTTCTCTTGCCTCTTTCTGCACCTCTGTTGCTTCTTTCTGCACTTCTCTTGCCTCTTCCTGTACCTCACTTGCTTCTTTCAGCACCCCTCTTGCATCTTTCTGCACCCCTCATCCCTCTTTCAACACCTGTCTTCCCTCTGTCTGCACCTCTGTTCCCTCATTTTGCACCTCTTTTGCCTGTTTCTGCAACTCTGTTGCCTGTTTCTGCAGTTCTCTTGCCTCTTTCTGAAGTTCTCTTGCCTCTTTCTGGACCTCTGTTGCTTCTTTCTGCACTTCTCTTGCCTCTTTCTGCACCCCTCTTGCCTCTTTCTGCATCTCCATTGGATCTTTCTACACTTTTCTTGCTTTTTTCCACATCTCTCGCTTTTTTATTTACCCCTCTTGCCTCTTTCTGCACCTCACTTTCCTCTTTCTACACCTCTCTTGCATGTTTCTGCAACTCTCTTGCCTCTTTATGCAGTTCTCTTGCATCCTTCTGCACATCTGTTGCTTCTTTCTGCATTTCTCTTGCCTCTTTCTGCACCCCTCTTGCCTGTTTCTGTACCTCGCTTGCCTCTTTCTGCACATCTCTTGCCTCTTTCTGCACTTCTCTTCTTTCTTTCTGCAACTCTCTTCTCTTTCATCACTTCTCTTGCTTCTTTTCACACCTCTGTTGCTTCTTTCAGCACTTCTCTTGCCTCGTTCTGCACTTCTCTTACCTGTTTCTGCACCTCTCTTGCCTCTTTCTGCACCTCTGTTGCCTCTTTCTGTACCTCACTTGCTTCTTTCTGCACCCTTCTTGCCTCTTTCTGCACCCCTCTTTCGGCACCTGTCTTCCCTCTGTTCCCTCATTTTGTACCTCTTTTGCCTGTTTCTGCAACTCTCTTGCCTGTTTCTGTACTTCTCTAGCCTCTTTCTGCACCTCTGTTCCCTCTTTCTTCACCTCTCCTGCCTGTTTCTACACCTCTATTGCCTCTTTCTGTACTTCTCTAGCCTCTTTCTGCACCTCTGTTGCTTCTTTCTGCACGTCTCTTGCCTCTTTCTGCACCCCTCTTGCCTCTTTCTGCACCTCTCTTGCTTATTTCTGCACCCCTCTTGCTTCTTTCTGCACCCTTCTTCCCTCTTTGTGCAACTCTCTTGCCTCTTTATGCACATCTCCTATCTCTTTCTGTGGTTCTCTTGCCTCTCTCTGCACCTCTTTTGCTTCTTTCTGCACTTCTGTTTCCTCTATCTGCACCCCTTCTTGCCTCTTTCTCACCTCTGTTGGTTTTTCTGCACTGCACTTGCTTCTTTCTTCACCTCTCTTGCAAATTTCTACACCCCTCTTGCCTCTTTCTGCACCCCTCTTCCCTCTTTCTGCACCTGTCTTGCCTCTGTCTGCACCCCTGTTCCCTAATTTTGCACTTCTTTTGCCTGTTTCTGCAACTCTCTTGCCTGTTTCTGCAGTTCTCTTGCCTCTTTCTGCACCTCTGTTTCTTCTTTCGGCACTTCTCTTTCTTTTTTCTGCACCTCTCTTGCTTCTTTCTGTACCCCTCTTCCCTCTTTCGGCACCTGTCTTCCCTCTGTCTGCACCTCTGTTCCCTCATTTTGCACCTCTTTTGACTGTTTCTGCAACTCGCTTGCCTGTTTCTGCAGTTCTCTTGCCTCTTTCTGCACCTCTGTTGCTTCTTTCTGCACTTCTCTTTCCACTTTCTGAAGTTCTCTTGCCTGTTTCTGCACCTCTCTTGCCTCTTTCTGCACTTCTCTTGCCTCTTTCTGTACCTCACTTGCTTCTTTCAGCACCCCTCTTGCATCTTTCTGCACCCCTCATCCCTCTTTCAGCACCTGTCTTCCCTCTGTCTGCACCTCTGTTCCCTCATTTTGCACCTCTTTTGCCTGTTTCTGCAACTCTCTTGCCTGTTTCTGCAGTTCTCTTGCCTCTTTCTGAAGTTCTCTTGCCTCTTTCTGGACCTCTGTTGCTTCTTTCTGCACTTCTCTTGCCTCTTTCTGCACCCCTCTTGCCTCTTTCTGCATCTCCATTGGTTCTTTCTGCACTTTTCTTGCTTTTTTCCACATCTCTCGCTTTTTTCTGTACCCCTCTTGCCTCTTTCTGCACCTCACTTTCCTCTTTCTACACCTCTCTTGCATTTTTCTGCAACTCTCTTGCCTTGCAGTTCTCTTGCATCCTTCTGCACCTCTGTTGCTTCTTTCTGCATTTCTCTTGCCTCTTTCTGCACCCCTCTTGCCTGTTTCTGTACCTCGCTTGCCTCTTTCTGCACATCTCTTGCCTCTTTCTGCACTTCTCTTCTTTCTTTCTGCAACTCTCTTCTCTTTCATCACTGCTCTTGCTTCTTTTCACACCTCTGTTGCTTCTTTCAGCACTTCTCTTGCCTCGTTCTGCACTTCTCTTACCTGTTTCTGCACCTCTCTTGCCTCTTTCTGCACCTCTGTTGCCTCTTTCTGTACCTCACTTGCTTCTTTCTGCACCCTTCTTGCCTCTTTCTGCACCTGTCTTCCCTCTTTCGGCACCTGTCTTCACCTCTGTTCCCTCATTTTGTACCTCTTTTGCCTCTTTCTGCAACTCTCTTGCCTGTTTCTGTACTTCTCTAGCCTCTTTCTGCACCTCTGTTCCCTCTTTCTTCACCTCTCCTGCTTGTTTCTACACCTCTATTGCCTCTTTCTGTACTTCTCTAGCCTCTTTCTGCACCTCTGTTGCTTCTTTCTGCACTTCTCTTGCCTCATTCTGCACTTCTCTTGCCTGTTTCTGCACCTCTCTTGCCTCTTTCTGCACTTCTGTTGCCTCTTTCTGTATCTCACTTGCTTCTTTCTGCACCCCTCTTGCCTCTTTCTGCACCCCTCTTCCCTCTTTCGGCGCCTATCTTCCCTCTGTCTGCACCTCTGTTCCCTCATTTTGCACCTCTTTTGCCTGTTTCTGCAACTCTCCTGCCTGTTTCTGCAGTTCTCTTGCCTCTTTCTGCACCTCTGTTGCTTCTTTCTGCACTTCTCTTGCCTCTTTCTGAAGTTCTCTTGCCCCTTTCTGGACCTCTGTTGCTTCTTTCTGCACTTCTCTTGCCTCTTTCTGCACCCCTCTTGCCTCTTTCTGCATCTCCAGTGGTTCTTTCTGCACTTTTCTTGCTTTTTTCCAAATCTCTCTTGCTTTTTTCTGTACCCCACTTGCCTCTTTCTGCACCCCACTTTCCTCTTTCTGCACCTCTCTTGCATGTTTCTGCAACTCTCTTGCCTCTTTATGCAGTTCTCTTGCATCCTTCTGCACCTCTGTTGCTTCTTTCTGCACTTCTCTTGCCTCTTTTTGCTCCCCTCTTGCCTGTTTCTGTACCTCGCTTGCCTCTTTCTGCACATCTCTTGCCTCTTTCTGCACTTTTCTTGCCCCTTTCTTCACCTCACTTGCCTCTTTATGCATTTTTCTTTCTTTTTTCTGCACCTCTCTTCTTTCTTTCTGCAACTCTCTTCTCTTTCATCACTTCTCTTGCTTCTTTTCACACCTCTGTTGCTTCTTTCAGCACTTTTCTTGCCTCGTTCTGCACTTCTCTTGCCTGTTTCTGCACCTCTCTTGCCTCTTTCTGCACCTCTCTTGCCTCTTTCTGTACCTCACTTGCTTCTTTCTGCACCCTTCTTGCCTCTTTCTGCACCCCTCTTCCCTCTTTCGGCACCTGTCTTCCCTATGTCTGCACCTCTGTTCACTCATTTTGCACCTCTTTTGCCTGTTTCTGCAACTCGCTTGCCTGTTTCTGCAGTTCTCTTGCCTCTTTCTGCACCTCTGTTGCTTCTTTCTGCACTTCTCTTGCCTCTTCCTGTACCTCACTTGCTTCTTTCATCACCCCTCTTGCATCTTTCTGCACCCCTCATCCCTCTTTCAACACCTGTCTTCCCTCTGTCTGCATCTCTGTTCCCTCATTTTGCACCTCTTTTGCCTGTTTCTGCAACTCTGTTGCCTGTTTCTGCAGTTCTCTTGCCTCTTTCTGAAGTTCTCTTGCCTCTTTCTGGACCTCTGTTGCTTCTTTCTGCACTTCTCTTGCCTCTTTCTGCACCCCTCTTGCCTCTTTCTGCATCTCCATTGGATCTTTCTGCACTTTTCTTGCTTTTTTCACATCTCTCGCTTTTTTATTTACCCCTCTTGCCTCTTTCTGCACCTCACTTTCCTCTTTCTACACCTCTCTTGCATGTTTCTGCAACTCTCTTGCCTCTTTATGCAGTTCTCTTGCATCCTTCTGCACCTCTGTTGCTTCTTTCTGCATTTCTCTTGCCTCTTTCTGCACCCCTCTTGCCTGTTTCTGTACCTCGCTTGCCTCTTTCTGCACATCTCTTGCCTCTTTCTGCACTTCTCTTCTTTCTTTCTGCAACTCTCTTCTCTTTCATCACTTCTCTTGCTTCTTTTCACACCTCTGTTGCTTCTTTCAGCACTTCTCTTGCCTCGTTCTGCACTTCTCTTACCTGTTTCTGCACCTCTCTTGCCTCTTTCTGCACCTCTGTTGCCTCTTTCTGTACCTCACTTGCTTCTTTCTGCACCCTTCTTGCCTCTTTCTGCACCCCTCTTCCCTCTTCCGGCACCTGTCTTCCCTCTGTTCCCTCATTTTGTACCTCTTTTGCCTGTTTCTGCAACTCTCTTGCCTGTTTCTGTACTTCTCTAGCCTCTTTCTGCACCTCTGTTCCCTCTTTCTTCACCTCTCCTGCCTGTTTCTACACCTCTATTGCCTCTTTCTGTACTTCTCTAGCCTCTTTCTGCACCTCTGTTGCTTCTTTCTGCACTTCTCTTGCCTCTTTCTGCACCCCTCTTGCCTCTTTCTGCACCTCTCTTGCTTATTTCTGCACCCCTCTTGCTTCTTTCTGCACCCTTCTTCCCTCTTTGTGCAACTCTCTTGCCTCTTTATGCACATCTCCTATCTCTTTCTGTGGTTCTCTTGCCTCTCTCTGCACCTCTTTTGCTTCTTTCTGCACTTCTGTTTCCTCTATCTGCACCCCTTCTTGCCTCTTTCTCACCTCTGTTGGTTTTTCTGCACTGCACTTGCTTCTTTCTTCACCTCTCTTGCAAATTTCTACACCCCTCTTGCCTCTTTCTGCATCTCTCTTCCCTCTTTCTGCACCTGTCTTGCCTCTGTCTGCACCCCTGTTCCCTAATTTTGCACTTCTTTTGCCTGTTTCTGCAATTCTCTTGCCTGTTTCTGCAGTTCTCTTGCCTCTTTCTGCACCTCTGTTTCTTCTTTCGGCACTTCTCTTTCTTTTTTCTGCACCTCTCTTGCTTCTTTCTGTACCCCTCGTGCCTCTTTCTGCACCCCTCTTTCCTCTTTCTTCACCCTTGCCTCTTTCTGCAGTTCTCTTGCCTCCTTCTGCACCTCTGTTTCTTCTTTATGCACTTCTCTTGCCTCTTTCTACATCCCTCTTGCCTGTTTCTACACCCCACTTGCCTCTTTCTGCACCTCTCTTGCCTCTTTCTGCACCTCACTTGCTTCTTTCTGCACCCCTCTTGCCTCTCTCTGTACCCCTCTTTCCGTACCTCACTTGCCTCTTTCTGCACCCCTGTTCCCTCTTTCTGCACCTCTCCTGCCTGTTTCTACACCTCTGTTGCCTCTTTCTGCACTTCTCTAGCCTCTATCTGCACCTCTTTTGCTTCTTTCTGCACTTGTCTTGCCTCTTTCTGCACCCCTCTTGCCTCTTTCTGCACCTCTGTTTCTTCTTTCTGCACTTCTATGGCTTCTTTCTGCACCTCTCTTGCTTCTTTCTGCACCCCTCTTGCTTCTTTCTGCACCCTTCTTCCCTCTTTGTGCACCTCTCTTGCCTCTTTCTGTACCTCTCTTGTCTCTTTCTGCGGTTCTCTTGCCTCTTTCAGCACCTCTTTTGCTTCTTTCTGTACTTCTGTTTCCTCGATCTGCACCCCTTCTTGACCCTTTCTCACATCTGTTGGTTTTTCTGCACTGCTCTTGCTTCTTTCTGTACCTCTCTTGCAAATTTCAACACCCCTCTTGCCTCTTTCTGCATCCCTCTTCCCTCTGTCTGCACCCCTGTTCCCTAATTTTGCACTTCTTTTGCCTGTTTCTGCAACTCTCTTGCCTGTTTCTGCAGTTCTCTTGCCTCTTGCTGCACCCCTCTTCCAACTTTCTGCACCTCTCTTGCCTCTTTCTGTACCTCTCTTGCCTGTTTCTGCACCTCTGTTGCTTCTTTCTATACTTCTCTTGCTTCTTTCTGCACCTCTCTTGCTTCTTTCTGTACCCGTTGCCTCTTTTTGCACCTGTCTTCCCTCTTTCTGCACCTCTCTTGCCTCTTTCTGCACCACTCTTGCCTTTTCCTGCACCTCTTATCTTCTTTCTGCACTTTCTTGCTTCTTTCAGCACTTCTCTTGCCTCGTTCTGCACTTCTCTTGCCTGTTTCTGCACCTCTCTTCTCTCTTTCTTCACCTCTGTTGCCTCTTTCTGTACCTCACTTGCTTCTTTCAGCACCCCTCTTGCCTCTTTCTGCACCCCTCTTCCCTCTTTCGGCACCTGTCTTCCCTCTGTCTGCACCTCTGTTCCCTCATTTTGAACCTCTCTTGCCTGTTTCTGCAGTTCTCTTGCCTCTTTCTGCACCTCTGTTGCTTCTTTCTGCACTTCTCTTGCCTCTTTCTGCACCCCTCTTGTCTGTTTCTGCACCTAAATTGGTTCTTTTTGTACTTCTCTTGCTTTTTCTGCACCTCTCTTGCTTCTTTCTGCACCCCTCTTGCCTCTTTCTACACCCCTCTTTTGTCTTTCTGCACCTCTATTGCCTCTTTCTGCAGTTCTCTTGCCTCCTTCTGTACCTCTGTTTCTTCTTTCTGCACTTCTCTTGCCTCTTTCTGCATCCTCTTGCCTGTTTCTGCACCTCACTTGCCTCTTTCTGCACCTCTCTTTAATCTTTCTGCACTTCTCTTGCCTCTTTCTGACCCTCATTTGCCTCTTTCTGCACTTCTCTTGCTTTTTTCTGCACCTCTCTTGCTTCCTTCTGCAACTCTCTTGTCTCTTTCATCACTTCTCTTGCTTCTTTCTACACCTCTGTTGCTTCTTTCCACACTTCTCTTGCTTCTTTCTGCACCTCTCTTGCCTGTTTCTGCACCTCAATCGCCTCTTTCTGCACCTCTATTGCCTCTTTCTGCACTTCTCTTGCCTCTTTCTGCACCTCACTTGCCTCTTTCTGCACTTCTCTTGCTTATTTCTGCACCTCTCTTGTTACTTTCTGCAACTCTTTTGTCTCTTTCATCACTTCTCTTGCTTCTTTCAACACCTCTGTTGCTTCTTTCAGAACTTTTCTTGCCCCTATCTGCACTTCTCTTGCCTGTTTCTGCACCTGTCTTGCCTCTTTCTGCACCTCTCTTGCCACTTTCTGCACCTCACTTGCTTCTTTCTGCACCCCTCTTGCCTCTTTCTGTACCCCTCTTCCCTCTTTCTGTCCCTCTCTTGCCTCTGTCTGCACCCCTGTTCCCTCTTTCTGCACCTCTCCTGCCTGTTTCTACACCTCTATTGCCTCTTTCTGCACTTCTCTAACCTCTTTCTGCACCTCTGTTGCTTCTTTCTGCACCCCTCTTGCCTCTTTCTGTACCTCTCTTGCTTATTTCTGCACCCCTCTTGCTTCTTTCTGCACCCTTCTTCCCTCTTTGTGCAACTCTCTTGCCTCTTTATGCACATCTCCTATCTCTTTCTGTGGTTCTCTTGCCTCTCTCTGCACCTCTTTTGCTTCTTTCTGCACTTCTGTTTCCTCTATCTGCACCCCTTCTTGCCTCTTTCTCACCTCTGTTGGTTTTTCTGCACTGCACTTGCTTCTTTCTTCACCTCTCTTGCAAATTTCTATACCCCTCTTGCCTCTTTCTGCATCCCTCTTCCCTCTTTCTGCACCTGTCTTGCCTCTGTCTGCACCCCTGTTCCCTAATTTTGCACTTCTTTTGCCTGTTTCTGCAACTCTCTTGCCTGTTTCTGCAGTTCTCTTGCCTCTTTCTGCACCTCTGTTTCTTCTTTCGGCACTTTTCTTTCTTTTTTCTGCACCTCTCTTGCTTCTTTCTGTACCCCTCGTGCCTCTTTCTGCACCCCTCTTTCCTCTTTCTTCACCCTTGCCTCTTTCTGCAGTTCTCTTGCCTCCTTCTGCACCTCTGTTTCTTCTTTATGCACTTCTCTTGCCTCTTTCTACATCCCTCTTGCCTGTTTCTACACCCCACTTGCCTCTTTCTGCACCTCTCTTGCCTCTTTCTGCACCTCACTTGCTTCTTTCTGCACCCCTCTTGACTCTCTCTGTACCCCTCTTTCCGTACCTCTCTTGCCTCTTTCTGCACCCCTGTTCCCTCTTTCTGCACCTCTCCTGCCTGTTTCTACACCTCTGTTGCCTCTTTCTGCACTTCTCTAGCCTCTATCTGCACCTCTTTGCTTCTTTCTGCACTTGTCTTGCCTCTTTCTGCACCCCTCTTGCCTCTTTCTGCACCTCTGTTTCTTCTTTCTGCACTTCTATGGCTTCTTTCTGCACCTCTCTTGCTTCTTTCTGCACCCCTCTTGCTTCTTTCTGCACCCTTCTTCCCTCTTTGTGCACCTCTCTTGCCTCTTTCTGTACCTCTCTTGTCTCTTTCTGCGGTTCTCTTGCCTCTTTCAGCACCTCTTTTGCTTCTTTCTGTACTTCTGTTTCCTCGATCTGCACCCCTTCTTGCCCCTTTCTCACATCTGTTGGTTTTTCTGCACTGCTCTTGCTTCTTTCTGCACCTCTCTTGCAAATTTCAACACCCCTCTTGCCTCTTTCTGCATCCCTCTTCCCTCTGTCTGCACCCCTGTTCCCTAATTTTGCACTTCTTTTGCCTGTTTCTGCAACTCTCTTGCCTGTTTCTGCAGTTCTCTTGCTGCACCACTCTTCCAACTTTCTGCACCTCTCTTGCCTCTTTCTGTACCTCTCTTGCCTGTTTCTGCACCTCTGTTGCTTCTTTCTGTACTTCTCTTGCTTCTTTCTGCACCTCTCTTGCTTCTTTCTGTACCCGTTGCCTCTTTTTGCACCTGTCTTCCCTCTTTCTGCACCTCTCTTGCCTCTTTCTGCACCATTCTTGCCTTTTCCTGCACCTCTTTTGCTTCTTTCTGCACTTTCTTGCTTCTTTCAGCACTTCTCTTGCCTCGTTCTGCACTTCTCTTGCCTGTTTCTGCACCTCTCTTCTCTCTTTCTTCACCTCTGTTGCTCTCTTTCTGTACCTCACTTGCTTCTTTCAGCACCCCTCTTGCCTCTTTCTGCACCCTCTTCCCTCTTTCGGCACCTGTCTTCCCTCTGTCTGCACCTCTGTTCCCTCATTTTGCACCTCTCTTGCCTGTTTCTGCAGTTCTCTTGCCTCTTTCTGCACCTCTGTTGCTTCTTTCTGCACTTCTCTTGCCTCTTTCTGCACCCCTCTTGTCTGTTTCTGCACCTAAATTGGTTCTTTTTGTACTTCTCTTGCTTTTTCTGCACCTCTCTTGCTTCTTTCTGCATCCCTCTTGCCTCTTTCTACACCCCTCTTTTGTCTTTCTGCACCTCTATTGCCTCTTTCTGCAGTTCTCTTGCCTCCTTCTGTACCTCTGTTTCTTCTTTCTGCACTTCTCTTGCCTCTTTCTGCATCCCTCTTGCCTGTTTCTGCACCTCACTTGCCTCTTTCTGCACCTCTCTTTAATCTTTCTGCACTTCTCTTGCCTCTTTCTGCCCCTCATTTGCCTCTTTCTGCACTTCTCTTGCTTTTTTCTGCACCTCTCTTGATTCCTTCTGCAACTCTCTTGTCTCTTTCATCACTTCTCTTGCTTCTTTCTACACCTCTGTTGCTTCTTTCCACACTTCTCTTGCCTCTTTCTGCACCTCTCTTGCCTGTTTCTGCAGCTCAATCGCTTCTTTCTGCACCTCTATTGCCTCTTTCTGCACTTCTCTTGCCTCTTTCTGCACCTCACTTGCCTCTTTCTGCACTTCTCTTGCTTATTTCTGCACCTCTCTTGTTACTTTCTGCAACTCTCTTGTCTCTTTCATCACTTCTCTTGCTTCTTTCTACACCTCTGTTGCTTCTTTCAGAACTTTTCTTGCCCCTATCTGCACTTCTCTTGCCTGTTTCTGCACCTCTCTTGCCTCTTTCTGCTCCTCTGTTGCTACTTTCTGCACCTCACTTGCTTCTTTCTGCACCCCTCTCACCTCTTTCTGCACCCCTCTTCCCTCTTTCTGTACCTCTCTTGCCTCTTTCTTCACCCCTCTTCCCTCTTTCTGCACCTCTCCTGCCTGTTTCTACACCTCTATTGCCTCTTTCTGCACTTCTCTAACCTCTTTCTGCACCTCTGTTGCTTCTTTCTGCACTTCTCTTGCGCCTTTCTGCACCCCTCTTGCCTCTTTCTGTACCTCTCTTGCTTATTTCTGCACCCCTCTTGCTTCTTTCTGCACCCTTCTTCCCTCTTTGTGCAACTCTCTTGCCTCTTTATGCACCTCTCCTGTCTCTTTCTGTGGTTCTCTTGCCTCTTTCTGCACTCTTTTGCTTCTTTCTGCACTTCTGTTTCCTCTATCTGCACCCCTTATTGCCTCTTTCTCACATCTGTTGGTTTTTCTGCACTGCACTTGCTTCTTTCTGCACCTCTCTTGCTAATTTCTACACCCTCTTGCCTCTTTCTGCACCCCTCTTCCTCTTTCTGCACCTGTCTTGCCTCTGTCTGCACCCCTGTTCCCTAATTTTGCACTTCTTTTGCCTGTTTCTGCAACTCTCTTGCCTGTTTCTGCAGTTCTCTTGCCTCTTTCTGCACCTCTGTTTCTTCTTTCTGCACTTCTCTTGCTTCTTTCTGCATCCCTCTTGCCTCTTTCTGCACCTCCGTTGGTTCTTTTTGTACTTCTCTTTCTTTTTTCCGCACCTCTCTTGCTTCTTTCTGTACCCCTCATGCCTCTTTCTGCACCCCTCTTTCCTCTTTCTTCACCCTTGCCTCTTTCTGCAGTTCTCTTGCCTCCTTCTGCACCTCTGTTTCTTCTTTATGCACTTCTCTTGCCTCTTTCTACATCCCTCTTGTATGTTTCTACACCACACTTGCCTCTTTCTATACCTCTCTTGCCTCTTTCTGCACCTCACTTGCTTCTTTTTGCACCCCTCTTGCCTCTTTCTGTACCCCTCTTTCTGCACCTCTCCTGCCTGTTTCTACACCTCTGTTGCCTCTTTCTGCACTTCTCTAGCCTCTTTCTGCACCTCTGTTGCTTCTTTCTACACTTCTCTTGCCTCTTTCTGCACCCCTCTTGCCTCTTTCTGCACCTCTGTTTCTTCTTTCTGCACTTCTATGGCTTCTTTCTGCACCTCTCTTGCTTCTTTCTGTACCCCTCTTGCTTCTTTCTGTACCCTTCTTCCCTCTTTGTGCACCTCTCTTGCCTCTTTCTGCACCTCTCTTGTCTCTTTCTGCACCTCACTTGCTTCTTTCTGCACCCCTCTTGCCTCTCTCTGTACCCCTCTATCCGTACCTCTCTTGCCTCTTTCTGCACCCCTGTTCCCTCTTTCTGCACCTCTCCTGCCTGTTTCTACACCTCTGTTGCCTCTTTCTGCACTTCTCTAGCCTCTATCTGCACCTCTTTTGCTTCTTTCTGCACTTGTCTTGCCTCTTTCTGCACCCCTCTTGCCTCTTTCTGCACCTCTGTTTCTTCTTTCTGCACTTCTATGGCTTCTTTCTGCACCTCTCTTGCTTCTTTCTGCACCCCTCTTGCTTCTTTCTGCACCCTTCTTCCCTCTTTGTGCACCTCTCTTGCCTCTTTCTGTACCTCTCTTGTCTCTTTCTGCGGTTCTCTTGCCTCTTTCAGCACCTCTTTTGCTTCTTTCTGTACTTCTGTTTCCTCGATCTGCACCCCTTCTTGCCCCTTTCTCACATCTGTTGGTTTTTCTGCACTGCTCTTGCTTCTTTCTGCACCTCTCTTGCAAATTTCAACACCCCTCTTGCCTCTTTCTGCATCCCTCTTCCCTCTGTCTGCACCCCTGTTCCCTAATTTTGCACTTCTTTTGCCTGTTTCTGCAACTCTCTTGCCTGTTTCTGCAGTTCTCTTGCCTCTTGCTTCACCCCTCTTCCAACTTTCTGCACCTCTCTTGCCTCTTTCTGTACCTCTCTTGCCTGTTTCTGCACCTCTGTTGCTTCTTTCTGTACCTCTCTTGCCTGTTTCTGCACCTCTGTTGCTTCTTTCTGTACTTCTCTTGCTTCTTTCTGCACCTCTCTTGCCTCTTTCTGCACCACTCTTGCCTTTTTCTGCACCTCTTTTGCTTCTTTCTGCACTTTCTTGCTTCTTTCAGCACTTCTCTTGCCTCGTTCTGCACTTCTCTTGCCTGTTTCTGCACCTCTCTTCTCTCTTTCTTCACCTCTGTTGCCTCTTTCTGTACCTCACTTGCTTCTTTCAGCACCCCTCTTGCCTCTTTCTGCACCCCTCTTCCCTCTTTCGGCACCTGTCTTCCCTCTGTCTGCACCTCTGTTCCCTCATTTTGCACCTCTCTTGCCTGTTTCTGCAGTTCTCTTGCCTCTTTCTGCACCTCTGTTGCTTCTTTCTGCACTTCTCTTGCCTCTTTCTGCACCCCTCTTGTCTGTTTCTGCACCTAAATTGGTTCTTTTTGTACTTCTCTTGCTTTTTCTGCACCTCTCTTGCTTCTTTCTGCACCCCTCTTGCCTCTTTCTACACCCCTCTTTTGTCTTTCTGCACCTCTATTGCCTCTTTCTGCAGTTCTCTTGCCTCCTTCTGTACCTCTGTTTCTTCTTTCTGCACTTCTCTTCCCTCTTTCTGCATCCCTCTTGCCTGTTTCTGCACGTCACTTGCCTCTTTCTGCACCTCTCTTTAATCTTTCTGCACTTCTCTTGCCTCTTTCTGCCCCTCATTTGCCTCTTTCTGCACTTCTCTTGCTTTTTTCTGCACCTCTCTTGCTTCCTTCTGCAACTCTCTTGTCTCTTTCATCACTTCTCTTGCTTCTTTCTACTCCTCTGTTGCTTCTTTCCACACTTCTTTTGCCTCTTTCTGCACCTCTCTTGCCTGTTTCTGCACCTCAATCGCCTCTTTCTGCACCTCTATTGCCTCTTTCTGCACTTCTCTTGCCTCTTTCTGCACCTCACTTGCCTCTTTCTGCACTTCTCTTGCTTTTTTCTGCACCTCTCTTGTTACTTTCTGCAACTCTCTTGTCTCTTTCATCACTTCTCTTGCTTCTTTCTACACCTCTGTTGCTTCTTTCAGCACTTTTCTTGCCCCTATCTGCACTTCTCTTGGCTGTTTCTGCACCTGTCTTGCCTCTTTCTGCACCTCTCTTGCCACTTTCTGCACCTCACTTGCTTCTTTCTGCACCCTTCTTGCCTCTTTCTGTACCCCTCTTCCCTCTTTCTGTACCTCTCTTGCCTCTTTCTGCACCCCTGTTCCCTCTTTCTGCACCTCTCCTGCCTGTTTCTACACCTCTATTGCCTCTTTCTGCACTTCTCTAACCTCTTTCTGCACCTCTGTTGCTTCTTTCTGCACTTCTCTTGCCTCTTTCTGCACCCCTCTTGCCTCTTTCTGTACCTCTCTTGCTTATTTCTGCACCCCTCTTGCTTCTTTCTGCACCCTTCTTCCCTCTTTGTGCAACTCTCTTGCCTCTTTATGCACCTCTCCTGTCTCTTTCTGTGGTTCTCTTGCCTCTTTCTGCACTCTTTTGCTTCTTTCTGCACTTCTGTTTCCTCTATCTGCACCCCTTCTTGCCTCTTTCTCACCTCTGTTGGTTTTTCTGCACTGCACTTGCTTCTTTCTGCACCTCTCTTGCAAATTTATACACCCCTCTTGCCTCTTTCTGCACCCCTCTTCCCTCTTTCTGCACCTGTCTTGCCTCTGTCTGCACCCCTGTTCCCTAATTTTGCACTTCTTTTGCCTGTTTCTGCAACTCTCTTGCCTGTTTCTGCAGTTCTCTTGCCTCTTTCTGCACCTCTGTTTCTTCTTTCTGCACTTCTCTTTCTTCTTTCTGCATCCCTCTTGCCTCTTTCTGCACCTCCGTTGGTTCTTTTTGTACTTCTCTTTCTTTTTTCCGCACCTCTCTTGCTTCTTTCTGTACCCCTCATGCCTCTTTCTGCACCCCTCTTTCCTCTTTCTTCACCCTTGCCTCTTTCTGCAGTTCTCTTGCCTCATCTGCACCTCTGTTTCTTCTTTATGCACTTCTCTTGCCTCTTTCTACATCCCTCTTGCCTGTTTCTACACCTCACTTGCCTCTTTCTACACCTCTCTTGCCTCTTTCTGCACCTCACTTGCTTCTTTTTGCACCCCTCTTGCCTCTTTCTGTACCCCTCTTTCCGTACCTCTCTTGCCTCTTTCTGCACCCCTGTTCCCTCTTTCTGCACCTCTCCTGCCTGTTTCTACACCTCTGTTGCCTCTTTCTGCACTTCTCTAGCCTCTTTCTGCACCTCTGTTGCTTCTTTCTACACTTCTCTTGCCTCTTTCTGCACCCCTCTTGCCTCTTTCTGCACCTCTGTTTCTTCTTTCTGCACTTCTATGGCTTCTTTCTGCACCTCTCTTGCTTCTTTCTGTACCCCTCTTGCTTCTTTCTGCACCCTTCTTCCCTCTTTGTGCACCTCTCTTGCCTCTTTCTGTACCTCTCTTGTCTCTTTCTGCGGTTCTCTTGCCTCTTTCAGCACCTCTTTTGCTTCTTTCTGTACTTCTGTTTCCTCTATCTGCACCCCTTCTTGCCTCTTTCTCACCTCTGTTGGTTTTTCTGCACTGCTCTTGCTTCTTTCTGCACCTCTCTTGCAAATTTCTACACCCCTCTTGCCTCTTTCTGCATCCCTCTTCCCTCTGTCTGCACCCCTGTTCCCTAATTTTGCACTTCTTTTGCCTGTTTTTCCAACTCTCTTGCCTGTTACTGCAGTTCTCTTGCTGTACCCCTCTTCCATCTTTCTGCACCTCTCTTGCCTCTTTCTGTACCTCTCTTGCCTCTTTCTGCACCTCTGTTGCTTCTTTCTGTACTTCTCTTGCTTCTTTCTGCACCTCTCTTGCTTCTTTCTGCACCCGTTGCCTCTTTTTGCACCTGTCTTCCCTCTTTCTGCACCTCTCTTGCCTCTTTCTGCACCCCTCTTGCCTTTTCCCGCACCTCTTTTGCTTCTTTCTGCACTTTCTTGCTTCTTTCTGCACCTCTCTTGCTTCTCTCTTTACCCCTCTAGCCTCTTTCTGCACCTTTCTTCCCTTTTTCTGTACCTCTCTTGCCTCTTTCTGCACTTCTCTTGCTTCTTTCTGTACTTCTCTCACCTCATTCTGTACTCAAATGGGAAGGGCAAGCTGTCAAGTTTAAAGGTCAGTGTGCTCTTGTGACTGAGGTATATGTCTACTTGTATAGGTATTCTCACATGTGTTATGCATCTGCAAATGGTAGCTTAAAAAGCGGGTAGGTGGTTAAATGTTCTCAGTTCTGCTCTGTCATTCGGTTGCACAGGCAGACATGTCTTATATATATAGGTGTTATAGAGCCCCTCAAATATACTATTGAATACCCATGTGCTCTGTATTATGAGCAGAAAGAAATACATGCACCTTTTTGTACACAAATATACATAGTATGCTGTTTGAAACACAGGTATTCAAGTATTTGTATGTTTATTTTTATGTAACATGTTCGTAGGTAAAAGCAGAGACACATGCATGCATACCTTCACAAACTTGGTCAGACTTACAACAGTGATATGGTTAGGATTGCTGTTTTACATTTGGTAGGCCTAACATTCTGAGCAGTCGATGAATAGTGAACCTTCAAGAGAAAAGTGAGGTTTAATACATCTTGGGAGAAGGATTAGTGATTAGGCTACTTTGTATGAGTCTGTGGTAAGGTATAGTCGAAAAAGGCCTCGTTCTGCACCTCTGTTGCCTCTTTCTGCATTTTTCTTGCTTCTTTCTGCACCTTTCTTCCTCTTTCTGTACATGTCCTACCTATGTAGGCATAGTTAGAAATTATCATTTGAAAAACCATAGAAATTCACTGGGAAAAACAGAGGTTTCAGGGACGTTATAGTTAGGAATTAGCATTTAAAAAGCCTTTGAAAATCACTGATAGAAACAGAGGTTTCAGGGATGTTATAGTTAGGAATTAGCATTTAAAAAATCTTAGAAATTCACTGAAAAAACCACAGGTTTCAGGGACGTTATAGTTAGGCTGACATTTCACTCGTACAAAACCAGAGAATTTCAGCCATTATAGTGAGCTGAGCTAACTATAACACGCTCCCCTGCAATGCACTGCTGATGACGTCACATATTACATCACTCACGACAAGGTCAGTGACATCACTGATGACCTCACTGATGACATTTCAAATGACATCATCCAGTGACTGAGTGTTTCTAAAAAGTTTAAGAATGTTATAAATATCAATATGCCAAGGTGTATTGACGAATGAGTGGGTGTATGAGTGTCTGCATGGATGGTTTAGAAGGTGTTTTTTTCAGTGAATATATATATATATATACAGCCCAAAGAGACAGTAAAGACAGGTTTCTGGCAAGGGGTTACTCAGAGAGCTGCATTAACACAGCAATCAGAAAAACTCAAGCTTTATGTAGAAAAGACCTGCTGTTCAGAACATCATTCGGTGAGGCAGGTCCAGTAACAATAAATCATAAAGCACAGGAAAAGGAAAGTTCAAGGTTAATTCTAACCTTTAACAAACAGAAAGACAGATTATGTAACATAATCAAGAAGAATTGGCCAATTGTTCTAAGTGATACCGTGATAGGGGATATGCTACCCAAGAGACCAAACACTACCTTCAGAAAGGCGACCTCTATGAGTGACTTTCTAGTCAGTAGCAGCCCCGAGACCAAAACTAAATCTAATTGGCTGAAACAAAGGAAGGGTTTTGCAAAATGTACCACATGCCATGCATGTAGGTTTGGCATAAATAAAAACATCTGACACAATACCTTTTATAGACCAGCCAATCAGAATTCAAACATTCCTAACATGCAAAACTGACTATGCAGTATATGTGTTGGAGTGCTCATGTGGACTACGATATGTAGGCAGTACAAAGCTGCAGGGTACTCCAACACATTAGAGCAATCACTAACTCTAACCCATCATACCCGGTGGCGCGTCATTTCAGAGAAGTACATGAAAACAAGCTAGAACATCTCATGTATTATGTACTAGATTCAGTTTTGTGTTTAAGACGAGGTGGAAATCGAGAGGCAGCACTGAGAAAACTAGAAACGCAATACATCCTAGAGCTTGACACCAAAAGCCCACATGGGCTGAATGCTAGTGACGATTTGTATACTTGTCTATAACATCAATAAGATATAATTAGTAGACAACACTCTATATATCCCTCACCGTAACCAACCTATAATACAAAACATAACATTCACATGTCCTTAAAAAAGTGTATATATATATAAATACCGCTTCTCTTTTAATCAAAATTGTATTTTTTTAGTATGGTGGCACTAAGGGTGTTTTTCTATTCACATTACAGCACTTTAATAATGCACTACATGTTGGGAACAACAACAACACAGGCCCACTTGGGCGATATCATGGCGAAAATAGTTATTAGACAATAAAAGGACGAATAACTATACTGTGGCTGGCTGCAGACAAACCAAGGGCATAAGAGCTTGCCAACACATAATCATGGCAAAGAGTAATTGTTGAATAACAATATTGTGATGCATGATTTGAATTACATCCAACAATGTTGCTTTTGCATGTACTAAACTAGTTTTTTATATATTTATATTTAAGTATATGCATATATAATATATTTGGTACCATTTTAGCAATTGTTAATGGATTTACCAGAGAATGGGTATTTGCTGTTACCCACGGGGCCATGTAAAATTAGACATGAGTCTGTTTTCACTTTCAATAATGCACTTGTCACTTTAAAAACTAGCACTTTACCATAGCCGTGTCATGTGATCAAGGCCTGCAAAGCCCGAAACGCGTCATGGCAGAGCAATGAGCAAATAAAAATATATGCACCAGCAAAACTCCAGTCCATTCCTGTTTCTTCCACAATCCAAGGGAATACAAAAGAACAAAGGATACAGATTATATATAATATATTATATATATATATATATATATATATATATTCACTGAAAAAACCATAGGTTTCAGATATGTTATAGTTACAAATTAGCATTTAAAAACCTTTGAAATTCACTGAAAAACCATAGGTTTTAGGGACAGTTATAGTTAGTTGGACATTTCACTCGAACAAAACCCGTGAAATTCCCCGTTATAGTTAGTTCAGCTAACTATAACTCGCGCCCCGCAATGCACTGCTGATGACGTCACATATTACATCACTCATGACATGGTCAGTGACATCACTGATGACATCACTGATGACATCTCAAATGACATCACTGATGACATCATCCAGTGACTGTGTGTTTCTGTAAAGTTTAAATATTTTTAATATATATAGGAAAAGACGTATTGAAGAATGAGTGGGTGTGTAAGTGTCTGTATGGATGATTTAGTAGGTGCGTGACTGACTCTATAAGTGAGTGATTTAACGTATCTTACTGAATGCATGGGTTAGTGACTAAACTGGGTGAATGTCTGTATCCGTCTGTCTGTTGCTGTGTAAGTGGCTGCATGGGTTTGTGAATAGCTACATGAGTGTCTATATGAGTTATTGATTGGTTGTCTGAGTATCTGTATGGGTGCCTGAGTGTTTGTGTGGGTGGGGTGTGTGCGACTCTGTGCATAGATGTGTGAGTGGGTGATTCACTGGGTGGATGGTTTCAAGAGTGCATCTGTGATAGACTGTATGGGTGGGTAAGTGTGTGTAAGAGTGTGTTAGTGAGTGAATGTATGTCCCAGTGGTACATGTGTGAGTAACTACATATGTGAAAGGCAGTATATATGTGTGTTGGAGTATATAAATAGCTATAAGCTGAGAGTGAGTGATTGTGATAGTGGCTGTATGGATGAGTGTGTGCTTGTATCAGTGATTGTATAAGAGCGTAACAATGTGCTAGTATTTGTATGATTAAGTGAGCTGGTGTGTGTATAACTGTATAGGTGAGTAAATGGCAGTGTGTTTAATTATTTGCATGACTGACTAGGTGTGTGAGTACCTCTATGGATGAGTGGCGGTGTTTGAGTGTCTATATAGGAGTAAGAGTGCATATGATAGTCCTGTACTGAGTGACCATAAGTATGAGTGACTGTACGGGTGAGTGAGTGGATGTGTGTGTGTAGACCTAAGAATCAGTGAGTGGGTATGTAGTTATTGGTGTTGGAGTGTCTATGGTTTTGCAAATGGCAGTCTGTAATTTAGATTGGGTGTATCAAAGATTATATTAGGGTGTGAGGAGCTGCATCAGATTATCACGTGGATGATGTCATCAGTGATGTCATTTGAGATGTCATCAGTGATGTCATCAGTGATGTCACTGACCATGTCATGAGTGATGTAATATGTGACGTCATCAGCAGTGCATTGCGGGGCGCGAGTTATAGTTAGCTGAACTAACTATAACGGGGAATTTCACGGGTTTTGTACGAGTGAAATGTCCAACTAACTATAACTGTCCCTAAAACCTATGGTTTTTTCAGTGAATTTCAAAGGTTTTTTAAATGCTAATTTGTAACTATAACATATCTGAAACCTATGGTTTTTTCAGTGAATTTCAAAGGTTTTTTAAATGCTAATTTGTAACTATAACGTGCCTGAAACCTACGGTTTTTTCAGTGAATTTCAAAGGTTTTTTAAATGACATTTTTTAAATGTATTAATTTTTATATTAATTTTTTTCATACTGATTTACTACATTTTTAGAAACAATTTCTTTTACATATTTTATTTTTAAATTACATTGTAATTACATTATACATTACATTACAAAAATACTTTCTCAGAATGAATTACTTTAGTTTAAATACTTAGCACATAGGCAATAGACTTTTAATTACAGTAGTTACAGTTGTTGCAATGGGCAACACATTTTCAAACACAATGCAACATTCAGCTCAATGTGAATTTCTAGTTAAATGCAGTTAGTTACTTTATGGATTACTTTTCTAACCACAGGACTGGATCCTAGATTCAGTCCTGGGACATCTCCTGTAAACAGTTGAGTAAAAGCGTTTTGGTTACAGTCGTGATTTTTAAGGAATATTATTGTATTTTAAAAGTTGACACTTAGAAGCTTTTCCTCATAGAATCACCAATGTTATCCTATGGAAGGAAATTCACTTAGCAGGTAAAAACTGTTATCGTTACTTTTTCTTACTCAGTGTTGGATCCTGGATCCAGCACTGGTGCATCTCCTGTAAACAGTTGAAAAAATGCGTTTAAGTCATACAGGCGATTTTTAAGGAATATTTGTAGTTTGTGAAAATCGACACTTTGAAACTTTTCTGCTGAAAACCAGACAATGGATTCCTATGGAAGAAATGATAAGTTACTGGTAAGTACGGTTAAAATTACTTTTCAGGGTCAGTGCTGGGCTAAAAGATGCAGCACTGGGTTCTCTCCTGATAACAGGTGAGTAAATCGGAATTCGTATTTCGGCTGATTTTAGAAGAATAATTTAAAGTTCCAAAACTCCACACTTAGAAGAATTTGAAAGTGAAACCAGTCAATGTTAGCCTATGGAAGGAAATTCAAGTTACTGGTAAGTACGGTTAAAATTACTTTTCAGGACCAGTACTGGGCTGAAAGATGCAGCACTGAGGTCTCTCCTGATAACAGGTGAGTAAATCAGAATTCGGATTTCGGCTGATTTTAGAGGAATATTTGTATGTTTCAAAAATCAACACTTAGAAACTTTTTCAGCAAAAAGCAGGCAATGATATCCTATGGAAGGAAATTCAAGTTACTGGTAAGTACGGTTAAAATTACTTTTCAGGATTAGTACTGGGCTGAAAGATGCAGCACTGAGGTCTCTCCTGATAACAGGTGAGTAAATCGGAATTCGTATTTCGGCTGATTTTAGAGGAATATTTGTATGTTTCAAAAATCAACACTTAGAAACTTTTTCAGCAAAAAGCAGGCAATGATATCCTATGGAAGGAAATTCAAGTTACTGGTAAGTACGGTTAAAATTACTTTTCAGGATTAGTACTGGGCTGAAAGATGCAGCACTGAGGTCTCTCCTGATAACAGGTAAGTAAATCAGAATTGGATTTCGGATGATTTTAGAGGAATATTTGTATGTTTCAAAAATCAACACTTAGAAACTTTTTCAGCAAAAAGCAGGCAATGATATCCTATGGAAGGAAATTCAAGTTACTGGTAAGTACGGTTAAAATTACTTTTCAGGATTAGTACTGGGCTGAAAGATGCAGCACTGAGGTCTCTCCTGATAACAGGTGAGTAAATCGGAATTAGTATTTCGGATGATTTTAGAAGAATATTTGCACAATGGTGAAGGGAGGGGCGGGGCCTGAGGTGACATCTGTGCAAACGCGCCCCGTGGCGCGTTTTAAGTTGGGGGATTAAGTCCCCTTGAATCATGTGGGTCCCTACGGGCCAACTAGCCCACCAGGAACCTCCAGTATGCACCAGGGGCTGCGTTGCAGAGACGTGTAGAGAGGCCACACCCCTTTTACACCTCTCTGCAACGCAGCTCTGTGGCGCTTTCTGGATGCACCTGTTGGGCTAGTTGGCCCCCAGAGACCCTCAGGATTGAAGGGGATTTAATTCCCCATCTTAAAACGCGCCACGGGGCCTGTTTGCACACATGTCACCTGAAGCCCCGCCCCTCCCTTCAC
This sequence comes from Calotriton arnoldi, assembly GCA_963921515.1. Taxonomy (NCBI): domain Eukaryota; kingdom Metazoa; phylum Chordata; class Amphibia; order Caudata; family Salamandridae; genus Calotriton; species Calotriton arnoldi. Next base: position 705,968 of record CAWUFW010007690.1, on the reverse strand, counting down.
CACTGTGCAAACGCGCCCCGTGGCGCGTTTTAAGTCGGGGATTAAGTCCCCTTAAATCCTGAGGGTCCCTGGGGTGCAACTAGCCCACCAGCTACCTCCAATAAGCGCCACAGAGCTGCGTTGCAGAGAGGTGTAAAAGGGCGTGGCCTCTGTACACCTCTATGCAAGGCAGCCCCTGGCGCATACTGGAGGTTCCTGGTGGGCTAGTTGGCCCCCAGGGACCCCCAGTATTGAACGGGAATTACTTCCCATCTGCAAACGCGCCAGGGGCGCGTTTGCAGAGTGGTGAAGGAAGGGGGCGGGCCTGCGGGCCCGATCGTTTAAAAAAAAAAAAAAATGTGTCCCCTGAAGGGGGCTCTGTGGCCCCCTTCCTTTTTCCAGTTTTTATGCCCTGGGGACCCCATCCCCCAGGGCCTTACCCCTTTTTTTTAATTAAATATTTTTAAAAACGGGAAGGGGGCCGCGTGGACCCCCTTCCCTGGGCCTGTATTGGCCCCGGGACCCCATCCCCGGGGCATGGCCTCGTTTTTTTTTTTTTCTTTGGAGGGGGCTGCGTGGCCCCCTCCTCAGGCCATTTATGGCCCCAGGGACCCCATCCCCGGGGCCGGCCTTTCCGTTTTCTTTTGTTTTTTTGTTTTTGGGGAGGGGGCCGCGTGGCCCCCTCCCGGGCCACTACTTGCCCCGGGGACCCCATCCCCCGGGCTGGCCTCTTGTTGGGGACTGTGGGGGTCCCCAAACCCCCACAGTCCCGCCGGCTCCTCGTGTCCTACGGGAGCCGGCATTGCTTTACACATGGGGAGCAGCTAACATGCTGCTCCCCATGTGGAAAGCAATGTGCTTTGGATATTGGAAGAGAGAGCAGGTTTCCCTGCTCTCTCTTCCAATATCCAAAGCAGTTTGCTATGGCAGGACGGGAGCCGCGAGGCTCCCGTCCTGCCATAGCAAACTACAGTGTCCCGGGGTAGGCACCCGGGACACTGCAGGAGCCGGCCCTGGGGGTGGCGGTCCCCAGGGCCATCAAGGGCTCCAGGAGGGGGCCGCGCGGCCCCCTCCCTTAAATTGCACAGCCCCGGGAGGTGGTGGTCCTCGGGGCTCTGGGGGTCCGTAATGGACCCCCACATTTATTTTATAAGTGCCCCGGGAGGTGGTGGTCCTCGGGCGTGTGGGGGCTGGAGCCCCCCACACCTTATTCAAATTTAAAAAGAAGCCCCGGGGGTGGCGGTCCCCGGGGCTGCGGGAGGGCAGAAGAGCCCTCCCGCACTATTTTTGCAATAAATCCCGGGGGTGGCGGTCCTCGGGCTTGGGGGCCCTTGAGGCCCCCACACATAAAATTAACCCCCCACCATGCCCCCGGGACTTGGGCCACCCGGGCAAATACAATCGAGCGCGGAGACCGCGCTCGATTTCTTTTTCGGCAGGATTCGCGCACCCTAAGCGCATCCTGCCGATTTTTTTAAAAATTATTATTTTTTGCCCAGGGGTCCTTGTGGGACCCCCTGAGCAAACCTAGGGGTCAGGGTGTTTCTACCCTGCTCCCTTTGTGCGCTTTGCGCACTTGTTTCTGTCCCTCGGTTCTACCGAGGATAAAATGGCTGCCAACATTTCCTGAATCGGAATGTTGACAGCCAGCTGACAGCCAATTAACATGCAGCTCGTGATCGGGAGGGTACGCGGACCCTACTCGGCCATAGATATCACTATCTTTTTACTTTTGATTTTCTCAGCAACTACTGAACGGATTTACACCATTTAACAAAAAGGGTTCTTTCTGAACCAAGAACTACCTCTTTGCCAAATTTGGTGTAATTCCGTTCAGCAGTTCGGGCTGTAGCCGTGTCTAAAGTTTCCTATGGAAAATTGCATGGGGAAAACGCGTTTGGGACCCCCTTTTCTCGGCCCCCGCTTGACGAATCCCCCGAGACTTTCAGGGTAGGAGCGGACCGGAGCGGGCCACAAAGTTTGAAAATTTTGCGAAGATACGTCAACCGGCAAGAGAGTTATTTCAAATAGAATGTCGCGGATTTCCTATGGATAATAGGTTGTAACTATAACTATCTACTGGCGACCGCCAGTAGATAATATATATATATATAGTAGATAATATATATTATCTACTGGCGGTCGCCAGTAGATGGGGTCCCCGGGGCCTTAAAATGGCCAGAGGAGGGGGGCCACGCAGCCCCCCTCAAAATAATAAAAATAAATATAGAGGCCATGCCCCGGGGATGGGGTCCCCGGGCCAATACAGGCCCAGGGAAGGGGGCCACGCGGCCCCCTTCCGTTTTTTTTTTTATTTTGTAATTTAAAAAGGGGTAAGGCCCTGGGGGATGGGGTCCCCAGGGCCCAAAACAGAAAAAAGGAAGGGGGCTACACAGCCCCTCTTCAGGGGACAATTTTTTTTATTTTATTTTTTTAAACGATCGGGCCCACAGGCCCCGCCCCCTTCCTTCACCACTCTGCAAACGCGCCCCCTGGCGCGTTTGTAGAGGGGGAACGAATTCCCCTTGAATACTGGGGGTCCCTGGGGGCCAACTAGCCCACCAGGAACCTCCAGTATGCGCCAGGGGCTGCCTTGCAGAGAGGTGTACAGAGGCCACGCCCTTTTACACCTCTCTGCAACGCAGCACTGTGGCGCTTTGGAGGTATATGGTGGGCTAGTTGGACTCCGTGGACCCTCAGGATTCAAGGGGACTTAATCCCCCAACTTAAAACGCGCCACGGGCGCGTTTGCACAGTGGTGAAGGGAGGGGCGGGGCTTCAGGTGACATGTGTGCAAACAGGCCCCGTGGCGCGTTTTAAGATGGGAATTAAATCCCCTTCATCCTGAGGGTCTCTGGGGCCAACTAGCCCAACAGGTACATCCAGAAAGCGCCACAGAGCTGCGTTGCAGAGAGGTGTAAAAAGGGTGTGGCCTCTCTACAGTCTCTGCAACGCAGCCCCTGGCGCATATTGGAGGTTCCTGGTGGGCTAGTTGGCCCCTAGGGACCCTCAGGATTCAAGGGGACTTAATCCCTCAACTTAAAACGCGCCAAGGGGCGCGCTTGCACAGATGTCACCTCAGGCCCCGCCCCCTCCCTTCACCATTGTGCAAATATTCTTCTAAAATCATCCGAAATACGAATTCCGATTTACTCACCTGTTATAAGGAGAGACCTCAGTGCTGTATCTTTCAGCCCAGTACTGGTCCTGAAAAGTAATTTTAACCGTACTTACCAGTAACTTGAATTTCCTTCCATAGGATATCATTGCCTGCTTTTTGCAGAAAAGTCTTCTAAGTGTTGATTTTGAAACATACAAATATTCCTCTAAAATCAGCCGAAATACGAATTCCGATTTACTCACCTGTTATAAGGAGAGACCTCAGTGCTGTATCTTTCAGCCCAGTACTGGTCCTGAAAAGTAATTTTAACCGTACTTACCAGTAACTTGAATTTCCTTCCATAGGCTAACATTGACTGGTTTCACTTGGAAATTCTTCTAAGTGTGGAGTTTTGGAACTTTAAAATATTCCTCTAAAATCAGCCGAAATACGAATTCCGATTTACTCACCTGTTATCAGGAGAGACCTCAGTGCTGCATCTATCAGCCCAGTACTGATCCTCAAAAGTAATTTTAACCGTACTTACCAGTAACTTGAATTTCCTTCCATAGGATATCATTGCCTGCTTTTTGCTGAAAAAGTTTCTAAGTGTTGATTTTTGAAACATACAAATATTCCTCTAAAATCAGCCGAAATCCGAATTCTGATTTACTCACCTGTTATCAGGAGAGACCTCAGTGCTGCATCTTTCAGCCCAGTACTGGTCCTGAAAAGTAATTTTAACCGTACTTACCGGTAACTTGAATTTCGTTCATAGGCTAACATTGACTGGTTTCACTTGGAAATTCTTCTAAGTGTGGAGTTTTGGAACTTTATAATATTCCTCTAAAATCAACCAAAGTACGAATTCCAATTTACTCACCTGTTATCAGGAGAGAACCTCAGTGCTGCATCTTTTAGCCCAGTACTGACCCTGAAAAGTAATTTTAACCGTACTTACCAGTAACTTGAATTTCCTTCCATAGGCTAACATTGACTGGTTTCACTTGGAAATTCTTCTAAGTGTGGAGTTTTGGAACTTTAAAATATTCCTCTAAAATCAGCCGAAATACGAATTCCGATTTACTCACCTGTTATCAGGAGAGACCTCAGTGCTGCATCTTTCAGCCCAGTACTGATCCTCAAAAGTAATTTTAACCGTACTTACCAGTAACTTGAATTTCCTTCCATAGGATATCATTGCCTGCTTTTTGCTGAAAAAGTTTCTGTGTTGATTTTTGAAACATACAAATATTCCTCTAAAATCAGCCGAAATCCGAATTCTGATTTACTCACCTGTTATCAGGAGAGACCTCAGTGCTGCATCTTTCAGCCCAGTACTGGTCCTGAAAAGTAATTTTAACCTTACTTACCGGTAACTTGAATTTCCTTCATAGGCTAACATTGACTGGTTTCACTTGGAAATTCTTCTAAGTGTGGAGTTTTGGAACTTTATAATATTCCTCTAAAATCAACCAAAGTACGAATTCCAATTTACTCACCTGTTATCAGGAGAGAACCCAGTGCTGCATCTTTCAGCCCAGTACTGACCCTGAAAAGTAATTTTAACCGTACTTACCAGTAACTTATATTTTCTTCCATAGGAATCCATTGTCTGCTTTTCAGCAGAAAAGTTTCAAAGTGTCGATTTTCACAAACTACAAATATTCCTAAAAATCGCCTGTATGACTTAAACGCATTCTTTCAACTGTTTACAGGAGATGCACCAGTGCTGGATCCAGGATCCAACACTGAGTAAGAAAAAGTAACGATAACAGTTTTTACCTTCTAAGTGAATTTCCTTCCATAGGATAACATTGGTGATTCTATGAGAAAAAGTTTCTAAGTGTCAACTTTTAAAGTACAATAATATTCCTTAAAAATCACGACTGTAACCAAAACGCTTTTACTCAACTGTTTACAGGAGATGTGCCAGGACTGAATCTAGGATCCAGTCCTGTGGTTAGAAAAGTAATCCATAAAGTAACTAATTGCATTTAACTAGAAATTCACATTGAGCTGAATGTTGCATTGTGTTTGAAAATGTGTTGCCCATTGCAACAACTGTAACTACTGTACTTAAAAGTCTATTGCCTATGTGCAAAGTATTTAAACTAAAGTAATTCATTCTGAGAAAGTATTTTTGTAATGTAATGTATAATGTAATTACAATGTAATTTAAAAATAAAATATGTAAAAAAATTGTTTCTAAAAATGTAGTAAATTAGTATTAAAAATTTTTATATAACAATTAATACATTTAAAAATTGTCATTTACAAAACCTTTGAAATTCACTGAAAAAAACGTAGGTTTCAGACATGTTATAGTTACAAATTAGCATTTAAAAACCTTTGAAATTCACTGAAAAACCATAGGTTTCAGGGACGTTATAGTTACAAATTAGCATTTAAAAACCTTTGAAATTCACTGAAAAACCATAGGTTTTAGGGACAGTTATAGTTAGTTGGACATTGCACTCGTACAAAACCCGTGAAATTCCCCGTTATAGTTAGTCCAGCTAACTATAACTCGCGCCCCGCAATGCACTGCTGATGACGTCACATATTACATCACTCATGACATGGTCAGTGACATCACTGATGACATCACTGATGACATCTCAAATGACATCACTGATGACATCACTGGTGACATCATCCATGTGATAATTTCATGCAACTTCTCACACCCTAATATAACCTTTGATACATCCACTCTAAATTACAGACTGCCATTCGCAAAACCATAGACACTCCAACACCAATAACTACATACCCACTCACTGATTCTTAGGTCTACGCACACATCAACTCACTCACCCATACAGTCACTCATACTTACGGTCACTCAGTACAGGACTATCATATGCACTCATACTCCTATATAGACACTCAAACACCGCCACTCATCCATAGAGGTACTCACACACCTAGTCAGTCATGCAAATAATTAAACACACTACCATTTACTCACCTATACAGTTATACACATACCAGCTCACTTACTCATACAAATACTAGCACATTCTTACGCTCTTATACAATCACTGATACAAGCACACACTCATCCATACAGCCACTATCACAATCACTCACTCTCGCTTATAGCTATTTATATACTCCAACACACATATATACTGCCTTTCACATATGTAGTTACTCACACATGTACCACTGGGACATACATTCACTCACTAACACACTCTTACACACACTTACCCACCCATACAGTCTATCACAGATGCACTCTTGAAACCATCCACCCAGTGAATCACCCACTCACACATTTATTCACAGAGTCGCACACACCCCTCCCACACAAACACTCAGGCACCCATACAGATACTCACACAAGCATTCATTAACTCATATAGACACTCATGTAGCTATTCACAAACACATGCAGCCACTTACACAGCAACAGACAGACGGATACAGACATTCACCCAGTTTAGTCACTAACCCATGCATTCAGTAAGATACGTTAAATCACTCACTTATACAGTCAGTCACGCACCTACTAAATCATCCATACAGACACTTACACACCCACTCATTCTTCAATACGTCTTTTCCTATATATATTAAAAATATTTAAACTTTACAGAAACACACAGTCACTGGATGATGTCACAGTGATGTCATCAGTGATGTCATTTGAGATGTCATCAGTGATGTCATCAGTGATGTCACTGACCATGTCATGAGTGATGTAATATGTGACGTCATCAGCAGTGCATTATGGGCGCGAGTTATAGTTAGCTGGACTAACTATAACGGGGAATTTCACGGGTTTTGTACGAGTGCAATGTCCAACTAACTATAACTGTCCCTAAAACCTATGGTTTTTTCAGTGAATATATATATATATATATATATATATATAATATATATATATATCAAACAACAATTCTCCACTTTACAGGAAAATACACCAGCACTCCAGGGGGTTTTCTTAGCTCAACATTTATTGTTTGAGAGATGGCATCCATGCGTTCCGACTGTCTGGTGCAGCCTTGATCACGATGCAGATCGCCATTTTCTTTAACATTAAATACTACTCTTTACAATTCATAGAGACAAACAAAGGACAAACCCAGTTGCACATCTCAGCCATAATAGTTGGTTACAACTGGGCGCCATCTTATAACATTGTAAACGCATTGCCTACTCCTCTCTTTCATATGCAAGTGCATTTATAACAAACATTGTTAAAAGTTCTCAACAGTGTATTTCATCACTGTATTCGACTTCAACACATTAATTACAATTTACATTGAAAATATAATTAGATCAATGCCACAGGGTCAGCAAGTTTACTTTTAAAGGCTATCCCATAAAGATACTCCAAACAGTACGGCTTTGTTAAAGTGCTAAGTGCTTTTTGCTTTCACAGTATTTCCATACAGTACTTCATCTTAAAGTGCTAGTGCTTATTTTTTCAATTTTTATGTTTTTAAATTTTTTGTTGTAATTTTATTAAATTACATTTTCATAATATATTAAAATTTACTATGTTTTCTTTACTTAAAAAGGGAAATAAAGTGCTAATGTCTAAAATTCTAAAGTGCTAATTAACTAAAGTGCATGTGTCCCTTGTCCTTATCCTTATTTATTACTAACATAATGTAAAAAGAAAAACAGATCTTTTGAATGCTCAGCTAAACTTCTTAACTTCCTCAATACAAACAGGTAAACAGGTCTTCATCGATATTAAGTCCATTAGGCTCCTTGCTATCCATTTCTAGTATGAAGAAGGTTTCCAATTTACGCAGTACTTTCTCCCTGTTGCCCCCTCTTCCTTTTCTAGAGACCTCAGCTATACAGCTGTATCTCATCAACTTGGGGTCACTGTTGTGTTTACACTCAAAGTGCCTTGCAACTGGGTAGGATCTATCATTATTTATGATAGCCCGTCTATGCTGTAGCATCCTTTTGTGGGCAGGCAAGTTGGTACTATCTACGTAAACTTTTTTGCACGGGCACCTCAGTATATAGACTACATAACTTGAATTACATGTTAAGAGGCCTCTCACTTTCATGGTTCTATTAAAAGGTGTTTTAAAATCCACAACATTTTCTCCATGTTGGCAGGCTTTGCATTTAAAACACTTTCTAAAACCATCCTTTACTGATAACCATGTCTTTTTACTAGTCGAAATTTCTTGGAATTCGCTCCTGACCAGATGATCCCTAGGAGATTTAGATTTTTTATAAGTTATCTCCGGGTATTTCCTGCTCACTGGCCCCAATACAGGATCCCCTTTAATAAGGTACCAGTGTTTCTTCAAAATAGCTCTCACTTCTCTGTTTGGTATTATATGTCGTAATAAATCTGTGGCACCCTGGACCCTCCTTCTGTTTCCTCCTTATCTGACTTCTTGAGGGTTCTAACAGTATCTTGCCCTGTCCAGTTTCCTCGCTTTTTTAGCAGCTAGTTGTACTATTTCTTGTGAATATCCTCTCTGAGTAAAACGAGCAATCATTTCATCTTCTACTTTTTCATACTCTGCATGACTGCTGCAAGTTCTCCTCGCCCTAAAAAACTCACCGAAAGGTATGCTTCGAATGAGTGGTGCAGGGTGAGCACTCCCTGCATGAAGGAGGGTATTACCCGCTGTAGCTTTCCGAAAGATCGTTGACTCAAGTTTGTCTCCTTAACCCCTTCGGTGCGCGGCCGATTTTCGCCCTGTGCGGGGCATTTCATTGAGTGGGCGGGTTCATGACGAGCTCAGCTCGTCATGCGCACACGAGCACCGCGCAGCATGACGAGCTGAGCTCGTCATGAGCATAGAAGGGGTTAAGCGGTTATCCTCATATCTAAGAAATCAATGGTTGTTCTGCTATAGTGTCCCACAAATTTTAAATTCAAATTATTGCTGTTTAGGTCATCAATGAATAAGTCAATATCCTCTAATGTGCCCTGCCACAGCACAAAGATATCATCGATAAACCTAACCCAGACCAATACATTATCCATCCAATGTTCTAGCATTGGGCCCTTGAGCACCTGCTCCTCCCACCAGCCCAGGTGGAGAATGGCATAACTGGGGGCGAAACAGGTGCCCATGGCTGTCCCTTGTTCTTGTTGGTATAGGTCTGTACCAAACAAAAAGATATTCTTTGTCAAACACCAATTCATCATAGCTACAATCATATTGTTGTGCTGCACACATCTCATCGGTCTACTTTTCAGGAAGTACTCAGTGGGCCTTAGTCCATCCACATGTCTATTACTGGTGTACAGTGTGGTTATATCTAATGTTACTAGCACCATGTTACTCTCCCACTGTACATCATAGTTGTGCTTTAAAAAGTCTACTGAATCTCTAATATACGAGGTTAAAGTCTTGACAATAGGATTTAGGAAAAAGTCAATGTACCTGGAGGCATTTTGAATAGGCTTCCCTTCGAATAAATAATTGGTCTCCCTGGTGGTTCAATTGTACTCTTGTGCACTTTTGGCAACATATAAAAGACTGGAATAATTGGATTATCCTGCTTGATGAATTTGAGTTCATCCCAGCTCAATAGTTCTTGCTCATACCAAAATTCCAGTCTTTCAAAGAAACGGTCCTTCACCTCTTCGTACTCCACTCTTGTAACTTTTCTGTAACAATCTCTGTTATTCAACTGGTATAATGCTTCCTTACAGTAAAGATCTTGGCCCCAGAGTACAACATTCCGTCCCTTGTCTGAGGGTTTCACTAGGGTCTCTTCTTCTTGTTTCAATCTCATTATGACTTTCTGCATTTGAGCATCTTTGGGAAGCACCTTCCGTTTTTGATTTCCTGTTTGTTGATACAGATGTCTCAAATCCATAGTTACGTTTTCTGAAAATACATCCAAATTGTCCCTAGGCAATTGGGGGATGAAGCGTGAACAGGGACGGAAGGGGGTACGGTCAGTATCCAACAGATGTGGTATCGGTAAACATGAGTTATCGTTTTTCATTTGACTTTCCACATTAGTTAATTCTGGTTCATCACTTTCATTTTGTAATGCCCACAGTTCCTCCAGTGTAGGCAAATCCATTACTGTAAGATTGCTACTCTCACTCTGGGACATCGCAGTCAACGATGGTGTTTGACTCACTTTATGGTTATTATGCAGTTTTGATAGTTTTAATTTGCGGACGAACTTATATAGATCCATTCTGCAATCTGCGTAGTTGAATTCATTATTTCCGCAAAATGAGAGGCCCAGCTCCAACACTGCTTTGTCCTCCTCTGACAATAGAGTATTGCTCAAGTTAATTATTGTATTACTGCGGGTCACTTCTTTGGTGCCTGCTTCGCATTGGATCGAATTGACCTGTTTGTTGGCCCTCCTGCAGCTTCTACGGTATCCTTCACCCCCTCTCCGTTGTTTCCTCTTCTTCGTCCTCCTCGTCCTCTTACCCTCCCCCAGCCTCTCGTTATCTGATGGTCTGACATCTGGTCCAGTTGTAAAAAACGAAGTTCGTCAGTTACGTTTAACCTGGTGTTTACTCTTCTTGAGGGTTCCTCCAATTCCACTTCTGAGCCTGTATCAGAGCTCACTTCACTCTGTGACGCTTCTTGGTATAGAGTACTGCCTCTTTGTACTTTCTGTCTTCGTTCCGTATCAAATCTCTTGGCAAATGTATAGATACGTCCATTCTCGTAGTCTAGACGATCCCTCAGAAATTTTGTTGCCTTCCTATCCTTGATCCTCTTTTCGTATTTATCCAGTCTACTTTTCATGTCTCCTTTGAATTTACTTATTCTTGTTTGGTCTCCATTTTTGTCTAATGCAGTGGTAAGTTCTTTGATCTTCAACACTACTTCTTGACTCTCAATTTCTGCGTATTTAGTGAGCATTTTCACCATATTCATATATATATTCACTGAAAAAACCATAGGTTTCAGACACGTTATAGTTACAAATTAGCATTTAAAAAACCTTTGAAATTCACTGAAAAAACCATAGGTTTTAGGGACAGTTATAGTTACTTGGACATTGCACTCGTACAAAACCCGTGAAATTCCCCGTTATAGTTAGTTCAGCTAACTATAACTCGCGCCCCGCAATGCACTGCTGATGACGTCACATATTACATCACTCATGACATGGTCAGTGACATCACTGATGACATCACTGATGACATCTCAAATGACATCACTGATGACATCATCCAGTGACTGTGTGTTTCTGTAAAGTTTAAATATTTTTAATATATATAGGAAAAGACGTATTGAAGAATGAGTGGGTGTGTAAGTGTCTGTATGGATGATTTAGTAGGTGCGTGACTGACTCTATAAGTGAGTGATTTAACGTATCTTACTGAATGCATGGGTTAGTGACTAAACTGGGTGAAAGTCTATATCCGTCTGTCTGTTGCTGTGTAAGTGGCTGCATGTGTTTGTGAATAGCTAAATGAGTGTCTATATGAGTTATTGAATGCTTGTCTGAGTATCTGTATGGGTGCCTGAGTGTTTGTGTGGGAGGGGTGTGTGCAACTCTGTGCATAGATGTGTGAGTGGGTGATTCACTGGGTGGATGGTTTCAAGAGTGCATCTGTGATAGACTGTATGGGTGGGTAAGTGTGTGTAAGAGTGTGTTAGTGAGTGAATGTATGTCCCAGTGGTACATGTGTGAGTAACTACATATGTGAAAGGCAGTATATATGTGTGTTGGAGTATATAAATAGCTATAAGCAAGAGTGAGTGATTGTGATAGTGGCTGTATGGATGAGTGTGTGCTTGTATCAGTGATTGTATAAGAGCGTAACAATGTGCTACTATTTGTATGAGTAAGTGAGCTGGTGTGTGTATAACTGTATAGGTGAGTAAATGGCAGTGTGTTTAATTATTTGCATGACTGACTAGGTGTCTGAGTATCTCTATGGATGAGTGGCGTTGTTTGAGTGTCTATATAGGAGTAAGAGTGCATATGATAGTCCTGTACTGAGTGACCGTAAGTATGAGTGACTGTACGGGTGAGTGAGTGGATGTGTGTGTGTAGACCTAAGAATCAGTGAGTGGGTATGTAGTTATTGGTGTTGGAGTGTCTATGGTTTTGCGAATGGCAGTCTGTAATTTAGAGTGGGTGTATCAAAGATTATATTAGGGTGTGAGGAGGTGCATCAGATTATCACGTGGATGATGTCATCAGTGATGTCATTTGAGATGTCATCAGTGATGTCATCAGTGATGTCACTGACCATGTCATGAGTGATGTAATATGTGACATCATCAGCAGTGCATTGCGGGGCGCGAGTTATAGTTAGCTGAACTAACTATAACGGGGAATTTCACGGGTTTTGTACGAGTGCAATGTCCAAGTATAAAAGTATAACTGTCCCTAAAACCTATGGTTTTTTCAGTGAATTTCAAAGGTTTTTTAAATGCTAATTTGTAACTATAACGTGTCTGAAACCTATGGTTTTTTCAGTGAATTTCAAAGGTTTTTTAAATGCTAATTTGTAACTATAACGTGTCTGAAACCTATGGTTTTTTCAGTGAATTTCAAAGGTTTTTTAAATGCTAATTTCTAACTATATCGTGCCTGAAACCTACGGTTTTTTCAGTGAATTTCAAAGGTTTTGTAAATGACAATTTTTAAATGTATTAATTGTTATATTAATTTTTTTCATACTGATTTACTACATTTTTAGAAACAATTTTTTTTTACAGATTTTATTTTTTAAATTACATTGTAATTACATTATACATTACATTACAAAAATACTTTCTCAGAATGAATTACTTTAGTTTAAATACTTTGCACATAGGCAATAGACTTTTAAGTACAGTAGTTACAGTTGTTGCAATGGGCAACACATTTTCAAACACAATGCAACATTCAGCTCAATGTGAATTTCTAGTTAAATGCAATTAGTTACTTTATGGATTACTTTTCTAACCACAGGACTGGATCCTAGATTCAGTCCTGGTACATCTCCTGTAAACAGTTGAGTAAAAGCGTTTTGGTTACAGTCGTGATTTTTAAGGAATATTATTGTATTTTAAAAGTTGACACTTAGAAACTTTTTCTCATAGAATCACCAATGTTATCCTATGGAAGGAAATTCACTTAGCAGGTAAAAACTGTTATCGTTACTTTTTCTTACTCAGTGTTGGATCCTGGATCCAGCACTGGTGCATCTCCTGTAAACAGTTGAAAGAATGCGTTTAAGTCATACAGGTGATTTTTAAGGAATATTTGTAGTTTGTAAAAATCAACACTGAAACTTTTTGCTGAAAACCAGACAATGGATTCCTATGGAAGAAAATATAAGTTACTGGTAAGTACGGTTAAAATTACTTTTCAGGATTAGTACTGGGCTGAAAGATGCAGCACTGAGGTCTCTCCTGATAACAGGTGAGTAAATCGGAATTCGTATTTCGGCTGATTTTAGAGGAATATTTTAAAGTTCCAAAACTCCACACTTAGAAGAATTTCCAAGTGAAACCAGTCAATGTTAGCCTATGGAAGGAAATTCAAGTTACTGGTAAGTACGGTTAAAATTACTTTTCAGGACCAGTACTGGGCTGAAAGATACAGCACTGAGGTCTCTCCTTATAACAGGTGAGTAAATCGGAATTCGTATTTCGGCTGATTTTAGAGGAATATTTGTATGTTTCAAAAATTAACACTTAGAAACTTTTTCAGCAAAAAGCAGGCAATGATATCCTATGGAAGGAAATTCAAGTTACTGGTAAGTACGGTTAAAATTACTTTTGAGGATCAGTACTGGGCTGAAAGATGCAGCACTGAGGTCTCTCCTGATAACAGGTGAGTAAATCGGAATTCGTATTTCGGCTGATTTTAGAGGAATATTTTAAAGTTCCAAAACTCCACACTTAGAAGAATTTCCAAGTGAAACCAGTCAATGTTAGCCTATGAAGGAAATTCAAGTTACCGGTAAGTACGGTTAAAATTACTTTTCAGGACCAGTACTGGGCTGAAAGATGCAGCACTGAGGTGTCTCCTGATAACAGGTGAGTAAATCGGAATTCGAATTTCGGCTGATTTTAGAGGAATATTTTAAAGTTCCAAAACTCCACACTTAGAAGAATTTCCAAGTGAAACCAGTCAATGTTAGCCTATGGAAGGAAATTCAAGTTACTGGTAAGTACGGTTAAAATTACTTTTCAGGGTCAGTGCTGGGCTAAAAGATGCAGCACTGGGTTCTCTCCTGATAACAGGTGAGTAAATTGGAATTCGTACTTTGGTTGATTTTAGAGGAATATTATAAAGTTCCAAAACTCCACACTTAGAAGAATTTCCAAGTGAAACCAGTCAATGTTAGCCTATGAAGGAAATTCAAGTTACCGGTAAGTACGGTTAAAATTACTTTTCAGGACCAGTACTGGGCTGAAAGATGCAGCACTGAGGTCTCTCCTGATAACAGGTGAGTAAATCAGAATTCGGATTTCGGCTGATTTTAGAGGAATATTTGTATGTTTCAAAAATCAACACAGAAACTTTTTCAGCAAAAAGCAGGCAATGATATCCTATGGAAGGAAATTCAAGTTACTGGTAAGTACGGTTAAAATTACTTTTGAGGATCAGTACTGGGCTGAAAGATGCAGCACTGAGGTCTCTCCTGATAACAGGTGAGTAAATCGGAATTCGTATTTCGGCTGATTTTAGAGGAATATTTTAAAGTTCCAAAACTCCACACTTAGAAGAATTTCCAAGTGAAACCAGTCAATGTTAGCCTATGAAGGAAATTCAAGTTACCGGTAAGTACGGTTAAAATTACTTTTCAGGACCAGTACTGGGCTGAAAGATGCAGCACTGAGGTCTCTCCTGATAACAGGTGAGTAAATCGGAATTCGTATTTCGGCTGATTTTAGAGGAATATTTTAAAGTTCCAAAACTCCACACTTAGAAGAATTTCCAAGTGAAACCAGTCAATGTTAGCATATGGAAGGAAATTCAAGTTACTGGTAAGTACGGTTAAAATTACTTTTCAGGACCAGTACTGGGCTGAAAGATACAGCACTGAGGTCTCTCCTGATAACAGGTGAGTAAATCGGAATTCGTATTTCGGATGATTTTAGAAGAATATTTGCACAATGGTGAAGGGAGGGGCGGGGCCTGAGGTGACATCTGTGCAAACGCGCCCCGTGGCGCGTTTTAAGTTGGGGATTAAGTCCCCTTGAATCCTGAGGGTCCCTAGGGGCCAACTAGCCCACCAGGAACCTCCAATATGCGCCAGGGGCTGTGTTGCAGAGACGTGTAGAGAGGCCACACCCCTTTACACCTCTCTGCAACGCAGCTCTGTGGCGCTTTCTGGATGTACCTGTTGGGCTAGTTGGCCTCCAGGGACCCTCAGGATTGAAGGGGATTTAATTCCCCATCTTAAAACGCGCCACGGGGCCTGTTTGCACACATGTCACCTGAAGCCCCGCCCCTCCCTTCACCACTGTGCAAACGCGCCCCGTGGCGCGTTTTAAGCTGGGGATTAAGTCCCCTTGAATCCTGAGGGTCCCCGGAGTCCAACTAGCCCACCATATACCTCCAAAAGCGCCACAGAGCTGCGTTGCAGAGAGGTGTAAAGGGGTGTGGCCTCTCTACACGTCTCTGCAACGCAGCCCCCTGGCGCATATTGGAGGTTCCTGGTGGGCTAGTTGGCCCCAGGGACCCCCAGTATTCAAGGGGAATTGCCCCTCTGCAAACGCGCCAGGGGCGCGTTTGCAGAGTGGTGAAGGAAGGGCGGGGCCTGCGGGCCCGATCGTTTTATTTTTATTTTTATTTTTTGTCCCTGAAGGGGGCTGTGTGGCCCCCTTCCTTTTTCCTGTTTTTGGGCCCTGGGGACCCCATCCCCCAGGGCCTTACCCCTTTTTTAATTTAATTTAAAAAAAACGGGAAGGGGGCCGCGTGGCCCCCTTCCCTGGGCCTGTATTGGCCCCGGGACCCCATCCCCGGGGCATGGCCTTTTTTATTTTCTTGGGAGGGGGCTGCGTGGCCCCCTCCTCAGGCCACTTAAGGCCCCGGGGACCCCATCCCCCGGGGCCGGCCTTTCCATTTTTTTTTTATTTTTTTTGGGGAGGGGGGCCGCGTGGCCCCCTCCTGGGCCACTACTTGCCCCGGGGACCCCATCCCCGGGGCTGGCCCTCTCCATTGGGGACTGTGGGGGTCCCCAATCCCCCCACAGTCCCGCCGGCTCCCCACGTCCCTTGGGAGCCGGCATTGCTATTCCACATGGGGAGCAGCTGACATGCTGCTCCCCATGTGGAAAGCAATGTGCTTTGGATATTGGAAGAGAGAGCAGGTTTCCTGCTCTCTCTTCCAATATCCAAAGCAGTTTGCTATGGCAGGACGGGAGCCGCGAGGCTCCCGTCCTGCCATAGCAAACTACAGTGTCCCGGGGTAGGCACCCCGGGACACTGCAGGAGCCGGCCCTGGGGGTGGCGGTCCCCAGGGCCATCAAGGGCTCCAGGAGGGGGCCGCGCGGCCCCCTCCCTACATCAGCACAGCCCCGGGAGGTGGTGGTCCCCGGGCTTCGGGGTCCAAAACGGACCCCAATTTTAATTTGTTAGTGCCCCGGGAGGTGGCGGTCCCTGGGCGTGTGGGGGCTGGAGCCCCCACACAGGTTGTTCAATTAATAAAAAAAGCCCCGGGAGGTGGTGGTCCTCGGGGCTGCGGGAGGGCTCAGAGCCCTCCCGCACCATTTTTAAAAAAGGCCCGGGGGTGGCGGTCCCCAGGGCTTGGGGGCCCTTTGAGGCCCCCACACATAAAATTAAACCCCCACCATGCCCCCGGGACTTGGGCCACCCGGGGCAAAATACAATCGAAGCGCGGGAGACCGCGCTTCGATTTTATTTTCGGCAGGATTCGCGCACCCTGAGCGCATCCTGCCGATTTAAAAAAAAAATTTTTTTCTTTTTTTTTGCCCAGGGGGTCCTTGTGGGACCCCCTGAGCAAACCTAGGGGGTCAGGGTGTTTCTACCCTGCCCCCTTTGTGCGCTTTGCGCACTTGTTTCTGTCCCTCGGTTCTACCAAGGGACAAAATGGCTGCCAACATTTCCTGAATCGGAATGTTGACAGCCAGCTGACAGCCAATTAACATGCAGCTCGTGATCGGGAGGGTACGCGGACCCTACTCGGCCATAGATATCACTATCTTTTTACTTTTGATTTTCTCAGCAACTACTGAACGGATTTACACCATTTAACAAAAGGGTTCTTTCTGAACCAAGGACTACCTCTTTGCCAAATTTGGTGTAATTCCGTTCAGCAGTTCGGGCTGTAGCCGTGTCTAAAGTTTCCTATGGAAAAATGCATGGGGAAAACGCGTTTTGGGACCCCCTTTTTCTCGGCCCCCGCTTGACGAATCCCCCGAGACTTTCAGGGTAGGAGCGGACCGGAGCGGGCCACAAAGTTTGAAAATTTCGCGAAGATACGTCAACCGGCAAGAGAGTTATTTCAAATAGAATGTTGCGGATTTCCTATGGATAATAGGTTGTAACTATAACTATCTACTGGCGACCGCCAGTAGATAATATGATTCACCAAAGTCCAAACAAGAACGAGAACGCACTCAAAAGCAATCATGATTCCTCCGATCTCTTTATTCATGGGGAACCGGCATTAATCCTCCTGATATTTGCCACCTGACCGGTTTCAGAGCCCCCGCTCCTTATTCATAGGCATGGCTGTGAATCTACAGATATTTCCCAGCATGCTTATAACTACTTCATTCCTGCCCTCAGTGGGCTGCACAGGTACGTATTTTCACCATCGCCTTCCGGGATTTGTAGTATGCTGGGAATCCATTTATCTTCCTTGGTAGGTTCTGCAAGATAAACAGTTTATAGTCCATTAGTCTTGCCCTCCAGTGGGCCACAGGGATCACAATGACACGGTTATATTTGACAAAACTGCTGTTCCATAACTCAGGCTTTCATTCGTTCAAGCCCTACGGCCCTGTATATTATTAATGGTGGTGCAGTTCTCCACGACTTTGGACGGCCGTGTATATATGATTCACCAAAGTCCAAACAAGAACGAGAACGCACTCAACAGCAATCGTGATTCCTCCGATCTCTTTATTCATGGGGTACCGGCATTAATCCTCCTGATATTTTGCCGCCTGACCGGATTCGGAGCCCCTGCTCCTTCTTCATAGGCATGGCTGTGAATCTACAGATATTTCCCAGCATGCTTATAACTACTTCATTCCTGCCCTCAGTGGGCTGCACAGGTAAGTAGTTTCACCATCGCCTTCTGGGATTTGTAGTATGCTGGGAATCCATTTATCTTCCTTAGTAGGTTCTGCAAGATAAACAGTTTATAGTCGATTAGTCTTGCCCTCCAGTGGGCCACAGGGATCATAATGACATGGTTATATTTGACAAAACTGCTGTTCCATAACTCAAGCTTTCATTCGTTCAAGCTCTACGGCCCTGTATATTATCAACGGTGGTGCAGTTCTCCACGGCTTTGGACGGCTGTGTATATATGATTCACCAAAGTCCAAACAAGAAGGAGAATGCACTCAACAGCAAACGTGAGTCCTCTGATCTCTTTATTCATGGGGAACCGGCATTAATCCTCCTGATATTCTGCAGCCTGACCGGTTTCGGAGCCCCCCGCTCCTTATTCATAGGCATGGCTGTGAATCTGCAGATATTTCCCAGCATGCTTATAACTACTTCATTCCTGCCCTCAGTGGGCTGCACAGGTATGTATTTTCACCATCGCCTTCTGGGATTTGTAGTATGCTGGGAATCCATTTATTTTCCTTAGTCTGGCTGTCTTGCAGGTATTTCTAGGCTCTGAACAGATTACATTTCTTGGTAATGTTTGCTATTGTGTAATGGTATTTAAGTGACAAATTGACAACTTACAGAAAGCTCATAATATGGTTATTGAAATTTCTGCTCTAATTCTCAAGTTCAAATCACATTTTTGAATATATAAACCACCTTTAGCTCGTGCTAAAAGCAGAATGCTCACTAGGGTGGAGCAGCTCTTGACTCCAAGCTCTAAAAATAAGAAACCCTCTAATTTATAGAAGAAGTGACCTTTCAGGGAGAGGCAGATAGTAAGGTGTACGAAACAGAGATGGAACGTTATAAAATGAATGAACGCAAGATTGCATTGTCATCATTACCTGCATTACAGCCCCTCCAGAGTATGAGACAACTGCTTAGTATATCAGTCCTGACAATTCAGGTGAAATTCACACCTAAGATAGTAGTAAAAAAAAGTTCCTCATTGAAAAAGGTGGATTAGGCCCAAGGATTTTTGGCCTTAGATTTTGGCATCTTACAGTGTACATGTTCATATCTAATCAGTGTGTGGAATTCCGTCAGTTACACTTTTCACAAATTTTAAAACACATTCTATCTCAGCAAGTCAAACCTGCCGAAATTTAACAGGTGAAAAATTCCTGGTTACTGATGGTGAAGTGGTGCATTCCTGTAAAGTGGGGTGGGAAGGAGGTGGGGGCGGGGGCTCTTTCCCACAGTACATTAATTGGTAATTTGGAGTGAGTGTTTTCGAAATATCAAAGCATAACATAAATGGATCACAGTAGCATTGTTATATCGATAAAAGCAAACCTCAATGATGCAATGTATACTGACATTGATTATAATATCATCATATTTCATATTTCTCCATTGTCCAGTTTCTTGATTGCAACATATGCTTCTAGAAAAAAATAAGGAGCGCTTAGCCTATGCATATTTTGCCAATCGTTGGTGTGTATATTGTGTAATAAAAACCGAAAATTGCATGACAAAGCCAACACACATAAAACAAGTGCCAATGAGAACATTATGTCACCTTAATGGAGACACATAAGTGCCTGTCGTGTTCTTCAAAATATGTGCCTAATATAGAGTGCTGGTGGACTTGAACCAGTTGGTTCCATCCTCCCCTCCAGGTTGGGAACCACATCTCTTTTTTTGCTGTGTATCTTTGCAACTTGTCTCTTTCTGTGCCTCCCAGGTCTGTGCTTTCCATGTTTAATTTCTGTTGTTTTTATTCCCGAAGCTTATGGTGCTGGTCCCAATCACAGGTGACACAGAGAAATGCAGGTTGCACGGAGACAGTGAAAGAAAGTAAGTGAATAATTTGGGGCGGGGTGAACCCTCACCTACTTAATAAATGCACCCTTTTTAGGCTAAAACACAGTTCTTAGAGAAATGCTACTCAACCTCTCGTAAATATGGCATTGTCAGCAGACAAATACCAAGAGACATAAGTTAAAGTCAAGAAAATAACAGAACAAAATTCCTAAACTAATTAAAAAAATAGATACATTTTAATAAACAAAGAAGATACCAAAATGTGTACAAGGGGATACATGGATCCACAGATATGATTTTTTTATATTTTAAGTAAGAAACACCCAGTAAAAGTAAAGCTCATTTTAAAGTATCAGTTTGGAGGTTGACCAGGACCCTAATGCGATTCCAGGCAGACCGCACTGGTTCAGAGGTCCAATACAAAAGGGGTTGGCACAGTCAAAGTTTTTACCTTGGAACTTAGATTACATTTTGGAGCTTAAAATCTTCCAACAGGGCAAGGTCCGAGGTTGAAACCGGAAAGGGTCCTGCAAAATCAAATACATCATTTTGGAGCTCCCACTGAATTAGTTGGTTTTGGAGCAAAAAGTTCAGGTGAGGGAAAGCTAAATTTTGCAACCACCGATTTTGCTTCACTGCTCTGATAGATTTGCTGCCTTGAGCCTGTCCAAGCTTTCAATATTTTTTGGTTCTTAAAATACACCAGCACGACAAGGCTGGATGCTGTGGCCTAACTGGGCTTCTTTAGGTATAATTCATTTACTGAGATGTTCTCCTGAATCAATTTTCAGCCCAGCAAAAAGCTCTAAGGTCAAACATAGTGTTGTTGCCCAACAAGGGTGCACCCTCCCTGAGCAAATCTCAAACTCTTAACCCGGTCCTTCGAAGGTAAACATAATAATGAAGTTCCGTTTTCTCCAAATAATGGGAAAGTTCATGATGGTCACTCCTGCAGCCCCCATGTCCTCAGGGCAGGCTTCTGAGCACCATGTCTCTTTCCAGCCTGGGCTCCTGGAGATCCTAGTCTTGTGTGGTCAGCTGGGTCTTAAAGGAGTAAGGAGTCCTTCTGCTATTTGTATCACTGCAGCAGGCAAAGTAGAGGATCACCACTAGTCCCTTAGAGAACAAATCCAGTGGCTGTATGCCAGCAGGAGTCATTGAGTCTACTTTGTTCTAGCTTCAGGTAAAGCTTTCTTCTTACCAGAGATTATATTCCCAGGTCTAGGCATATCCTGGGGAACGCTACCCGGTGATTGAAGAATTCCATACAAAAATCCTGACTACTCTCTTGTACTTTCTTCACCTCTTTTTTTAGTACTTCCTTCTTGGTTTACTGAAAGAAATTTAAGAACTCCTAAATTCAAGATGGCTATCCCTGTCTTCCATCCTAGAAGGGCACTGTTTCTTCCCTAGCCGCTCCCTTATTCAGATGAAGTGCCCTCCTCTCTGCAGGGTCCAAAACAGGTTTCCCCTTTCTGTGGTTGGTGCCAGAAAGTCTAGGATGAACTGGGAATAAATGGTACCATTTCCTGCTAGTCACATTTGGGATCTCCAAGTCAAGCAAAGAAGTGTTAAGTATGACATTTATTCTGCCACCTGCACCTCTCCTACTTTCAGATAGATAGATAGAGATGCTGCCGCCCGGCACTGCTGGGCCCATCACCATTTCCACCCGGGATTTCAATCTGGGGAAACGTGCATAAACTCACCGAGCTGACTCTGCTAGGTGTGTTATATTATACTTAGTTTTAAATCTTTTTAATATTTCTCTGTTTTTGTGGTTATTTCTGCCCCCTACCTCTGCCTTGCTGATTGCTGCCTCCCCGGTCCGCCGCAAGCATTTCCTGCTCGATTGTTGCGGAGGGAGGCAGACGCCCATACTCTCTACACTTCCGGTTTCCCAGAGAGGAGGGACTTTTGGGAAGTTTGCGGTCTAGTGTTTTCACTAGCACCGCTACTTATAGCATATGGGTACGCAGATGCGCACAGCAGGCTTGCCGCTGGCGCGCCAAAGGCAAGCCCGTCTGCACCCGTCGGCGTCCGGACTGCACCCGGAGCACAGAACTCTGGGCTTCTTGATAGAGAAGAACCCACTATGCTTTCCTACTCTATGGAAACCTTACTTAAGATGAGAAATGGTGAGAATCACTCTCCTTGTGCTACCTTCTCCCTTGAGAGCGATGGTAAGCACTCGCAATACACCTGTACTTCCGGTGGGTACTCTATGCCCCTATGTCAAAATTTCTCCAGGACAAACATGGTTGATAAACCTAATAACAAACCTGCTAAATTTAGCACAGGAAAAATAGGGAGATATAGGGGCCTACTTCTAAATGCTCGCTCCCTTATCAGACATAAGGTGGAGTTCACTATTTTGCTAGCTGAAGCGGAACCCGATTGGGTCTTCATCACTGAAACTTGGGCTAATATAGCCTCAGGACCTGATCTAGTCAATGCTATTCCAGCTAACTACTCTATTCAGAGGGTGGACAGGGTGGGACGCATGGAGGGGGACTGGCGATTGTTTTTAAATCCCAGTTTAAATGCCTGATAGACTCAGGACTCAACCCTCAAACCTGTGAAGCCACTCATTTTAAACTTATTATTTCAGCCACCTGCTCATTCGGGGATTGCTAATTTACAGACCCCCAGGTGCTAAACTGCTGTTCCTTTATGAACTTAAAAGTTTAATAGAACCTTTTCTAGCGGAGAAATGGCAAACCATTCTGGGTGACTTTAATTTTCACCTAGAAGAGATGGACAACCAAGACTCTAGTGCCCTATTAGAGTCTCTCGCTTGTCTTGGGTTAGGACAACTAGTACCTGCTCCTATTCATAAGGCGGGCCATACGCTGGATGCACTCTTTACTAATGATATAAGAATTACTTCTCAAAATACCATTCCTATCTGTTGGACCGACCACAGCACAGTCTCCTTTGATCTCTCCCCTTCATCTACAGCCAGTAACACCAGAACTCTTCATCCCCTGGATAAATCTAGAAACTGGAAAGGGGTCTCAGCTGAGATGCTAGCCAATACCCTAAATAGCATACCCTGTACAATCCAAGAGGATTCTAACAGTGGGGCAGAGGCCTTTGCTACATGGCTGGAATCTGCAGCAAATATACTGGCCCCCCTGAAAACTCATACCCCTAAAAAGCGCCCCCCATCGGCTCCTTGGTTTAATGATAGAGTCAGGATGCTTAAACAGGCCTGCCGTTGCTTTGAGCGGGCCTGGAGGAAAACCTTAGACGAGCAAGAAAGAATTCTATACAAAAGAAGCATCAAGGAATATAAGCTCGCACTGACGGAAGAAAAGTCTAAATACTGTATCTATAAAATTGAAAATTCATCCTCCACAAAATAATTATTTAGACTAGTACAACAGCTCTCGGATTCTCAACCCATAGCAGAGCCAGAGATTTCACAAGATTTTTGTGATCAGATAGCAACCTTTTTTCAGTCCAAAATCATGGATATCTACACAGAGTTTGATCCCAACTCTAGGCTGTCTAGTCACCCAGTGATCTCTGGCAGGCATACTACAATTGCCCAGGAGATGCCATCTGGCTTAAGAATCAACACCAATGGTCTCTTTAAATTCGCTACCCTTTCGTCCTAACAGGTCGCACAATATCTTTTGAAAACCCATGCAGGATCACCCCTAGAAGCCTGCCCTCCAGCAGATCTTCACATGGCAGTCAACATCATAGCAGAACCTCTTTGTAAACTTATGAATAATGTGATCCTATCCAGATCCTATCCTCGTAGTTGGAAACAAGCCATTATTAGGCCTTTTCAAAAAAAATCTAACGACATTCGACAGAGTCAACCACGAGAAAGGGGAACCGTCCTCGAATGGTTTAGATCCTTCCTCCGGAACCGTACCCAGAGATTCTTAGTCAACAGTAATCTATCTGTTCCTTCCCCGATAACAATCGGAGTCCCCCAAGGATCAACCCTTTCCCCAACCCTCTTCAATCTTTACCTTAAACCGTTAGCTGAATAACTACGTACTGCCAACATCTCCTTCCACATGTATGCCGATGATACCCAGATCTACATCAAAATCTCATCTCTAGAGGAGATCTACTCTTTTAATGAGACCCTAAAGCTGACTGTTCAATGGCTCAAACTAAATGCACAAAAAACGGAGTTCCTTCTAATCTCCCCCCTAAAAGTAACACTGACATCCAGGAATGGACCAAGTCGATCACAGCACTAAACTGCACACCGACCATAGTGGAATCTGCCAAATCTCTCGGCATAACCCTGGACAGCAACCTGAATATGCGAGACCACATCAACTCGAAGGCTAAAACTGCCAGGTTTCACCTGAGCCACCTGAGGAAACTAAAACCTTTCCTTGATGCCTCGGACCTAAAAATGACAGTCCAGGCATTAGTTATCTCCAGAATCGAATACGGATGCTCAACCCTTTCCGGCCTGCCCAAGATCTCCACGGCCCCCCTAAAAGCTTGCCTCAATGCCGCCGCCAGACTCTTAACAGGCTCAAAAGAATTCAACCACATCTCACTGGATCTGAAGGCGCTGAGCTGGCTTCCTCTTGAAGCCAGAATCCAACTCAAACTGGCATGTATCACCCACAAAGCACTACACACGAAATCCCCAGCATATCTCACCCAGAATATCATGGTTTCTGGAGGAGCCACAAACTCCAGGTCCGCCAGAGTCTTTGTGCTCCATTCACCCTGCTTCCGAAAGGAAAAAACTTACAATCGTGCTTTCTCTGGGGCCGTACCAAGAATCTGGAACTCGCTGCCATCTTTCATCAGAAAACTTCCCTCTCAGTCAATATTTAAAAAGGAAGCCAAAACCTTCCTAATGGGCAAGTTACTCCCATAAATCATGCATTGCACACACCGCTCAGTGGCTTTGCTTATTTTTGTTGCCGCTAGAGTTTGGACTGACTGGCTGCTATCCATCTTGTACTGACTTTGTACTCCCACAAATGTATTTGCTGGATTTCTCTGCATTATGATTTGAACATTGTATACACCCTGTTATTCCCCAAATGTTTCACCTCCTTCTACTCCTATTTATGTTTTTTTTTCCTTGACTATTTCATACTTGTATACAATGTGTTATCTCTGTAAAGCGCTCTGATACCCTAACGGGTCACGTTCGCGCTCTATAAAAAACTAAATAAATAAATAAACCTAGAGCTTGGGGATTGTAAGAACTACCGTCCTATTTCCCTGCTCCCAGTCCCTGCAAAGATCCTGGAGATGCATCTTAATAGCCAGTTGATGGAAACTGCGGAACAGCAACTTTGGCTTAATGACTCTCAGTTTGGCGTCAGGAAACACCATGGGATGGAAACCGCCCTAATAACAGCCACTGACTACATCAGGCGCACTGTGTATGCAGGGCAGGGGGTGGTTCTGATACTCCTTGATCTGTCTGCAGCATTTGATACCATCTCGCCTACACTGCTGCTGGACAGACTCCAGAATCTTGGAATTTCCAACCAAGCACTAGCCCTCCTGTCCTCATTTCTGATGGAAAGATCTCAAAGGGTGAAATTACAGCACTTCCACTCTGAATCCTTTGTTTTACCCTGTGTAGTTCCGCAGGGCTCATCCCTGAGCCCCACACTTTTCAATCTTTATGTGGCACCCCTAGCGGCAGTGATTTACTCCTTTGGGCTAGAGGTAGTGTCATATGCAGATGACACGCAGATCATGGTGTCAACCCGTAAGGGTTCATCGTCAGCATCAGAGAATATTCACGGTTGCATGACTAAAGTGGCAGAGTGGATGTCATGTAACTTCCTGAAGCTGAATGGGGACATGACTGAAGTTATGATTTTTGGATCAGGGACATCAAGCTGGAACAGCAAGTGCTGGCCCCAGTCCTTAGGATCCTGTCCTACTCTGAGCAAGAAGGCCAAGAATCTTGGAGTACTGTTGGACACTGAACTTGACCTTAATGTCCAAATGAACCAAACCATCTCCACTTGCACTTGGATTATAAGGATGCTTAATAAAATCTTCCCCCTCATCCAACGGCCAGCACGCAAACAGATAGCTCTTGCCCTAGTAATGTCCAGACTGGACAACTGTAACTCGCTGTACCTGGACTCGAACAAGAACATGCAATATAAACTCCAGGTGGTGCAGAATGCACTGGTGAGACTTGTCCTGGACATTCCTAAAAAACAGTCTGCGATGAAGGGATTAGAAACCCTGCATTGGCTCCCCATCAATAAACGCATTAGCTTCAAATCACTCTGTATGGTACACAAGGCACTTTATCTCCCTTACCCTACAAGATTAAAAATCATGTTCTGCTGGCACTCCCCTGGTAGACCCCTCTGCTCATCTCTCCAACTACTGCTTGCGGTACCGAGAACCAAAAGAAAGAAGTGGGGTGATAGAGCATTCTCTGTGGCCGCAAGCAAACTCTGGAATTCTCTTCCTTTTATCTTGAGGGCCATCCCTCTTCACCTGCCATTCAGGAAGGCTCTTAATATGTGGCTATTCTCCGGCTAATTCCTTAGCTGGGGCGGATGGAATGGTGTATTGGTGGTCCTCTCCCGGACGGCTAGTCTTTAGCGCCTTGATGCCTTCGGGTGAATGCTGCGCTCTATAAATTTCAAATCAAATCAAAATAATCCATACTTAGTGGCCTTTGGTTGCCCCATGCCTTCTTTGGCCCTGAGATCAAACCATTGTCCTCCAGAAGCAGGGTTGTTAACTCCCTGTCAGTCCCTAGAATGTGTTTTGGGTTTGCTTCTAGAGAGGGGGTGACAGGCTAACTCATTCTAAACCACTTTTCTCTCATGTGGCTCAAAGTGCACTTATAAACATTTCCATTAAAGTTAGAAAAAATCCACTTTCACAATTGAATTAAAAATAACTTTGAATAATTTTTCTAGCTTTTCATGAGGCAGAGATATAGAATGATGTTTTTATAGTTAGGTCTGTTCAGGGAAAACACAACTTTGCCTGCACAGTGAAAGCAGCTTTTGTTTTGGACAGTTGTTCGCAGTTAAGCATCCAGCCCTGTAAGCTTGCAAGGAAGACTTTAGATATGGTACATCTCAAATACAAAAATAGGTTTTCCTACATGGCAAAGTCAATATTTCATTCTATCTGTCAGAGGGGTACATCTAAACTGCCACCCAGTCGGAGCACAATGGTGCTACCTTGAGCTATATATTTTTGTCATAAATATATATTGGTGGTAAAAATTTACATTGCAGCCCACAAATGACAATGTCATTGGTTATAGGAACAGATCACATGTAATGTGGCACTGAAATGCAGTATCATGCTATACAACGTCATATGTAAAGCAAAAATAGGATTCAGAAAAAGACAATAAATCTGGGTTGACCACACAGAAAAAGCGATATTGCAACACATGGTGTAAACAAAGTGTGCATATTTGTGCATGACTGTGTTTATATACATTTTCACAATCACTCTTTCATAGCTGAGGTTATTACGCTACTCTGAGAGAAAGCTTCTATCAAAAAAATCTGAATAAGAATGTACAAGCACATGTACCTCTGTAGTGTTAGTTTTTATTGAGGAAAATACCATTGTGGATGGCTGCAGTATTTTGGGACTGGATTGAACAGCATTGAGGGGAACATTCAAGTCCTGGGTATTTTTGAAAAGTAGAGGCACAAGGGAATCCGTAGTGATGTGGCTTTCATTATTTTCAACAAGTTATATCACCCAGAATCCCCTGCAAATATCAAAGTATAGGTATAATCACAATTTCTTAAATTTTCAGTGACAGAAAATTCTACTACTTCAAGCAAATGGCAAAAGCCCAATCAGCCACTGGTTCCACACTACTCCCTATGAAAACGGTATCACACATTTGTGGATGTGTTTATTGCAAAAGCCAGTAATGGGCCAAAATTGTGACTATCTCAAAATAACGGCAACACTTTATTGACATCATATGGGCACACATTTGGCCTGTTCCTGTGAGTTATGATAGGCGCACCCACACATATGAGGTACTCTTTTTAGTGGTAAATGTATGGGAACCCTGGGTGGTAGGAGTTTTGATATTCCTTGCTTACTTCAGGACATTCCAGTCCAGAAAAATCAGTACAATCTTTTGTTAACCAATGTGTAACTTGTGCAGGGAATTCAGGGTATGCAAACCACCCAAGAATCCCCCACATGTTCAGAAATGTCTTGTTTTGATAGATTTCCCTAGGTGCATAACAACCCGAGACCCAGCATATATTATTGTGCCCCACTGAGGAGCTGGTCACAGTTTGGATTTTTAGGCAAAGAAAAATTGCAAGTACCATCAGGGATCATCACTGGAGAATAGGTATGTGTCTCTGTGCCCCAGTGGACTTCATCCTCAGGGGATGAAGTCCACTTTAATCCTGAGGTCCTCAGGACACAAGAGGACATCATCGCCCCACCAGCAGTTCGCCAAGAGGCACTTTTGCAGAGTGGTGTAAAAAGGGGTGTGGCCTCGGACCACCTCTCAGCAATCCCACTGTGTGGGGCTTACTGAAGGTACCTGGTGGGCTAGTTGGCCCCCAGGGACCCTCAGGATTCAAGGGGACTTAATCCCCCAACTTAGAACGCACCAGGAGGTGCATTTGCACAGTGGTGCAGGGAGGGGGCGGGGCCTCCCGCGAGACACCAGCTTTTTTTACATTTGCTTTTTGGTATGGGGGCTGTGTGACCCCCCTTCCCTTTATTATTTTTGGGCCCTGGGGACCCCATCCCCCAGGGCCGGGGCATTTTAATTTTTTTTTAAATGGGAAGGGGGCCGAGTGGCCCACCTCCCATGGCCAATTTCGGCCCCGGGGACCACATCCCCTGGGGCATGGCCACATATTTATTTTATTTTGTATTATTATTTTTACGGAGGGGGCCGCGTGGCCCCCTCCTGAAGCCACTTTTGGCCCCGGGGACCCCATCCCCTGGAGCCTGGCCTCTTTGATGGGGACAGTGGGGGAGCCCCAATGCCCCTCACGGTCCCTGCTGGCTCCCCGCCTCCTACGGGAGCCGGCATTGCTTTTGGACATGCAGCTCCCCTTGCCCTAAAGCAATTCTGCTTTGCTTCTTGGAAGTGAGAGCAGGTTTCCTGCTCTCGCTTCCAAGAAGCAAAGCAGTGTTTGCTATGGCAGGGCGGGAGCCGTGCTCCACCCTGCCATAGCAAACGGCAATGTCCTGGGAGTGGGCACCCCAGGACATTGCAGGAGCCGGCCATGGGGGGTGGCGGTCCCCAGGGCCATCTAGGGCCCCCCTCCCATCATAATTAAAGCCTCAGGTAGGTGGTGGTCCCCGAGGCCCAGGGGTCCACAACAGACCCCCGTATTTAAATATTTAGTGCCCCGGGGAGGTGGTGGTCCCTGGGGCAGTGTGGGAAGGAGCAGGAGCCCCCCACACTCTTTAATGTAATTGGAGCCCCGGGGAGGTGGTGGTCTCCTGGGCTTGGGGGGACCAGTGACACCCCCGTCATAAAATAACAATGTCCTGGGGAAGTGGCAGTCCCCGGGGCAGTGTGGGGGGCATGAGCCCCCCATGCATTTTTTAAAAAAGCCCCGGGGAGGTGGCGGTCCCTGGGCAACAGGGGGCCTAGTGCCCCTTGCTTATAATTATCTAAGCCCCGGGGAGGTGGTGGTCCCCGGGGCTGCGTTACCGGTTACTGAGTCACAAGATGGCTGCCAACACTTCCTGGTTTGGAGTGTAGGTAGCCAATCAGAATGAAGCTTGTGCTCGGGAGGAGTCGCGAATCCTCCTCGGTGCTCAGATATTGTTATTTTTATTTTTTGAATTTCTCAGCAACTACTGAATGGATTTACACCATTTAAAAAAAGGTCCCTTTCTGAACCAAGACCTACCTTTTTGCCAAATTTGGTGTAATTCCGTTCAGCAGTGCGGTCTGTAGCTGTGTCTAAAATTCCTATGGAAATTAACATGGGGAAAACGCGTTTTGGGACCCCCCTTTTTTCTGGACAAATCACCCCGAAACTTTCAAGACAGGAGCTGACCTAAGTGAACCATTAGTTTTGAAAATTTCGCAAAGATTTGTCAAACGGCGCAAAAGATATTGGCAAAAGAAAAAATGCTTTTTGAATAGAAACAAGCTCTTAACTATAACTACCTACTGGCGACAGCCAGTAGGTAATATATATATGTATATATATATACATATGACGCCCTATACAGATAGCTATAGAAATGTACTAGCCACTATTGTCTGTTACGTCACATGTGCCGAATTGAGCAAGTTTGAATATTTCTTCCATGCCTATGATTCCCTGATGCCACGTGATATTCACTAATTAAGCACTGTCACTTTAAATATGCTAGTCAATTCACAGCACTTTGCCATGTGAACAAGGCTTGCGGGAGCCGAAACGCGTAATGGCGACTAGAGAAGAATAACATCATTCCACTTATCTTGGGCCTGTGTCCGTTTCTGAAGGAACCTGATTGAATCCGAGGATAAACGGAAGAAAGTAATATATATATATATATATATATATATATATATATATGTATATATATATATATACAGAGTGTGGAAAATGGCTGATGTAAAGCGCCACTACAGTATTAAGTGGGTTAGCAGTCTAGTATTCGCACAAATGGTAAAAATCAATAAGGGATTTGAATGAGCACTAGTCACTTTAAAATGGCGATCTAGACAGCCGGACTCTATGGTCCAGTTGAAGGCACAGCGCCGACGCACAGCACCGAAACGCGTAGACCATCCATGTTTTTTTGCACGAATGGTGGTTAAATAAATATTTGAAAATAAGAAAGAGATTACCTGTTCAGACTTTTCTTCATGGTGCCGTGAAGTCCTTGCTGCATGGAGGCTTGGAGATCATGAAAATATTCATGCCGTGGCTGTATACGCATATCACGAGCACTCAGGAATTGAGGCGAAGCGGCTGACCCACGTCTTTCAGCCGATCGTTGAAGTGGACATATCGACCGACGCCTCTGCCACATTACGCCGGAAGGAGTGCCTGTCTGGCATCCAGTGAGCTGACGGAGACGTGAAGCACGGCGAACAGACATAGCGGTGAGTACGGGAGGTGGGGGAAGCTCTGTAGGCAGCTGACCATTGGGTTACGTTGGTGACGCGAGGGGGCCGCTTCTCTGCCAATACCCGCGTCCCGGAAATCACGTACCAGTGAACACGCCTCCACAACTAATGAAATAATGAAAAGATGAAAACGAGTGGTATTTTCCTGATTCCCGCATTCTTCTCAGTCACAATGCGAGAGTGAAGAAGTGAACTGACATAAGGAATCTCTCCTTTTTGAACATTTCAAGAACGTATACCTTTATAAAAAAAAACGCACCGCGTGCAGAGAAAAAAGAGAAATACAGCACCCACTTTTACAAATTTTAAAATTTTAAAATCAAAATTAATCATGGCAGAAAGAAGTAGAAATAGAACACAACAAGCAAGTGAACTACTTGACGATAACATGGCAGCTAAGGGGAGTGCTAACTCCTAGGACACCCAAGTGGAAGGAAGGAGGAAAACAGTCCAGGGTATCATTAGAGAATTACAACAGAACAGGATCATAGAAGTAAACAAATGGTGGGAGAAAACCACCATTGAAAAATATATTGAATTCAAGCGAGAGCCAAGAGGCTTAAGGATCCTAATAATGCCAACACTCAATGACCTGGACATAGATTCAATTAAACAATGGCAAACGGATACCAATGACTGCTCATTCAAATTAATGAGGACCTTGATTATACATGCTGAGAGGAAACTAGAGGCAACAATTGAGAAGATGAAACAACTGGAAGAAGAGTTGGATAAACACCCAGAGAATGAGGAGAAAAAAGAACTATTAGAGTCCATGGAGAAGAAAATAAGCAAACATGAGGCAGATGTGGAAAGACAAAAAGCCAGCAAATTCAATCGAGACCGAATCGATTATGCCAGTGGGCGTATATATACATTCGCAAGAAAGTTTGACACACTGAGAAAAAGAGTTGTAGTGGATAAGTGTGCGGGATATGAAACAACTGGCACAGTAGACAGCTCGGACATCAGCTCTGCTGATGAGGAACAGAATACTTCAAATCTGGATTTTTCCGGGGAGATGAGATTAATTCAGATGGTCACGCGACAAAGAGGAAGAGGAACAACATTGGGAAGGGGACAAAGCAAACCCAAATTAGAAGAAGCAGAAAGCGGAGCAAAGAACAAAAAAGGAAGAGGAAAGAAACAGCAAACCTAAAGAAAAAATTAACTAAAAAGAACTTGGTTATTAACATCTTCAATAAAATTTTAAGTGTGGAACAAATAAATCTGCTGAATAAAGGATTGTCCTTCTGTCCTAACCAAGATATGGATCTACCTAATATCTGCATTGATCTATATAAATTCTGTCGCAAGTTAAAACTTAAAAGAAATTATTCAGAAAATACACGGAGTCAAAATCTAAAAGTTCCATCTACAATCGAAATCTCACTGCTAGACCAAAGGGATATATCAACATTGAGAACATTGAATAGAGTGGAAGAAAATCCGGAACAATCAAGCCCATTAATGGATCAACATGAAGAAAACGACATACAATTCTGTCAGGATATGGGCATCTCCATGGCGAGAGGAGGAAACAGTGGACTTAGGGCGCAATCGACCTTTTTTCCCCAACTTCCACCAGGGAATAAAATGGATCTATTCCAAGAATTAATGGTGGAGGATAGCAATAAATTATTAACTCCCAGATCAAAATCAACAACAAAAAAGCAAAAGAAGAAGAACAAATGGAATTTAACACCAGGGGAATATAAGGCCCTAAAAGAGCTAAGAGATGACCCATATATCATAATCAAAGCCTCTGATAAGGGTGGAAATATCGTTGTTCAAGATCTCAAAGACTATATGGATGAGGCGATTTGACAAATTCACAATGGAGACCATTATGAGCGTCTGGACAAAAATCCAATATATTGGAATCAGGAGTACCACTTAAAATTACAACAATGGAATGACCGGGGGTTGATCGACTTTGAGGAGTATATGTATCTAAAGGAAAACCATCCCATCGTAGCAACCATATACTTCTTACCTGAAGTATACAAGTCGATCAATAACCCACCAGGAAGACCAATTGTGAGCTCGATTGGATCGCTCTTGGAGAAAACATCACGCTTCATAGACATCTTCCTGATGGACTATGTAACATCATTGCCATCTTATTTAAAAGACACTACTGACTTCCTTAAAAAGATCCAAGGTGTCCAATGGGATGACAGACTAATTATGGCCACAATAGATGTGTGTTCATTATATACATCAATTCGACATACGGATGGAATCAGGGCTGTTCAACAGTTCTTAAAAACAAAATCAGTGAGCTTCTTGGAGCATTCAGAAATGCTCCTAGAAATGTTATCATATTGCCTAACTCACAACATCTTCCTTTTTAATGGGGAGCTCTTTTTACAAAAACAGGGAATGGCAATGGGTGCATCATTTGCCCCTACATATGCAAACTTACTCATGGGAGCATGGGAAACAGATGTATTGGCTAGCAGTTATAAATCTAACATTAAAGTTTGGTCTAGATTTATCGATGACCTGTTCGTGGTTTGGGAAGGAGAACAGCAGGATTTGAATATCTTCATCGAATCACTGAACAGAAACAACTTCAATTTAACTTTCACATCTACAACTAGTAGAAACAGCGTAAAATTCTTAGATGTGGAAGTATTCATCAAGAAAAAGAAAATCTGCAGCAGAATACACCGGAAACCGATTGCCTGCAACAGTATACTCCACGCCAATAGTGGGCATCCGCAACATCTGAAGTGGAGCATACCTTATGGACAAATGTTGCGGGTAAAGAGAAATTGCTCAGAACTGAGTGATGTTGAACAACAACTCACTGAGATGAGTGCTCGCTTTATGGAAAGAGGCTACCCATTAGAAGTAATTAAAACTGCCAGAATGAAGGTCAATCTGAAATCAAGGGAAATGTTATTGATGTTACAACAGGAAGACCAGGCAAGAGAAGATGATGAAGAAGCTACAATTTGACTGATCGTGGATTTTAACAATGACAATAAAGAACTGAAAAAGATTGTAAAAAAGAACTGGAATGTCCTCATGCTGGACGAAACATTGAGAAAAAAGTTACCATCACGTCCTAGTATGACTTATAGAAAAACAGCGTCCTTGGGGACATCCTTACGCACAGCCACTTTGATATTAAGGAACCCAGAAAAACAACCTGGTTAAGCACCCCGGGATTTTGGAGGTGTTCAAAATGCAAGGCATGTGAATATGGTCAGACCACATCAACATTCAAACTACAGAATGGTAAAATTGAAAACATCACTGACCATATCACATGCGAATCCAAGTATGTGGTCTATATATTGGAATGCCGCTGCAAAAAACAGTACGTTGGGAGTACGATTAATAAATTAAAGTTAAGATTACTCCAACACCTATGAGCCATCAAGAGTAAAGACTTTTCTTATCCTATATCTAAACATTTTTCTGACTACCACTCTAGTAATGATCGAGATCTAAAATACTTTGGCATAAAAATTGTGCCCCAAAAAAATCGAGGAGGTAACAGAACAATAGAATTAAGAAAAATGGAGTCTCAGTACATTCTAGCCATAGGAACTGAGAACCCCTTTGGCTATAATTTGGATGCGGAGCTCCATATACATCTACAATGATGACAACATTGGAGTTGGTGATGACGTCTCCTGAAGATCTTTAAATTAATCTGGAAACTCCCCTTACAGGGATAAACTGAGAAATTGAACAATGAGGGAGAATCCCCATGCAAGAGGAAATCATGTAGTTCAATGAAAACAGAGGATGGGGTAATGCAGAACTTTCATTCATGTATAAAGTTATTTTGACAACTGTTATGGGACTTGATATATGTTTTGGTAATGAAAACAATCCTTCTATCCAATTTTAGAGAGCCAAATCTTGAATGGAACAAAAAATGATGTATGACTAACAAAATAGTAGATGGGAACTATACTTTATAATGTCTCATTTAGCCACTCATGGAAGCAATGAATATATGTCGTATAGCAAGATTTTAATGATTGTGCTCCCTGCATAAGGATATTCAATTGTTAATTATGAATTTTACCTTTAATGATCTGATATATCTTTTATGAGAGGCTTCATCAAATGCCTCTTTTTGGTTCCCATTTTGTTTGAATTGAATCTGCAATTTTATCATATAGTCTAGTACTTTACACATATATATTTTTATAATTGGATTTTAAACATTGAAGATATTTTATATTTTTAATGATTAAATTCTCAATGATCTTTTTGATGAAATTGTATGAATTGTTTGCATGAATTTTAAAGACTCTTTGAAAATTAATAGAGACTTAAATCATTGCTGCTATTCCAAGTACCCCTCCCCTCTTTTTCATGAAATAGTTTGGAACTGTGGTTTCTAAACGACTTGCACAAATTTCTTCTTAAATGCACTTTTTGCACTAGCACTTTTTTTGACAATTATGCAATTGCACTTTCTGTCATGATACATCTTGAAGATTTAAATGATCATTAATGTACTTTACAGTTAATGGAGTGTGGAAAATGGCAGATGTAAAGCGCCACTACAGTATTAAGTTGGTTAGCATGCTAGTATTCGCACAAATGGTAAAAATCAATAGGGGATTTGAGTGAGCACCAGTCACTTTAAAATGGCGATCTAGACAGCCGGACTCTATGGTCCAGTTGAAGGCACAGAGCCGAAACGCGTAGACCATCCATGTTTTTTTGCACGAATGGTGGTTAAATAAATATTTGAAAATAAGAAAGAGATTACCTGTTCAGACTTTTCTTCATGGTGCCGTAAAGTCCTTGCTGCATGGAGGCTTGGAGATCGTGAAAATATACATATATATATACATATCCACTTCACACGCCTGCCTTTGGATATAGACAGACTCCAGCACGCTCAAGTTCGCTCATAGACATGATTTATTGGCAATAAAACAACGGTAACACGTTTCAACAGCCGCAGCTGCCTTTCTCAAACCAATTGTAGTTGCCCTTTTAGTTCCTTTATATACATGTTCCTGGGCCTTCCACCAACCTTAAAGTGACAGTGCAAATTCAACATTTAAAGTGATATAGTGCCTTTACCATATAAAGTGACATGTGCAAACCGCCGCTGTTCAGCTTAATTTTTCAACATACATTGACAATTAAAGTTTACCTCAACATGTCATTTTGATTGTTGCTAGTATGCTAGGCTAACGCTACCTTAAGAAAAGTTTCAATTGACTCTTGGCATATTCATACATTATTTATGCCTATGCTCCCCATATCCAATGAAAGGCAAGTGCCTATTATTGCCCACTAATATCCAAACTTATGTTCCTTAGGGGTCTCAAACATTGTACGGGCCAGTGCCCATTTAATTGCCTAGTGTTTTGTAATTGTTGTTCATTTAACCAGTAATATTGTTTCTACCATGTTGTGTTGAAACTACAGCTGTGGCTAAAAACACAAATAAAATCAAAGTAATCACATAAAATATACCTGTAAAGAAAACCGTGTGAAAACACCTACACACAATGTATTTTACACGGTCTGGATTAAAAATGGGAGACAGAGTTATACCAACAATTTCATTAATACATTTCACTTCTATAAATACAGGACATCATGATGGGAAAATGTCATGGTATCTTCTACTATAGAGACACCCACAATAAAATATCCCCAGTAAAAAGTAATTATAAACAACATTAGAACATTTCATCATAACATTACAGGTGGACATGTAAATCCTCTTCAGTGTTAAGGCCAAAGGGGATCTTCGTGTTGAATCTTAAGATGTATCTTGATTCTAACTTAACTGCCTCAAATACCTCTCCCTGTTGCCCCCTTGGTCTCGCTAGCGCTTGATACAAAATAAAATATTCTAGATTATTGACATCACTGTTGTGGATCTGTTCAAAGTGTCTGGCGACAGGATACGTTTGATCCTTGTGTTTGATGGCCTGGATATGTTGTAGGATGCGTTGATGTGCTTTTAAAATAGTACTCCCTATATACAGTTTCTGACAACTACACCGTAGGGCATAGACCACAAATTGGCTTTTACAGGTTAACGGTTTTAGAATTTGCCATTTGGTGTCTGAAAATGGCAACGGTACCTCAGTGTATTTACCCCATAATTACAGGCCTTGCATTTATGGCAGCATCAAAATCCTTTACTGCTACTCAGCCAGCTCTGCTGTGTTTTCAGTCCGGGAGTGTTATTCACTAGATCATTTCTCATGGATCTGGCTTCCTGAAATGTTAGCAGAGGTCTTTTATGGAATCCAGGACCTAAAATTGGGTCACTGCAAATCAAGGGCCAGTGCTTTTGGAAAATGGCACGTATCTCCTGATGTTGGTTGCTAAAACACGTGATCAATCTTATGTGTTGCTTGTAATCCATCTGAATGTATCTTTCCCTGTTTTCTGTAAAAATAAGCTTATCTCTGGGACCCTGGTTAGCCTTGACTCTAGCTGACTCCAGCATGGCCTTGCCATACCCTCTCCCACTCTCCCAATGAACCTCCCCGTTAGTTCTTTTTGTGCTAGTTGGAGCTGGTAATCTGTGTATATATATATATGTGATCAAGGCCTCACGAAGGCTGAAACGCGTCATGGCGGACACAATGGGTGTTCAATAAATCTTTTTGTACTTACTTTGGGTCTGCCTTCGTTCTTGGACTGAGGAATTGCAGTTGCGAAGGCGTTCGTATATATATATATATATATATATATATATATATATAATGTTCAAGATAGTCATGAAGCGTGTAAATATATCCAGACTGGTGGTGTCCAGGTATGCTCTGATTGGCCATTTTAAAGGAGACTAGTGAATCCTGATTCCTGGCTGCAACGTGAACAATATGTTGTGGTGGCCATTACAAGCACAATGGTTCCTGAAAAAGAATGAAGAAAAACATATAAGAGGCCAGGGTGAGCACATCCTATCTCCTAGAGACATATGCGGGATCCCAAAGAGTCCCCACCCCCGCCTTTGATTGGCTGACCACAACATGGACAAAAAGATATGGCAATCATTACAGTATTGTGGGTCATGGCCCTCATGGAAATGCATTAATAACAGATTTTAGTCACAGATTGTAGTTGCAATATAAATCCTTTGTTGGCGGTATTATGCTCATTTTAGGAATACTAGTGAGTTCTCAGATAATTGTGCCCTAAGAAAAATGCTGACCCTCTCCATGGATTTGACGAACCATGTTTGAGAGAAAGCAGTTTTCTCTCATGATGTTCTTGCAGAAGTTGTGGAAAGTGGTCCAGAAAACAAAATGAGAGCACATATTCTGTAAGTCTACATTGTCTTCCTCAGCCATGTGAGAATAACGTCTGATATCCTGAATGAAAAATGTACTTCAACAGCAGTAGCACCAACTTATCAGTTGATTTCCCAGTGTTACGTTGCAGCTTTCCACAATGTTCTAATGATCAACTAGAGCGCTAACATTCTATCATTATGGCAAAAATGTGGCACCCTTTATGCCATCTTGATAGAATCAAACCTGTAAAATTTAATTCATTTGTTTTAGAAACAAAATGAGGGGGGTTCTTTTTGTCAAAGGAAATATGGCTAGTGCTCCACAGAGCTAAATATAGACACATTTCTATGAGTTCTCAACTATCTTTCTCATCCATGTAATTAAAACATTCAGACATACAGTGAATTACGGACTTCCAGTACCAGCAGCACTCTGTTGGTTAACCCCCTAGTAATCACCTGCAAAAGCTTTAGAAGAGAGTTTTAATGAGCAACCAGTGTGATAACATTTTGTGTTTTTGAACACTCTGAATTATAAATGAAAGTCAATAATGGTGAATAACGAACTCATACACAATCCACACAAGAATTGTATATTGCCTTCAATGTCCAAAGAATGATAAGGCAGTATAGAAAGAAGCTGCAGCTCCCCAGCTAAAGCAGAGGAGAGCCACCCCTCCAAAAAAGGCAGGAAAGGGAAAATAAAACGATAATAAACACTGGTTTTATTTTTCCCTTCCTGTTGAGTCTTGGGGCGGGGCCTGGGGGGTGACCGGCACTGAGGGGAGTGGTAATGCGCTCCCTTCACTGTGCATGACAAACCATCATGCGCAGTGAAAGCTCTCTCCCACTCAGCAATGCCGCTGGGTTGGAGGGATCAGGTACAGACTCCCAGTCTGTCCTGGAGCGCAAATCGAGGGCACTCAAGCCAATCCTGAACCTTCACTCGTGAGTGAGAGCAGCTTCAGGATTGGCCACAGAGCATTCTGGAAGCCTGTGTCGCCTCGAGATGAGGAGCAGAAGAGGGCAACGCAGACGGCTGCAGGTAATTTATTTTTATTTTTTATTTTTCATTATATTTTTATTTTTATCACCCCTGACCCCTATGCCCCCCTACCTCCCCACCAGCCTGCCTCACCGCACGTCCAGCACACCGGTTGCTACTGATAGTCAGGACTCATAACTTACGTACACCAACATTCTGATTTATCCTGATCTCTTAAGGCTTAAAGTGTTAAGAGTGAAGCTCGTTGTGTGTTATTGGTTAGAGAATACCTGAAATAAAGTGAAGCAACCAGGTTTGTGATATCCATAAAGAGTAGTGTTGTGGAATGAACACTGAGCTGATGTAAATAGTAAGAGATTGTGTGCTGTCTTTGTTTCTATTAATGCAAGCTTCACAAAACTGTGTCCCAGCTTACTGTGGAAAGAGTAGACAGCAGCACCTGTAAAGCTGTGCCAAAGAGGTGATGTTAGAGGGAATGCAAATCCTCTTTTGTATTTTTGCTAGAATGTGACACGCTGACTAGCATTTGGGCATATAAATTAAGTGGGAATAATCTACTTTGTTCATGTTCGGGAGGTAACGCCCCAAATTACTGCTACTAACCAGGTAACATGTCACATGTTCAAGGAGTCTGTTCCCCAAATCATAGGAACAGAGTGGAAACCATATCAGGCATAGTGCATGAAATCACATGAGTGGAAGGACCCATGATGAGAGAGAGAGCAATAGAAGCCTAGGAGGACAAGATGACAGTGACTCAAATGGTGCTATGAAAATGTTATATCGGCTATACTGAGATTCTGTAATACAAAAAAATACCTTCTTGCTGACAACAGTCAAGCTTTGATCCCAGATTTATTTACTTATGTAAAGCAGCATGTAAGAAATTGGTTCAGAAATGTTGCACCCAGCAGTAATGACGGTACATAAGTAGTGAATGGGGAGTTTTATACATAGCTGGTGGAATTGCACCGATTTCAGAATCCGGTTAAAAAAAGGAACTTGTCTTGTTGTTAGCTAAAGCAGAAAAGAGGTATATATTTTATACATATGACATCAGATTGGGTGTTTATCCATCTTGTGCTTCTACATTTTACCATATGCATTTCAGTGTAATTTTGAAATCTTACTGTGATTCAGTAGCATAGGCGTCAACGACAAGCGGAATGGGGTTCCAGTGAAGTTAGTCTAACAGGTTGAAAGCTCGGAAATTGAAGGTGTCACAAGGGATTTAGTTGTTGTCAAATGGTTGTCAGATAGTTGTGATAGACAGATTTAAGGCTTCAGAGTGGTAGTTGGCAAGATAAGCTGTCAGAGAGATAGCTAGAGGCCAAGGTACTTATTGATTTGATTTGTACAATTAATAATTTGTGTAAGGTTCTTTTCAATCACTGAGTGAATCTGGTGTTAGCAGGGGAGGTGATAATTACCTAAGTCAGGTTGAATAGAGTCCCGGTAGCAAAGGGTAGCGGCTTGTGTAGATGTCTAGAGGCACATAGGAATTATTGCGGAGTCCAATCAAATGACTGTTGCAATAGTGATGTCTATTGAAGATCAGTACGTGAATGAGTATTTGGCTGTGATGAATGGTATCAGTGAGCAGATTCACGTTGCAACAAAAATAACATGTTGTTGGTCTTCTATGGCTGTTTGCTAACAAAGTAAAGATGCAATGACAATTTTGCTGTATGCGATTTAAGTTCACCACACAAACCTAATCTTCTCACTCCTTTTCATAACACTCTTCTTGAAGGATACAGCTTAGCTCTACTGATGCATATGCCCAGCAAAGAAGCTAATCTTCCAGTGCCCATGTTGCTGTAGCCCAAAATGATGTTAAAGCATAGGACTCTTTCTCTTAGGCATGTGTAGGTAACACAAAAAGTCACAAAATTATTATCAAAAACCTCCTCTAACAAATAGCCAGACCTTTTGCTTCGCTAGTGCTTGTTAA
The DNA here is from genome assembly GCA_963921515.1 of Calotriton arnoldi. Classification (NCBI taxonomy): domain Eukaryota; kingdom Metazoa; phylum Chordata; class Amphibia; order Caudata; family Salamandridae; genus Calotriton; species Calotriton arnoldi. The sequence continues at coordinate 664,594 of CAWUFW010007690.1, read as the reverse complement.
GCCTTACATTTAACCTTTAACAGTACTGATTGGTTGAAAGGGCTTATCAATACACCAACACAAATATGAGATAGGAATGATAGTCTCGAACCACAGTTTGGAAGCAAATATTACCTCCACCCTCATCAAGTGAAAGATTTCTGAGATTCATTGTTGGCGTCTAATATCACTTTGAACCACATAAAACATCAAGTGACAAGAGTGCAAACTCAATTTAGCCCACCAAAAACAAACAGTACTTTGTTAATGACTGTTACTAAACACTATTGTACAGGGTATGGCAAGTATTGGGCTCTCACACATTCCAAAAAAGCAAACCTTGTCCTCAAGAAGTTATTTTAACATGTAGTTGAAAATCATGGACTTGTGCTATGACCATGTCGTACTCGTCTTAACCTTCTCACATCGTTCTCCCTATGGAGTCAAGCTGTATCATTGGAAGGCCTCTCCAGTGCGTTAAGTAATCTACCATGACACAGAACATCCTACTTGAAGTGCGTGTCATTTTAAAGGATCTTATGAAGTGCTTAGCAAGGTTGATCTACTCCTGAAATACACCGCTTCTGAAGATGGCAATCTCTGAACCACCTCTTAAGCAGATATGCCACAGAGATATTGGACAAGCAATTTTATGTTGTTTGTCTGCTTTAGGGGCATCCAAATCAGGCCTGGGATTGCCAGATCCCTTTCACATTTGCAGGACATTAATGCAAAATAAATGTACCTGCAATTAATCTGAGTACAACTAATGCACTTAGTTATTATTCTCGGGAAAATGTCATAATTCCAGTCCTTCAGAACCTATCTATTTTAGGCATTTTTAATCTATAAGGTTTCTCACCCAGACAGCCTTCAAACATTGACACTATGGATGTTATTAGGGGTTGAACAGTACTGGTGGGGTCCAAACATTACATACAAAATTAGCAATATCATGTGGTAACATGGTGGCAGCAATGTACAATTACTAGTGAATTCACCCAGAATGGGAAATAACTGTGCAAATCCAGTGTTATCAGATGGTCTTCTACAGTTTTCCCTGTTCTAAGGAGGTGAACGCTCACTTTTACTACCTGCTCTGAGCAGGTGTTAAGTGTGAGCTACGGTGCAGGAACTGGGCGGGATGGAGGTAGGGTCATTGGAAGGGCAGAGGAGGGAAGGGAAAAAAACCTGCTTTGGCATGCTTGGGGAACAGAGGCTTAGCAGCGGTGTCAGCCAAAGCCCCTTGCCATTTTATTGCTCGTATTATATGGCCAGTCATGTTCAGCAAGAGCAGTATTTTCCAGGGATACCTCTCCGCCTGACTCGTAATGAAGGCCTATATATTTTTCTCCACTACCAGTGTACCTTTATGTAAACAATATTGTTCAGTTCTCTGATGCCTTTTAGGGTCTGGTTATGCTTTTTAAACCCTTAAAAATAAACACTACGTAGTCAATAGTGCTAAAGGCTATTTCTAATTAGAGAAATGTAAGAAAACACATGCAAATAACATCCATATTTCAGAACTAATGCCTCGCCTGGAAAAAGGCTACACGCTATTATCACCCCCAGGTAAATCACCGCATGTGCTGTTTCTTCATTGTTTCTCTGTGCAATAGTCTAAAAATATCCCATACCAGCTGACTGGTGTGCGTGCAGAGAGGAAAGCAAAATATTAGTAGATGTCCTAGAAAGCATGCAAGTCCTAAATGGCTAAATAGAGCTAAATTTCATGCTCCTTAATGCCATTAAATAAAATGTTCTCTTAAGTTATGCCAACAATTGCTATTACTGGGCAGTGTGGTTTATGAGCATTTAAAACAATGAACAAGACATTTGAGAGAAGGGCAAAGTGTACAGTCCTTTCTGGTTATGTAATTGGCAGTTATTTTATTTTTAACTGACCACTTAATAGAGTTTATATATTTTCCTAAATGTAACTGCAGTGGTATTTAACACTGTTGTGTAGATAACTGTGTGCAACTTTCAGAAACATTATCTAGAATGTGGGAACACTAATCGCTCTCAGGGATCCTGTACGGAGGTTACAATGTGCAGACTCTCAAGAAAACCTCACCCCATATGTAAGTCTGAATGTTGGACCATGTTTTTCACCAACCTATTCCAGTTATTACATAAAACAGTGAAGTGCGAATGGCGGTTTGGTTCTTCTTTGGCATCACTTTGAACCCTGAAGTATTCTAGCACTAGAAGGTAAAAACAATTCTAACATGTCTCCCCAGGTAGGCGTATGAAAGGGCGGCCTTTTGGAATGTTTTCATTCATGAACTGTAACAAATCATTCGAAGATGGGTACCATTCATCCACACTCAAACCAGCAGCCGTCTTGGAATTATTTTTTTCTCAGACATTTTTCTTGAAAAATTCTTTTAAGTCTGAAGGAATGTCGAGACCGGGCCCAATCCACTGCATCTATCTGAACTGCGCTCCATCTATTTGACTTTGCCACGGTCTCGCGTGACTAGATGATCGCAGTTGGCGCTTTGATCTTTTAGGTGCTATTTTTCACTAAACATTTTAAAAATTCATAACTCTGGTTCCACTGATTGGATTTATTATATTTTGGCATCAAATTACACTTTTCTCTATTTATCTAAATTGGTGTGGGATTTTTCTTGAATTGTAGCTTCACTTTATTACTGTTTGAGGGATGCATAACTACCTTACACATTGCCTCTAAGTTAAACCTGACTGCTTTTATGCCAAGCTGATGGAGGGTTACGCACAGGTTGATTTAATGACTTTTGCAGTTCACCCAGAAGGGATTGTGGTTGTTGCTTGAGAAGGGATAACACCACCCTCAACCAAAATCCCAAATTACTACAAATTTTAACCTTTTGCTTTCAGATTCCAGAATTTATTTCTTGGGTTTTCGAAGACCATGCTTAATTATAAGATGTGAAAAATCTATACTGTATGGACAGCAAAAGATTAATTTGCTCCCTGCTCAGTGGCTAAGCTAAAAAGTTCAGGGAATTAGAAGTGGGGGGCTCAGGTGTGTTCTCTGTTTGGGAAAAGTGAACCTGAAGGGACAGGTGCCATAAACACAACAGAAGCTTCTCCATAAAAGAGGAGATGAATTGAAGAGAGAGGGCAGTCTTTCAGCCATGCTCCATTCCAGGGCAACATTTTAATAAAGTATTACGTGCTATTGAACTTTTGCAAATTTTTTTTAGCTGGCAAGTTTTTTGAGAGCCAATTGATGCTGAAATAAAGGAATGTTTAGAATAGTGTTCAAGTAATGGCGATTAGATGTGTTTCTTGGAATACTGTTGGGCTTCTGTCTGCCGGTGTTTTAAAAGTTCAATTATCTGCACAGTAATATTAGTTTCCTCTAAGATGCCCACTGCACTGTAAGCTTCAGGTTTGAATAAATGTAAGAGTTTTGGTCAGAAATATTTTTGTATGTAAGTGTTCAACAACAAAGGAGTGGCTGCTGTCATCAGAAAGTTGTTAGAGATGGAGCTAAGGCATACATTTCCAGATACAAATAGTATTGGGCTGGCCATGTCTGCAAATTTTGGGGCAGTGGAATTTAAGTTAAGTGAACCATATGGCCCTAATTTGAACAATAAAATTTAAATGGACTTTTCATCTTAGTATTTTTGGAACTTAAGCCTGTGAGCTATGGTGCCACACAGACACTTATCAAGTTGTCAATTACATGGGCTAACTGGCCGAAAGAGTTTTAGGAATTTGGCTCTTTTACAGGATCCATATGTATGCAAAGAACCCTGCGTCGAATCAGTGACAGGTGAACTAAGGAAGCTACATATGATTCATGGATGTATAACATTATTCGCCCTGAGGAAGTTCACATGTGGTGAAGAAAACATGTTGGCTGTTTGCTGTAATGTTCGGAGTCTCGTTCTTATCGGCAAAGAAAAATAAAGAAGATATGCAACACATGCAATTTGGAATTGGACCTCTTTGAATGAACTATGATTTATCGGTGCACCACTATTTGTGATTTGTGAATTTAAATGAATATGTTGCAGGACATTTACTTTCTATCAATTATCTTGTAGAAGAGGAGTTTAATTTCATAGGAAACTCTGTTAAGGATAAAGCTGTCAGATAATCCTTCAATCACATTCCTAATATTAAAGAAGTTATGAAATGAGTAATGGGGCAACTGCATTATGTGAATGTTTGGCACTTCTTGCATCTAATGGATAAAGGTCTCATTTAGAGTTTGGTGGAGTGGGATGTCCATCAAAAAGTATGATTTTACAATAACTCTTTTTTTCAAAATATCACCCATATATTTGGAAATGTGAAAAAATTATTCATGCACACTATGAATTATTCTTGCAGATTAAACATGACGGAGGGAGTGAGGGAAGCTCACTACTCCATCTGTCTTTTTTAGAGTATAATTTCCGTCGTCGAATATATGGGAGTTCATCCTTCACAGGTGTTGGAGGGAAAAGTGCAAAAATAGCTAAACCACACCCACAACAATCGCACAACCTATTCTATCACTATGTAACTGCTAATTAAAGATATGGTAATCTATCAGGCAGTGGTATATGAACAACAACACAATGCACACTAAAATAGAAATAGGTACAACTCTTTAAACTATTTTAAATGCATTATTAACTACCAGTTGCAATAAATGTAAGCTTTATATACAATACACCATATCTAACATCATGTCCACTGTAAGAATCTACAAAAAAAGGGGTTTGCAATTGGTTCGGGAAGTCTAATGCACTTTAAAATAACAAAGTAAAAAAAGTAAAAAATGCCCCTTTATTTAAACATTTTTGGTTATAGAATACTGATTAATTTTACAATCATTGTTTTCAAACTAGAATCTATATTAGAACAATTATTCACTGTCTTTCAGATTGAACATTGTTTGGCACGATGAATTAGGATTAATGAGTGCTTTTTTGTATCTTGTTTCTGATCTTATAACTGTGACTAGTGTGGCTACAAGAGAACTAGGAATCTGATGATGTATACTTATGAAGCACTCAGGCGAAATAAAGTTATTAGCTTGGAACAATAATTATCCGATTAAGGCTTTACATTTGGAGTCATACTAATGGTGAGTACACAGCTGTATATGAAACAACGAGATTCACTGAGTAGGCTTCAAAAAAAAGTTTTGTTTATAAATGACACTGCTGCATTGAATTTTGTTTTGTTTTATAAAGATGATTTACACAGACTCTGGATGAATGTAATAATATTACAGCTGTTTATCGGGTGAATTAGGGACCTATACATTATTTAGGAGCACCAGGTAACTACATAGAGCACATTTAAAAGTACCAAATAAGGGTTGCCTAGAAAAGAATCATCATTTCAATTTTATCATTTCATTTGCTTAATACTGTAGGGTCCAATCTGTCAATACAGAGTCATTAGAAGAGCTCTACAGGGCATAATTTATTAATACTTTAAAAGTGAATTGCATAGCATGTGGGGCTATTGGAATAGGGGGACTTCTGTCCCTAATGTTTTAAACAAATCCATATATAATTGTATTAGTCAATAATAAATGGAAAATCATATGTTTCTTTAGAGCACTCTAACATTTTATGCAAACTCATGATAATGGTTACTCTTTTAAGGAAACTAAATGAAGTGGATATGATTCTCTATACTAGTGTGATATCTGGTATTTAGGTAAGCTGCAGATACATACACGTCAATATGAAATTAATATGCACAAATTCTTGCTCGGTGCTACTTAATGCTGTTTTTAGATGCATTCAACAAAAGATTAGTGAATGTGAACCAAAGATAATTGTGCATGAAATATGGGGGCATATTATCAAGGGTATAATCGCCGCTTTTTTGGCACATAGCGCCAAAAAAGCGGCGATTTTTTTATCACTCTATCAACAAGGACACGCTAACAAGCGTTAGCGCGTGTTTCCTTGCTACTTTGCATGTCAGCGATCAATATCGCTAATGACATGCAAAGTAGGCGTTCCCGTCCATAACTCCATGTCAATTCACGCTGATACGGCTTCGCGCTATTAACAACCCTGCAGCAGACCCGCGAAGCGATAAAAAAAAACGCGCTAACCGCGTTTATCGCTGGAATTCAACATCTGCTTTTTATTTGACTTAGCTATACTAATAATGGGAGGTGGATTGTATGTTTAGGTCCACACTCCCCTATCAGCAAGCAGCCCCATAGCGCTGTGAAATCTTCGCTGGATTTCACACGCTATTTCTCATTTTCGTCCTCTATTGCTGGAATTACATCGCCTGTTAGCTAAGCGTTGATAATACGCCGCTAACACGGCGATGTAATCCGGCGATAGACGGCGATATACAGAAACGCGCTAAATGCGCTTAGCGATGTTTATCGCTATTCTTTGATAATATGCCCCAAGGTCTTATTTATATCAGACATGTAAGGAATCAAATATTTTGGACAATAGACTTTTTTTTAAGCTCCCTAGTGGCCTGTTTTAGGGGGAATGTTATATTATTTGAGTGCCATATTTAGAGCACAATTTTATTTACAGGATAATCTAATAATTTTCTCTGGGCCCTTAGGAATGAATACCATGCAATAATAATGAAACCAAATCTTTAAACAGTCTGTTTCAAAAGCTGTTAAGAATATATTGCCAATAATCTATTACTACAGGTCATAGTGTACCTTTATTGTTATTACAGCACTCATTCTAATGTATTTGTCTTTATCGAAGATTGGGACGGTTATGCACAGATAGAAATAATAAAATGGCATTAGGAATTTTTACACCAATTCCATAAGATCAAAAATAGTTTTATTTATACTTAGTTAACTCTAGAGTTTATTCTTATTCAAATAATTTCAAATTACGTTAAGAGTGATATGTTGCCAACAGGTGTTCTTCATAGCATTTACCTATATCTAATTATGTTATATGAAGATTTCATACGCTGTAATGTATGAGTGTTTAGCTGTTTTTTTCTTTACATTTACGTCAGTGTTAATTGTCTGTTTTTGGCAGTTTATTATTTAATATGTTGTTACAGCCCTGAGGAAGCGGCACACAACAATCGTGAAACACATGTAGGCTGTTTGGCCGTTTTCGACTACATTAATTCCAAGCAAAAACTCTTTTTTGCTCCAATTACACGGGAGAAACCTTCATATGAACATCATTTAATGTAGTATAAACAAATATTTCAATTTAAGATTCCTTTAAAGTCATCAATACAGCATTGAAAAAAGGATGGCAAAATGTACCAAGTCATATTAAGAAAAATGTGTGAAATAAATTGATATTTTTGTACTACTTAAATTTTGGTTTCGTAATTTTTGTTAGACTTCCCACCAATTGCAATACCCATTTTTGTAGGCCATTTTAGTAGAAATATTGGATTTATTAAGATGGTTTTGGGGGACACAGCTTGGAGGGTAGAGTCTTAGCAGGGCCAGAGGCATTTACTTAGTATATGCTGATAAGGTTTCATAAAAAGCCTCTATTCTTTACAGATTTCATATTGCTCCTATTCTTTACAGATTTCATATCTGACAACAATTTACCATGTCTCCCTCACTGACCACATGTCTCACACTACATCCATATTATATTCTCACCTGATACATTTTTACTACTCCCCACACTACTAATCAGTAAGTGAGGAATATTTTTTAGAACTCTACATGTTCTGACAAACAAAATGCTAACACTCTATAAGTAGGCTACCTAAATTATGTTACAAAATAATTGTTTACTAATAATATCTCTGAAATTGAGTATTTTAAATAAATCCATGACTATTTTGAACTTATTTTTGATCCCACTTTATCCGCTTACCAGATGAGCAAGAATTATGATTTGATCATGTACCCCAACGAGACACTTTCACAACCCAATATGTTACATCTTTAAATCTGCCACATAATATTAAGGGCAGGACACACACTCACATGCCAGATATTATACTCATATTCTTAACCTAAGTGAAGGCATCCATAATGTATGGTATATAGACTATGTGTTAACCCCATTATCTGTCAGTATTCCTACATTTAATCACAAAAAAATTAAAGTTAAATATAGTCACACACTCTCCCTTTAAATGCCATACACACTCTTACCCTCCCAAAAACACCCACACTTGCTTTAACACACAAGGGAAAGGGAACTACCTACATCTGCCACAATGTAACACATATGAAGTCACAATATCTGGAAATGGAAGTTAATATTTAACATAAGCAACATCTACGATACCCAATCACATATGGCAAACAATATAACATTTGGAAAAACTGCATATCTCTACTAGAATTTTTTTTTTGGAGAGGCTCAGTTATAACGTTTCATAAAAATAAAAAGGGACAACAAAAACATTCTTCCTCTATGTTTATTAAAGTCTTTTAACAAAAAACGTACTGAAATCTAAGTCCAGTGTAGGAGAAGAAAAAATAGCATCCTATCACCATCTCAGTTGTGCATTTCAGATCTTCACCGTGCCTTCACATCTTAGAAGTAGTGTTCTTCTCTTGGGGCTCTCTGTCCTCCTGGAGCAGATGGATGTCCAGGCACCCACTTGTTGGGATAGGATGGAGGTATGAGAATTATTTTAGTGGGGCAGGGCCAGTCGTTCCTAGGGAGGAATATCCATAGGAGTGATGAGGCTTTGGGTTGGTGAAGGATGTTGGGGTGTGAGTGATAGAGGGACTGGCAGAATAGTGGAAGGAGGTTGAGGGATTGGGTCAGCAGGAGAAATTGTGGTGGGCTTTGGAACAGGGTCTGGGTATTGAATGGGGTCAGGTGATGGAATGGGGCCTGGAGATGGAATAGGGACAGAAAGAGGAATAGTGGTAGATACGCCAGAAGCACTGGTGACAGAGGAGCCACTAGAAGAAACACTATTTGGATTTTTTTCTAAGGCTTACGAAAATTCAGATAGTGCCTGGTGCCTTGCTGGGGCACAGACAAATAACTCTTTGTCTCCCAAATCCTCTCGTGGGCAGAGGCTCACTGGGATATGTATGAGCTGTTCGAAACTGAATCATGAAGTGCGGATTCAAAGAGGATAAACTAGAAACAATACTAGTTCATTCACTTGCAATTCCCACCTACATGTTCATTTCTTCTGTTGTTGGGGTGGTTGGAAGGAGGATGGGAGGATATAGACTGCTCCTCTCATCATCTCTTCCACCTCCCTCCCTTCCACGAACCAACAGACACATTTCAGCTCTGGCTGGTGGACATGACTAGGGATGGGCAGAACGCAGTAATAGCTGTTCTGAGCCCGTTCCGAAGCCCTGCCTACCAGCTCAATCCTTGGATGAGCCTGAGAAGAGGTAGGAAATCCCTCTCAAGCCCATTCATTATGTTTTTAACACAGTGGTGTCAAATGCATATTAATGAGGCGCCAAAAAAACCTCCTTATTTCTATATATATATATCCCCCCATGCACATACACATATATATGGCTGTCATGTTGTTGAACCATATATATATATATATATATATATATATATATATATATATATATATATATATATATATATATATATATATATATATATATATATATATATATATGGTTCAACAAAACAGTCCTTCGGCGGGGGGCGCACTTCTCAGCTGGTGCATACGGCAAGGTAGGACCAGCCTTGCGAAGACATTTATCATCAAAGTGAAAAAATATCGCAGCACTGTCCTTGGGATTTCATCCATTTATTTAATCTTTCATCTCTCTCCTCCTCCTACGCGTTTCAACCATCACGGTTTTGATCACGGTAACTATTGTAGTCCCTTTTCACTTTTGTATTTATATACATGTTTCCCACTCCACCCATAATGAGGCATTGTGGGATCAGTAGTTTCTACACACCGACATTTAAATTAAAATCAAAATTATATTTAACGTTTATCAAGGTGAAAGGATACACTTCCCAGCTCTTTTTGGTCTACATAGTATATGGCAAAGATATACGTATATCTATCCATACATTGTTTTGCAAGACTGCTACTTGTTAATCTTAACCGCTTGCTGCAATGTTATCTACTTAGTGTCACATTCAATGGCATGTTTGGTCAAACTCATGTTACGTCCTGCATCACAATTATTTCTAACTGTTTGCCATTATGTAAAACATGTTTCGTTGCGTTGCGTACTGGCGGACTGAGTGTCCATCTCTTTTCATATTATTCACTGGTGCAGAACTGAGTGTCCATTTACTCTGTATTAGGCTTTTGTCCAGAGAAACACTACGATCACGTCGAAACCAGGATAGACATCTACAAATGTATATGGAAGCTCAAATTAACAAAGTTCTTTAGTAAACAAAATTCCAACAACGTTCCAGAAAGTGCGAGTGGAGAGATAATAAATGCAGAGTATGTAGATGAACACACAATTTGAGAAGTAAAGAGCTTGAGAGCCGCTTATGGATTAGTGAATGATATGGATGAGGCAGAGTTATCAGACTCCCAAATTTTGGAAGAAATGGGTATTAGCACAGACAAACATCTCAATACCAAATTTAAAAACAAATCAAAATGTTGCCCAGCCTTGCATCCAGGCAATCGGATAGACACCTTTCACGATCTAGTTGTGGCAGATCTAGAAGTGATGGAAAATATCAAACATGGTCACAAAAAAGAAAATTTAACAAAAGAAGAACGCAAAGCACTGGAGTCATTAACTAATAACAACTTAATAGAAATAAAGCCAGCGGATAAAGGTCGCAATATAGTGATCCTGGAAAGGGAGGACTATATTGAAGAAGCGATGCGTCAACTGAACAATAGCACCAACTACAAGGTATTGAATAACAAGCCGCCCCATAATATTGAGTTGCGGATCATTGTATGAAAATCTGGCCACATATGTGGACCACTTCTTGGCACCAATAGTACCGACCTTGAACTCCTACATTAAAGACACTGGTGAATTTCTCAGGGTTTTAATGGAAACTAGCTGGCAGGAAGAGTATTTACTTGTTACAATCAATGTCGTTTCCCTCTATACGTCGATAAGCTATGAAATTGGATTGCAGGCTGTTATGTATTTTTTTAAACAAAGACCCGTAGGAGAACTACAACATACTCAAATGTTATTAGAGATGATCGAACTCTGTTTGAAAAACAATATCTTTATGTTTAATAAAATGCTTTACTCCCAAAGTTGTGGGACCGCCATGGGAGTGTCCTTCTCTTTAAGCTATGCAAACCTCATGATGGCGTGGTGGGAAAAAACCATAGCTTGGAGAGAAGACAATTACCAACACACAGCCAAAGTGGCACTTTGGCTGCGATTCATAGACGATTTGTTTCTTCTATGGAAAGGTACTGAAGCAGAATTCATGGAATATCTAGCTATTCTCAATAACAATGAAGTGGGCTTAAAGTTTACTCACAACATCAATGCCACAGAGATTGACTTTTTAGATACAAAAGTGTATGTTAAGTCGAATAAAATACAGACCACAGTCTTCAGGAAGAGTACAGCTACAAACACTGTGCTCTATGGCTCGAGCTTTCATCCGCACTCACTAAAGAAAAGCATACCGTATGGTGAGTTCATTAGGATGAAAAGAAATTGCTCAGAGGCCAAAGAAATGGAATCAAAATTCAAAGAAACAAAACAGCGATTCCTCAAGAGAGGGTATAAATTCAGTGACATTCATCGTGGGGAAGCCAAAGCAAGAAGTATAACAAGGGCACAAACGTTGATAAACAACAAAAAACTAAAAAGAGTAATGAACAACAACAAGACGACAAGATTCGAATGATCTTAACTTACAGCAAAGAAAGCTTTAAAATACAAAAAATATTGAACAAATATTGGAATGTCCTGAAAAAGGATCCGGACTTCAGAGCAAAGTTGGGTGAACGCCCACAAATGTCCTTTAGAAAAGCGCCATCATTATCAGATCCCATGGTGAATAGCCACTTGCGCTGAGAAAACCAGAAACCTGGCTACAAAGTTTACAGAAGGGGTTCGGAAAGTGCAATAGCTGCAAGGCATGTAAAATAGGCAGGAATTTGAAGACCATCATTGACCCTCGAGGGAAAGCGTTCAACATCAATGAGGCGATTACATGTGAATCCACATATGTAGTGTACCTAATTGAATGCTTCTGTGGAAAACGCTACATAGGCAGCACTATATGCCCATTGAAAAAATGTATTTTGGAGCATATTAGAGCGACTCAGAATAAGGATACAACATATGCAATTGCCAAACATATGCAAACACATGAAGGCAAAACATGGCTGAACATGACATACTCAGGCCTAATGACAGTGCCACCACATGAGAGGGGAGGTAATAGGACCTTGAAATTGAGACGTTTGGAATTGAGGCTCATTATAAGATTTAAAACTAAGATCCCGCTGGGACTCACTGGGGACGAAGAAATGTATGTCCACCTTTAATATTGTGCACCAACCGTGTTAGTGTTTCTTTGCATACTGTATGGAATGCCTCATAGTGGAGACTGTCTTGTCCCATGCGAGTATAAATTGTTTAGATCAGATACATTCGTTGTTGGAACAGAAGAATGTGATCATAAGAGTATCAGCAAAATTATTTAACGTTTGTTAAGGAGTGTTGGCTATGGGCTATGATCTAGAACTAAAATTGCGTGATTTCACAGGTTTGACACAGGCACTAAGCCTAATACAGAGTAAATGGACACTCAGTTCTGCACCAGTGAATAATATGAAAAAAACGGACACTCAGTCCGCCAGTACGCAATGCAACGAAACATGTTGTACATAATGGCAAACAGTTAGAAATAATTGTGATGCAGGACGTAACATGAGTTTGACCAAACATGCCATTGAATGTGACACTAAGTAGATAACATTGCAGCAAGCGGTTAAGATTAACAAGTAGCAGTCTTGCAAAACAATGTATGGATAGATAGATAGATATACGTATATCTTTGCCATATACTATGTATGCCAAAAAGAGCTGGGAAGTGTATCCTTTCACCTTGATAAACGTTAAATATAATTTCAATTTTAATTTAAATGTCGGTGTGTAGAAACTACTGATCCCACAATGCCTCATTATGGGTGGAGTGGGAAACATGTATATAAATGCAAAAGTGAAAAGGGACTACAATAGTTACCGTGATCAAGACCGTGATGGTTGAAACGCGTTGGAGGAGGAGAGAGATGGAGGATTAAATAAATGGATGAAATCCCAAGGAGAGTGCTGCGATATTTTTTCACTTTGATGATAAATATATATATATATATATATATCACTGAAAAAACCATAGGTTTTAGGGACAGTTATAGTTAGTTGGACATTGCACTCGTACAAAACCCGTGAAATTCCCCCGTTATAGTTAGTCCAGCTAACTATAACTCGCGCCCCCGCAATGCACTGCTGATGACGTCACATATTACATCACTCATGACATGGTCAGTGACATCACATCATTTTTTTTTTCGGCAGGATTCGCGCACCCTGAGCGCATCCTGCCGATTTTTAAAATTATTATTTTTATTTTTTTTTTTTTTGCCCAGGGGGTCCTTGTGGGACCCCCTGAGCAAACCTAGGGGGTCAGGGTGTTTCTACCCTGCCCCCTTTGTGCGCTTTGCGCACTTGTTTCTGTCCCTCGGTTCTACCGAGGGACAAAATGGCTGCCAACATTTCCTGAATCGGAATGTTGACAGCCAGCTGACAGCCAATTAACATGCAGCTCGTGATCGGGAGGGTACGCGGACCCTACTCGGCCATAGATATCACTATCTTTTTTACTTTTCATTTTCTCAGCAACTACTGAACGGATTTACACCATTTAACAAAAAGGGTTCTTTCTGAACCAAGAACTACCTCTTTGCCAAATTTGGTGTAATTCCGTTCAGCAGTTCGGGCTGTAGCCATGTCTAAAGTTTCCTATGGAAAAATGCATGGGGAAAACGCGTTTTGGGACCCCCCTTTTTTCTCGGCCCCCGTTTGACGAATCTCCCCGAGACTTTCAGGGAAGGAGCAGACCGGAGCGGGCCACAAAGTTTGAAAATTTCGCGAAGATACGTCAACCGGAAAGAGAGTTATCTCAAATAGAATGTCGCGGATTTCCTATGGATAATAGGTTGTAACTATAACTATCTACTGGCGACCGCCAGTAGATAATATATATATATATATATATATATAAATATATATATATATATATATATATATATATACATATATATATATATACACACGGTTGTCATGGTGGTGGAGAAGCAGGTATATCTGGACTGTTTGTGTCCAGATATGCTCTGATTGGCCATTATAAAGGGGACTAGTCAATCATGAATGCCTGGCTGCAAAATGAACAATGTGGTGTTATGCCCATTACCGGACTCAGGGACAATGGTCCCTGAGTCATGAAAATGAATGAAGACCAAGCATTGGCAAAGCCAATGGGTCTTGCCTATTCAAGAGCTATTGGCTTTGGCAATGTGTTTTCGCAATGTTGCACACCAGTGTGGCTGCTGTTCGGCATGGCTAAAGGTTAGTGGTGTGGAGTGTCCTAGAGTGGAGTGGGGGAGTAGAGTGTTGTAGATTGGATTTGTTGGATTAGTGTGTCATAGACTGGACTGGGGGAGTAGAGTGTCATAGAGTTGAGTAGAAGGGAGTAGAGTTCAGTGGCAGAGAGTGTCGTAGAGTGCAGTGTTATAGAGTGCAGTGTTGTAAAGTGGAGTGGTGTTGAGTGGAGTAGCATAGAGTGGAGTTGAGTGGGGTGGAATGCGGTGGAGTGGATTGAGGAAGAGGGTGGATTGGATTGGAGTAGATTGGGGTGGATTGGGTTGGGGTAGAGTGGGTTGGATTGAGTGGAGTGGGTGCATTGGAGTGGGTGGACTGGATGTGGTGTATTGAATTGGAGCAGGTATTTAAATGTGGTGAGTTTGATTGGATTGAAGTGGTGGGGATTAGATTGGTTTGGGGTGGGGTGGATTGGATTACAGTAGGGTGGTTTGGAGTTGGTAAATTACAGTGGAGGGGAGGGGTGGATTGGACTGGAGGGGGTGAATTGGAGTGGGGTAGATTGTATTGGAGTGGGGTGGATTGGATTGGAGTGAGGTGACTTGGACTTGAGTGGGATGGATTGTATTGGAGGGGGTGGATTAGCATGTGGTGGGCCGGATGAATTGGATTGGGTGGGATGGACTGAACTGGAGTGGGATGGATTGGAATTAGGCATAGAGTGGGGTGGATTGGAGTAGAGTTGGGTGGATTGGACTGCAGTGGAGTGGGGTGGATTGGAGTGGGGTGGACTGGATGCAGTGGATTAGATTGGAGTGGGGTGGTTTGAAGTGGGGGGATTGGAGTGGGGTGGAATGGGGTAAAATAGAGTGTGGTGGAATTGAATGGGGTGGAAAGGAGTGGGCGAATTGGATTGACTTGAGGTGAGGTGGGTTGGGGTGGATTGGAGTGGAGTAGATGGATTGCAGTGGGGTAAATTGTATTGAGTGAGGTGTTTGTATTGAGTGGGGTGAATTGGATTAAAGTGGATTGGGGTGGGGTGGATTGAAGTGGGTTATGGTGGGGTGGATTGGAGTCACGTAGATTGGATTTGTCTGGATTGGCATAGATTGAATTGGGGTGGGGTAGGTTGGATTGGAGTGGGGTGGATTGGATTGAGGTGGATTGGATTTGGGTGGGGTGGGGTAGATTGGAGTGGGGTAGGGTGGGTGGAGTGGAGTGGAATGAGGTAGATTGGAGTGGGATAGAGTGGGGTCGTATAGATTGGAATTGAGTGGATTGCCAGGGATTGGATTGGGTGTGCTGGATTGGATTGGAGTGTGGTGGACTGGATTCGAGTGGATTGGATTGGGGTGGATTGTTTTAGATTGAAGTGGGGCAGAATGTTTTGGATTGGAGTGCGGCAGAATGGAGTGGGGCAGATTGTTTTGTATTGGAGGGCGACTGATTGGAGTGTGGCACATTGTTTTGGATTGGAGTGGGACAGATTGGAGTGGGGCAGATTGTTTTGGATTGGAGTGGGGCAGATTGTGCTGGGGCAGATTGTTTTGGATTAGAGTGGGGCAGATTGTTTTGGATTGGAGTGCGGCAGATTGGAGTGTGGCAAATTGTTTTGATTTGGAGTGGGGCAGATTGTTTTGGTTTGGAGTGGGGCAGTTTGTTTTGGAATGTGTGGGGCAGATTGTTTTAGATTGGAGTGGGACAGATTGGTGTAGGGCAGATTGAAGTGGGGAAGTTTGTTCTGGATTGAAGTGGGGTGGATTGGATTGGAGTGGGGTAGACTGGGAGGGAGTGGGGTGAATTGGATTGGGGTGAGGTGGATTGGAATTGAGTGAGGTAGATTGGATTGGGCTGGATTGAATTGGTGTTGGGTGGATTGGATTGGAGTGGGGTGAATTGGGATGGAGTGGGTGGATTGGGGGTGAGCGGATTGGAGAAGGCCACTTGTTTTGGACTGGAGAGGAGCAGATTGGAGTGAGCAGATTGAAGTGGACAGATTGTTTTGGATTGGCGTGGGGCAGATTGGAGTGGGTTATATTAGAGTGGGGCAGACTGTTTTGTATTGGAGTGGGGCGAATTGAAGTGGGGTGGACTGGAGTGGAACAGATTAAAGTGGGGCAGATTGAAGTGGGGCAGATTGCAGTGGGACAGATTTTTCTGATTGGAGTGGGGTATATTCTTTCTGATTGAGTGAGGCAGATTATTTCATATTGGAGTGGGGCTAATTGTTTTGGATTGGAGTGAGGCAGATTGTTTTGGTTTGGAGTGGGGTAGATTGAAGTGGGACAGACTGTTTTGAATTGAGTTTTGCAGAGTGGAGTGGGGCTGATTGAAGTGAGGCAGATTGTTTTGGATTGGAGTGGGGAAGATTGTTTTGGATTGGAGTGGGGCAGTTTGGAATGGAGCAGATTGTTTTGGAATGGGACAGATTGTTTTGGATTGCAGTAGGGCAGATTGTTTTGGATTGCTGGATTGGAGTGGGGCAGATTGTTTTGGATTGCTGGATTGGAGTAGGGCAGCTTGCTTTTGATAGAAGTGGGGCAAATTGTTTTAACCTGGACTGGGGCAGATTAGAGAAGTGGGTTGGTAGGACTGGAGTGTGGTGGATTGGGGTGAAGTGGGTGGACTGGATTGGTCTGGGGGATTGGATTTAGTGGGTTGGACTGGATTGGTGTGGGGTACGGTGGGGTGGATTGGTGTGGATTTGAGTGGGGCAGATTGGATTGGAGTGGGGTGGATTTGGGTATACAGCACTGCATAATTTCAAAAATTACACATAAGAAAGAAACAATGTCACTTTGCAATACATAGAACAAGATAATCGTCATCTTTTGAGAACAGCGCCTATGAGCATAAACAAGAGAAAACATGAGTGCAAAGTGAGAAAAAAAGACTTGGCAAAATAAAAGAAAGTTAACTATAGAAAATAAATATTTGCTGTTTTGTTTGTCCCACTGGGCACATTTTTCCCAGTCACATGCCTGCTGTTTGCAGGGCACTTAAAGTTAAACAGAACAAAATAGTACCTCAATCACATTGGGAGCAGTGGACGGGCACTAATTAAGTTGACTCAATCAGTGCATGGTTCGTGCTCCACAGAGAGGAATGGAAATTATGTTAGGCCTGTCTTTACGAATTATGAGGCTGTAAAGAAGAGTGCCATGCAAGCCAGCAAATGGTAAGCAATGGGTAGGCTTCAAGCACTTTTTGTTAACAACAGTGCCTCGCAAGCGAGACTCATGTGCTAGTGCTTGGTTTTGCAGGCTCGACCCTAATACGGTTGCGGCCTTCTCCATCTCTGCATCCGGAATCTGGAACAACATCCCAATGTCCATCAGGACTGCTCCAATCATGCTTGAGTTTAGAAAAGAGCAGAAGGAGTATCTCTTTAAGTAAAATTACATCATGATGCAGTAATAGACCACTTTTCGCTCTTAGAAACCACTAACCACTTAGCTACCTAGGTAATCACTTCTTGAATATCTTGCCTTTGATGCTGTACAGTTTCCACTGCCTTTTGGCTAGGTTTGTGGTAGTATAAGTACCACATACAGCAATAGAGCCACTCACATCTGGTAAGGTCACTAGCCTGAGAGAGAATCTACCCATTGGCTAACAGTCCGGTGCATCAGAGATAGAGGTGAGGTAATCCCATTTCATGTATGCTTCGAACGTTCACTATTTGTAATAATAAAGCAGGGAAGTGCCCGTATGAACGTAGATCACGGAGCAGAATACAAATATAATTATTTTAGGGCCGCACGCTCTGGTGACTTTAGGAGCAGATCTACTCGGAAGGGATGTGTGTTAACCCAGGGCAGGGACCCTGTCAGAGGTTACAGGTATTGTTTTTACTTATGAAAAGGACAATTATGGGTTGCGCGAGCGTGCAAATCAAGATGGCCGCCACAGAGTGAGCTGAGCGATTTTGGCCCGTTTTTCGTCGATTTCCTGCACCAATTAGGAAATGGCACCTGGTGACTTCTAGTAGCAGCAACTAAGGAGGTGAGGCATTTTTTCTGACTTTCCAACGAGGTGGAGCAAAGTTTGTGGAGAAGCACCTCTCAGCAGTGCTTCCATGCAGGTACTGCTGATTTTCTCAGGAGTGCAGGGCCACAGGTAGGAAAGGGCGCGGCTGTGGCCTGGTTACTCCCACAGCTGGTTTTAGCTGCTGCACAGTACTAAATTATACTGTTCCTGATCTAAGTGATTTAAAATTATAATCTGAATAGATTATTGCCTCAAATATTTAACTCTTTATTTTGGAAGGGAAAAATACTCCTTTGGTATTCAGCAAACGTAAAAAAAACTAATTCATCTCCACCAGTCTAGTCTAAAATTGTAGACTCATGTGAACCTTCCTTAGCTCATTTGTTTGATGAAATGCAGGCTATTCGTTCTAACACAGACACTATTGCGTCAGAAATAAAAGAAATTGCGCAAAGACATGGCAAGTATTTCAATGAAAGTTTCTGACGATGCAATTAAAATTCAAGACAACAAAACCAAATTAGATGCTCTTATTTCTGTTGCAGCAAAAATAGAACCAATAAACAAATTATTACTGTGTTTAGAAAATAGTAATCTGCAGTACAATTTAAGAATTTTTAATTTGCCAGAAGATGTGAAAGGTAATGACTGCAGGATGTACTTAGAAAACCTATTGTCTGGCCTTTTATCTCTAAAATGTACGGAAATATTTGAGATTGACAAGGCTCATAGAATTCATTCCCACAGAAGCCCAAATCAAACTAAACCTCGTCAAATGATATTCAAGGTGTTGTGTCATCACCATTTTATGTTAACACGGAAAGCGTCAAGAGAAATTCCATCTTTAATGGTCAATGGTAATACATTTTTTATTCATCAAGACTTTGCCAAGGAGACTGTAAAAATTCACAAAGAATTTGCTGACCTTTGTCGAAGACTGAGAAGTTGTAGCTTCAAATATGGCCTGTTCGACCTGTCTACCATGCAAATATGGAAAGATGGCTTCTCGAAGTCCTTCCAACATCCAGATGACCTTCGTCTATACTTAGATCAGCACTCACAGCTCTCCATGGAAACTAATGAGAATATCACTTGAGATATAAGATTGTTATTCTCTTATAGTTAGCCTAAATTGATGTAATTCTGTAATGTGCACGTTTGGATTGGTTATTCTTGTTATGCGTGCGTGTGATTCAAGAATTCTATTTCTGTCTATATGTTGTCCCTGTTATATGTTGGTCCATTTTTTTTCTTTTCTTTCCTTTTTCCAACAGAGCTGCGTATATTTTGTTACTTCTTTTAATTCTTTACTTTTCTCTCTTCTCAATTTCTTCCAATGATGTCTAATATTCATGGTATTAAACTTGTTTCTTTAATGTCAAAGGCTTACGGCATTCTGTTAAACACATAAAGTTTTGGATTATTTTGCTAGGCATAAGGCTGAAATTTCTAGCGTACATGAACAAAAATGGGTGGGTAATATTATCTCTGCACCTGCTCTTAATAAGAAAAATAGAGTTGCTATTTTATTTGCAAAAAAAAAAATCTTCAAATATTACATAAGTATTCCGATTCTTATGGTTGTTTTCTTATAACTAAAATTAAAGTTGATGACATGGTCCTACGCTTGATTAATATATATGGTCCCACGAAGGATGACCCTGAGTTTTGGTCTCTTTTTACGTCAGAACTTTTAAAATTGGGTAATGTTCCACTTATTATTGGAGGTGATTTTAATCTTATAAGCGATCCTTTATTGGATAGATGCTCTCAAATCAAACATCGTCCTCCAAAAGCATATTTTGCTCTTAAATCCTTTTTTAGATCAACTAAATTAGTGGATATCTGGCGTTTACATCACCCAACAGATAAAACATTTACTTTTTTGTCTAATCCTCAAAATTCATATTATCGATTGGATTTTTTATTAATATCCCATCATTTAATTCCCTCTATTTCTGAACCTACTATCCAAAATATAGATATGTCGGATCATGCGCTTGTCTCATGCATTTTACATCCTACAGTCTCTCAGCAGTCTCAAGGAAGATGGAGCATGAACACAAATAATGTTCTTAATAACAACAACAAACCTAAAATGTTATCACCAATTCATGAATATTTGACTTTTAATCCTGAGGGTTCTACATCAATTGTAAACTGATGGGATGGCTTTAAGGTGTTTATCAGGGGGGTTACAATTTCGATTATGGCTCATAATACTAAGACATTTAATGCACGAATTCAAGATTTAGACAAACAAATTGCCAAATAAGAACGCCTTTTCATTACATCTAATCACCTTAAATACAAAATACATATTAAGCACTAGAGCAGGCATACATATCTCTAATTCTAAAGCTAAATTTAGGTTTAATTCTAATAGATCTGGAAGATTTTTCGTCAACTATCTTTGTATTAAGAAAGATAAAACTCAAATTAATGCTATCTGCAAACCTGATGGGCAAACAGCTATATCTCATACAGCAGTAGTGAATGAATATATGAATTTTTATTCAGTTATATAATAAACCTCATTCTAATGATTTATCACTTATTGATAATTTTTTAGAGAAATGTGGTTTACCTCAAATTTCCCAATCAGCTAAAGATAAATTACATATGCCAATTTCTATTGATGAAATACATTCAGCTATTAAATCACTTAAGTTACGTAAATCTCCAGGTCCGGATGGTATTCCAGCAGAAATTTATAAAGGGTTTGCTACTCTCCTGTCACCACATTTATTCAAATTATTTACTCATTTTAGTCTTACAGGAACAATGTTAGGGTCTTTTACGGAAGCTTTGATTATAGTCCTTCCAAAACCAGATAAAGACCCTTCTTTGGTTTCAAATTAACATCCTATCTCCTATTTACCAGGATTGTAAACTTTACGCAAAGATCCTTGCAACTAGATTGGCTTCTGTACTTCATTCCATTGTGCATATTGATCAATCTGGTTTCATGAAAAACAGACTGTCAGAAAACAATGTGAGATTATTATTTCATGCAATTGAAAGTGGTGCATCATTAACTCAACCTGCTGGCCTCCTAGCTTTAGATGCAGAAAAGGCTTTCGATAAAGTACTTTGGCAATATCTCTTTTATACCTTGACTGCATTTAATCTGGGTTCCTCATTTATTCATATGATTTTAGCTTTATATTCGGGTCCGTCTGCTCAACTTTTTATTAATGGTCAGATATGTAATAAATGTTTACTTTACAGAGGTACTAAGCAAGGGTGCCCATTATCGCCTTTACTTTTTTCACTTGCAATAGAACCTTTGTTACTTGCGATCAGAAATTCAATGGAAATTGAAGGTCTTACTATTAATAACGTTCCTATTCAAACCTCTGCATATGCTGATGACGTACTTCTCTATATTGGTAATCTGACTTCATCTATTCCCTCATTACTAAGTTTAATTAACACATACTCTCAATTTCTAGGATATTCTCTAAATACTAAAAAACAGATTTTTTCATTTAAATGTTTACCTGTTATGGTTCCAAACAAAGATATCATTTGGGTCAAGGATAAAATCAAATACCTGGGTATATTATTTTCACATAACATAAAACAATCAATTTCATTAAATTGTGAATGTATTTTACACTATATCAAAGACAAATTTCAAAAATGGTTTGCACTTCATTTAACCTGGTGGGGTAAAATAGATGCTATTAAAATGGTTTTTGCTCCGAAAATCTTCTACTTTCTCACTATGATGCCTACACAGCTTCCTCTTAAATTATATAAAAATGCGGATAACATCATTACCATATTTATTTGGAATAACAAACCTCCTCGTATAAGTTATAAGAAATTGAAGTTAGTTAAGAACAATCGTGGTTTAGGTTTACCTGATTATTTAAAGTATCAAAAAGCGTTCATTTTAAGGTAAAGTATGTTATGGTTTCAATCTACGACACCTAACAATACTCCTACTTGGCTTAGTATTGAACAAAATTTGGTTGCCCCATTTCTATTGCCTGCATTAATCACTATGGCTAATTCAACGAGTTTGCTTCAGAAATCAGCAATTGTGAAATCTACAAAATTAATATTACATGATCTTAATTCAATTTTTCAATGCCCTATGTCACTTCCATTACACTCATCATTATGGTACAATCATTGGCTTAAATTAAATCGAACACAAAACTTTTGGAATTCCTGGAATAAAGCTGGTATTTTTAATTTGAAAGATATATACTGTAACAATACTTTTTTATCTTTTGATGAATTGCAACAATTGTTCAAGTTGAAATCTGCAGATAGTTATAAAAAGGAACTTTTGTGTAATTCAATACTAGAGTCTTTTCCTAATAATTTTCGTCAGAACATGACCTCTGACTTGGCAGTGTATATCCAAACGATGTCCTCTTCTCCTCTTGCTGTATCTCTCTTTTATAAAAAATTGAATGGAAGTGCAGGTGATACTATTAGCTTTCTAACTTCTTTTTGGAATAAAGAGTTAGATATCTCATTTAGATATTTGGAGGAAAATCTGGCTGAATAACATGTCAGGATGGTTACTTGTTTCACTATATCAAACTAATACATGTATTTTGTTCAATTGCCTGTAGACTCCTCTAAGGTTGCATAAAGCAAAATTGTTGAATTCGTGTGTATGTTGGAATTGCTCTCAACAAGTAGGACTGTATCACAGATAAATTGTCTTATGCTGTATTAATTTGTAAATCAGTCTCTATTACAACAAAATTGACAGATTTTGAGGGCAAACTTTTAGATTTTTTTATATCAGCTGCATTGAAATCCATTACTGCTAATTGGAAAAATGCTTCATTATTGTGAGTACATACATGTGTAGTGTAGCTCCTATTTCCCTAATAGGCTCTGCGCATTGGAATAATATATCCTATAGGTTTGACATAGGACTGAGGTCGGTATGTCCCTATCGAGTATATTAAACTTAATTACTTGTGCCAGCTAGCTCAGAGGCCACTAGAAACTCCTTGACAACAAGAAGGGAGTAGTTTCTGGCAGCCGCAAAACATGACCACTGTGTTTCCCTTTAGAATTAGAACGTGTCCCAGAGTCGTGGAAACAATAGATAACTATTTCACTCAGCTCAGTCGTGCATGTTTAGTTTTCTCCAAGTTACACAGAAAGAAATAGACGGGCGTTTCAATAAAAGATTTATTGAACAGTCTTGTTTCTGGTGTAAGTAAAATGTGCTGTTACGATCACAAGACAGTATGCGAGATAAATAATGTACAGTGTGAGCAGTAGAAATAAATAATACTGCGAGAGCATTATCTTTTAGTACATATGCTTTTACATAAATAACACAGACTAAAAATGTGAGTACTCATACGATGCGTTTCTAATCTAGTTCTACCCCAATGTACCTAACCTAACCTAGGTGTAGGACGAGGTATGAAGTAGGTGAAGTATTCCTTACTATGGTATACTAAGAGTACGCTAACCCCAGTATGCCTAGTATGCCAAGAGTCCCTCTAGGTTCTAGTCTGCTCCATACCTGAAGAATGAGAGAGGTAGGAATCTCTTTGCCAGACTCGAACTCCAACACCCCGCAAGGGAAGTCAGATCACTGGAAGCTGGACACTCTGCGTGCAGGGATGACAGCGTCTTCTCAGTGCGTCAAGCCGGGAAACGGGCTCCTCTGAAGTCGAGGTCTCCTCTGATTTACAGGGGCTAGGGAAGGTATATTTATACCTGAGAAGCACCTAAGAATGTTAGTATTGACATGAGTCGGACAGCGGAAGACGTCATGAATGAACCCCTAAGGAATAATTGTTCATGCATAATATATGAGTCCTTGAAGAAATCAATAGTCCTGGACTAGGGAAACTCCCGCAGCCTAAGGGTCTGTTCTTCAAGAACTCGTTGTGACGTTAGGGTGGACGGATGTCAGAGACCATGCCTGTATTTGGAGTGCACGGTTTAATGCCTAAATAAGGGCTGGGATTTTATGCCTATATAAGGGCAGGGCGAATTGTGCCTATATAAGGACATGATACTGGAAAGCCCGTTTATGGACACCCTAAGAGGAATACAACACCCACTCCACTTTCGTGTGTACGATAATACTAAAATGCTAAACATTTAAAATGCTAAACATAAAATGGAGTACCGCATATTTAAAAATATTTCTTAAAAGCATTAAAAAACATAGTAAAAAATGCAAAAGGTACTGTACATTTGAAGCATTGTTTTTCATTACATGCATATGTTTAAAATAAGATGCAATATGAATGAAAGAAGCAGTAATATTTACATGCGTCAAAAAAATGAGCGATAAGTTTTTTTGTTTTTTTAGTAAAAAAATCAAAGTCATTTCATGTCCTGAAAATTAATGAACTGATTTAGACACACAAGATGACTAAGTGTCCGTGGAAGTACCGCCAAGTCTGTATTATAAGGCTAGTTCTACTTTAAGCAGATTGAAGTGCCATTTTCGTTCGAAAAAATGGGAAAAAGTTCAATTTTGGTAGAGTTCCAAGTTTTTGTAGAATGAAGGCCAAATTGTTACTGCATCTCTGGAACACTGTATGCTGAATCAGAGTCAGTTTATGGGTCTGGTGTAAACATGAGATCATCTATTTCTATAGACAAAACATCGTCCACTGTAGTTGGTGTCAGTTGGAACACCTCGTGTAGCAGATTAATTGCACAGAGATGGGAAGCATCGCTTCCAGCATAGTTTGCCGCAGCAATGTTCGCGTCCGTTGTTACCTGTGTGCCTGTAGTTCTTTCTCGAACCTCAGCAGCAGCCGGAAGCGTCTGTGAGATCTCAATGAATGCTGACATCAGGATTGGTAGCCTCTGGGGACAACACAGAGCATTGGCCGTTATCGGGTCCAGCAGAGTATCGACATCCGTTGGCGTTGCTGATGGAAATGTTAGACAGGTGTCCAACACGCATTCTTCACCGCATAGCAGGCATCGTAGAACAGGTAAGATGCAATCTTGCCAGATTGGTCTGAATGACAGGAACCAAGTTGTATTAAGGTCCCGTAGACGAGTCATGCCAAAAAGCTGCACTATTCGCTCACTGCACATTCGTTCAAGGAGAGCTTTCTCCATTTCGCTCGGAGTGATGTCTGCAAATAGGCTGGCCATAGCGCAATAGCAGGAAGAGAAATAGAATTCCGGCAACAAGTGCTAGAATTAATGGTATGCCACCAAACACCGAATGTGCAAAGTTCGGGATGATTCCGAGTATTGCCTGGAAAGGTGCTAACAGACCGGTACAGCTGCTCTTAAATACATGTATAATTCCACTTGTATCAGACATGTTGAAGATACGTGTTATCATTTCTACGAAATGTATAGGGCAGTTTGTACGTATTAAAGTCTGTATCTCAGCCGAACTCCTTGCTACTTGTAGATCATAGGTTTCTTTGGCCGAGGTCAAAGGCACTGTTTGCTGCAAAAGCATGGCTTTCATTCTGCTCAAAGTATCAAATCTTATAAAAGAGACGTTCAGCGAAGGCCATAGAGGCAACTCCCTGACTGTGTCTATTGGGGCAAACAATACTTGCATACAGCAAGTGACCCTGGAGTTGACCGTTACTAGATATGGGATGCCTGGCAACATGCAGCAGCAACTCTGATCATTCAACATGAGGTAACTCCCATTAGAAAGTTGTCCAAACGTTGGATTAATCACAGCAGCTGGTGTACCCTGCTGATGGCCAGGCAAATTTGCCACAGAACCATTACAAGCCCCGTGTAAAGAAATGTCCTGACATATAAGCGAACCGCTCAGTGCAAGTTTACAGTGTGTACCGCTCAAAAACACTTCACAATCCCCACTCCAACTTCTATATGTATACGGTAAATACCAAGATGTCTTAATGTATTCCTTACCCAACCTTTCATATTTGCCTGCTTGCATTTGTCTGAGGCAATACTGAAACTGAAAAGTACTCACAGGTAATGTTATTTTGCCATGAATAAGCCATTCTGTAGCTGGTTTTTCTGCCACTGTGAATGGTAACTTTTCCAGTTTTTCAATGCTCAGCACTGTATACTGTGCTCCTCTTTGTGCCAGTTCGATCTGTTTATCAGTTAGATTGTATTCTGCAAACAGAGCCGATGTGTTGATGAAACGCCAAGGCACATAGCCCGCTCGCAAAGATTGCAGCGTCCAGCTTAATAACATAATAGAACGTAATTGAGACTGGCCTTGCTGTAACATCGCCAAATCTTGTTCTAGTATGTCGATAGCAGAGGATACAATGCCATCCAATGAAAATATTCTGGAGTACAAAGTTGTTAACCCATTGTCGACCACAGAGAGTGTTTTCTCTAAATTAATATGATCAATTTCACGTATTCGTTCTGCAGCCTCCATTTGTGATACTTTCCATGCTTCATTATAGGCTGCATAAATGCCGGCATATATGAAACGTTTTTGACGCGGTTTTCTTGGTCCAAGCAAGAATTCCCTAAGGTCTGCGTCTTTTTTAAGTAAGGTTAAGTGTTGTTTCACATCCTGTAGTGTAGACTTATGCAGCCAATCGAGGCATAATTTTCCTACACTGTATGTTGTTACTACCCCCAGATGTTGTCTTTGGACGTATCTTGGGTCTGGCCTATTAATAGTAAAGCCCTGAGTTTTATTCAGGAATCTTTCATGACAGTTATTCGTGTCTGTGGGCCAGATCAACCATTTTTTCCAATCAGGATTAGATCTGTTGAGTTGTAGTATATTGTCAACTGTCACCACTGCCTGTGTATCGTTATCTCTGGCAGGTGTTGGTACAGAAGGTGTGTTTATTTCTTTGATCTTGGCTAATCCAAGACAAGATGTTTGTTGGATGGTTTCATTCAAAAACATTATTTGTTCAGGGATGATGCAGGCTCTAAATAAAGCTTCTATCCCCTGCACTTGCCATTCTTTAGTACCCCACACAGTTTTTGTGTCAATTGTGTCTTTCCAAAAGTCGAAACCCTGTCTAGACAGTTGGGCATTAAATAATTCAGAGTAAATCTGTTTTGTATTTGTTAACATCATTTTCAGCCCTGTCTTGTTTACATTTTTATAGTAAAACATTTCTGGTTCAGATGTATTGTATCCTGACAAATATGGAAACTTACTAGCAAATGTTTTTGAACTACCTTTAGGTGGTGTAGGACAATGTTCCCATTGGTTAAACATAAACACATTTCTTGGATATGCAGATTTATGCAAATAATGATGACCATAGTGGTTATAACAATACATTTGTTCATAGTCTGATGAACCCTCTAAATATTCATGTTTAGAAAATGCAGCAGATTTTTCTAGGTCAAACATTATGTCATTCACAGTCTCAAAGTCCCAATCATCTGAATAGGTACTGGACGTAATTAGATCACTTTAGTGAAATTTTAAACAAATGTGGAATGTTCAATTGTTCCGTCGGACCGAAGATTTCAAAATCTGTTTTGTCCCACACTATACCATCCTGTATAGGAACAGCTGTGATGTTCACTGATGACAAGTCTCTTGCTTCACGATGGGAGGATTTATGAGGTTTCAAAAGTACGTTCACGTCTTTTCCTTCAGTGTTCACATGGATGTATCTGCCACTTATAAGCACGCTCACAGTTGTAATCAAAGCTAGCCAGAGCAGGAAAACAAAAAGTCCAGATGTAATCCAGAGTTCAATCCATGGAGAAACCAAATAAGTTTTTTTCACAAAATGAAGAAAGTCTTGTACTTGCTGCTTGAATTTGAATGATGCTGGCGTCGTTTCAGGTTCACTCGGATCTTCTGAGAACGTATCAAAGTTAATGAAATAGCCAGAAGCAGTTCTGTCAATTGTTGGAATTGCATCAGGATTTGTAGAAATCACTGGAACCAGTTCATCACTTGCCACGTTGGTGTAGACATGTGTATTTGGACGAACTGTTACTTGGTTGTCAAGAGGGATGAGTTCCATAGCGTTGTTGCTCAGTCCTCCATCAGTTACAACTGAATTCTCGATTGTTATCAGTCTTTCAGTCTGAACCTCTTGGATAGTAGCGAGAGGAGAGCGTCTGCTACTAGGTCGGAGTCCACGAGGCCTACTATTTAGTATTGGCCACATACTGTGGTTTGATGAGGTTGATGGACACAAATCTTTTCTCCTTTCTTCCAGCAAGGGGCGGCAGAAGTACTGTTCTTGTTCCTTGAACTGCTAGGACAGGTACTGGTTGGCTGTAAGAAGGTCCAAATTCCTTCTTGTCCGCAATCTTTTCTCTGACTAGATCCCCAACTTTTGGAATCCAGACAGGCCTTGCTGGGACCGCCGATTTTTCCCCCGTGGTGGTTGGCTGTAGGAATACGTTGCTTTGTTGCGTTCTTAATTTATTGAGTTCCTGTAAAACAGCCAAACGATCTTTGATATCAAACGGTTTATTGTCCACCACTGTGCCTACGTGTTCAAGGTCTGGTACCCACATTCTTGTCCCAAATAGGATCTCATATAATGTGACCCCCCCTAGAGAACTTCTTGGCAGATTATTCAAAGAGCGTTGAACCCCACTAAGGTGTTTGACCCACCCATCACCCGAACCTAATACCCTAGCTGTTATAGACTGCTTTATGTCCCGGTTTTTCCTTTCCACAACAGAATTTCCCTCAGGATGCAATGGAGAGGAGTACCGCAATGCAACGCCCAGACTGGCCATGGCTTCTTTGTAAGTCCGAGAGCTAAACGCAGGACCCTGGTCAGAATGTAGCGTGCCTATTGCGTATATGCCGATAAAGACTCGCAAATCTTTTATAACAGTTCGAGCGTCAGCCGAGCGCTGAGGCCATAACCATAGGAACCTAGATTCATTATTTGTGGGAATGCCTTTGTCCAGTAGGACGCAGGCGTGTAGATAGTCTAATGCTGTCTAACAATGGTGTCTGCACTGGGTTGCCGCATTCGCAGCACGGTGTCTGGTGGCTCCCTCGCTGTAATTTACAGTCTAAGCAGTTGTTGATGAATATGTGAATTTCTGTATTCATTCCAGGCCACCAGTACATCTCTTTTAACGTCAAAATTGTTTTAGAGAACCCTTGATGTGACAGACCCTCCCCCAAATGTGTTTCATAAATCAAGGCTGCTCTACGTTCCATGTTTGGAATTACCCTATCCCCCACTCCAGGGATTCGAGCAAAAGGAACGTTGTTCGCATCAATTACATAAGAGTACTTCAGTGGAAACCTTTTTGGTAACGCTGCACTGCTGCCTTTGCTTGAAGCATTGACAGCCAACATTATCTCACCGTCTATTTTTGTTTTTGAACGAGTGAACGCAGCTACGGAAGCCGTCTGAACAGCCCCCTTTGCGGCTTCGTCAGCCAATGAATTCCCTGCAACGTGAACCCCATCACGTTGATGACTCAGTGTGTGGATCACGTGAGCCTTTGGTAGTTCGTTTTTCAACTGAACTACTTGTTCCCAAAGCATTTTGTGCTTTATTGTGCCACCTTTCACATCTTTGAAACCATTTTCAAGCCAGTTTTGTATATAGTCATTATACGACTGAACACAGTAAAAGGAATCGCACACTATCAGTGTGGGGAATTCTCGATCTGTACTTTCAAGTGCCAGTTTGAATGCTTGTAGTTCTGCTCACTGAGCTGTACAATCTCCTAGAGACTGAGTTTTTGTGATCATAGGTCTGAAGATGCCATTTCGCATGCGACCGTTAACGATTGCACACGCTGCACTGTAAGCTTGCTTACTCCCTGTTGCGGGTTGTGCGGATCCGTCAGTGTAAATTATGAATTCGTACTGATCGAGAGGCAGAATTTCAGTGGGCAGAGGACATTCATGTTCGTATTGCAGGAATGCTTGTGTTTTTAAATCTGGATCAAAAGCATATTCAACATCTGTTGCAGCAAGAGAATTAACCCATTGCATCCATCTTGGATGTAATGCTTTAGCATTTGGAATGCTTGCTTTTGTGATCGCTTCTAAAGCTGGTACCGGGGTTACGACAATAATGCGTTTCCCTTGGGCTAAGTCTCTTTCTTTTGCTACAGCGGTTTGAACTGCTGTTAGAATTTTTTCAGTTGAACTGAAGCGCATTTCCGCTTGTGTGTACAAATGGGATTTGTATGCTATTGGTATTTTCTCACCCTCATTGAAGGTTAAGTAGGTGAATCCACATTGACCCGAAATTATTCGGATCACCAAATTGCGTTGACTTACGCGTGTTTGTAAGTGATTTGTTGCTAACATGTTAGCCTGGAGTGAACGCAAGATTTCTGTGTGTTCCTGTGTCCAGTTTCTGATCGAAAAATCAGGTTTGATTAATGCGTAGAGAGGTTTAACCCTTTTTGCGTAATTTAGAATGTATGTTCTTCCAAAATTTAGGAAACCCAGGATTGATTGTAAGTTTTTTGCGTTTTTGGAGGTTGGAGCAGCGCACACTTTTCTAAAAAGTTAGCTGCCAAGCTCTTGCCTTCACTTGAAAGTTCATATCCTAGAAATAGGACATTGAGATGGGCAATTCTGGACTTTTTAAAGTTGAATTTGTAGCCCTCAGAGGCGAAACCCAGTATAATGGTGCTCACCCTGTTCAAGTGTTTTTCCAGGTCATCGTCTGTCAGATAAATGTCATCGACATAGGACAATGCCTCATTGTCATAAATTTGTAGTAACTCCGTTACCCTCGCTGAGAATAAACCTGGACTTTTCTTGAACCCTTGTGGGAGTCGACAAAAGTGACGCTGGGTCCCCATTATGGAGAATGCTGTTAAGTACCTGCTTTCAGGTGCTATGTTTTGACAAAAGAAACCATTTGAGATGTCTAATGCTGTTTTATATTTTTTACGCACAATGTTATTCATTAATGCTGTGCTATGTGCATTTTGCACTGCAAAAGTTTTAGAACAAGGTTTTAGGTGTCTGTAGTCCAAAACTAGACGATATGTATTGTCTGGTTTGGAGACAGGAAACAAAGGATTGTTCATTGAGGAGGTGCATGTTTCAATCACCCCTTGATATTCAAGTTGATCTAAGATCTCCCTGACCTGTTTTTTAGCTTTTTGCTTTATTGGGTACTGCCGTTGTGCTTTTGGTTCATGTTTCAGATGTATTTTATGGTGAGGTGAATCCTCATCCCATCCTACATGATTTTTATATAATGCTGGGGCCTGGGCCACTGCCCATTTCCTGGCATATGTATATCTCAGATGCATTGGTATATGGTTGGAGAAGGCAGGCATAATTATGTCCTCGCCATGTGGGCACTCCCTGACAAATTGTGGTGGCTAGTCCCTTTCTGCTAGAAGTATGTCATAGCCCTTTGATAGTCTTTCCCAAAAAAGTGCTTTTACCAGTCTAGGTTTGTCTCCCTCCATCCGGAGTGTTATTTCATATAACTTTTGTGGAGTACTAACCCTGGTGTCTACAGTCTCAACTGTAATGTACTCATTCAAGTTCACTATCTCCAGAAGTTCCTTCAGGTTCTGGCGAACTATTGTGACTTCTGCTGCACTGTCCAGCATTGTCTGAGCCCATTCTCCGTTCTTGAGTTGTGTTCTCAGTATTCTCGGCATGTCTGATTTTCAGACCTGCTACTTTCTTTTTGGAGAATTGAGGTTTTGCTTTAGTTTTTGGAGCGTGTTTGTCGTCTTTCGATTTCACGCGTTCTTCTCTATGTTCCGATCGTCCTCTTCTTTCCGAAGTCTGTGATGAGATCTGAAAGGGACGAGAGGAACGTGTATCAGTATCTTGATACCTGTCAGGTTTTCTCAAATTATCCCTATTCCTGAGGTTATACCTCCTTTCAGAGGGCTCCTTTTGAGGAGACCTACCTCAGGATTGAGAACGTTTCTCGTTTGATTTTTGTTTAGTAGTATCCCACTTCTTTTTAGAAGATGTAGGAGTTTGTTTAATTGAGTCCTTCTCAGGACTTTCAGATAGCTTCGGCTTCACTGGTCTTCCACCCAAACTATCTCTGCCTAATTCTGCATAAGATTGTTCAATTATTCTGGGTAGCTCAGTTTGATGTTCAGTAACAAACAAATTCCCTTAATTTTTGGCGGATCGCCACTGCTGCTGCCTCCCCTTTAATATTAGATAATATTATTGTTGAGACCTGGTCGAAATCTTTCAGTAATTTCATACCTAAATTTAGAGCAGGCTCTGCCCCGTATTCGTTTTGAATTTGTTTCAGGACATCAGGTATTACCGCAATTGACGGAATGCCATGTGTTTTGGTATAGATGGCAGCAAAGACTGAGCCCCAAGTGGTGCAGTCTTCCAGTTGTGGTGTTATCCCCATTGGTAAACTGATTGTCAGTATTCTGTGTTTCTCATACGGGCTAGTATTTGGAAATACTGCTTCGATTTGAGTAATTTTTTGAGCTATCCAGAATGGAATTTGCTCACGTTTTGTGGGCATTTTACCCATGACTGCGTATAGAGTCTGTGGTGTAATTTTTAGTGTATTCCCCTGGTGAGGAGTTTGATTTGGAATTGTTAATGGTTGCTGGACTGTAAAAGTCTGCATGAAATATTGGACCAATTGTCTGTAAATTTTTATTAATTCTTGTATTTGAACAAGTAAGTCCTCATCTGACATTATATCCAGTTCAGGATGAGGTGTGTAGCCGGCTAGAATCGGCCATGTTGCTCCTGGTCTACCTAGTGGACCGAGCCTGGTAATGTTTCTGTGATGTTTTAGGGCGCCTTTAAACCAGAGCTGATGGTCCTGGTATGTTAATGGAATTTCTATATCCTCGAAAGGGATGTATTCCTCTGGTGGTTCATCTTCTTTGTAGAAGTGAAACATGTGTGTTACTGGATTGGATTCAGGAAATATTACCCATGAATAGAATACCTCTGTCTGAAAGGATTCGTGTGCCTCTATCACGAAAACTGCTCTACCACCTCTTGGTGGTAGGCCATGTTTTATAAGTTTTAGAGTGATGGCTCTTCTTAAGTTTGGAGCGATGTCTATAACACCCTCCTCGGTTTCAAGGTTTCAATTAAACCTGTAATGTTAAAAGCTGCTGCTTGGGCTGGATCAGCCGCAGCTACACCGTTTCCGGCGTCTTCATTCATTTTGTTTTTTGAAAAATGTAGAACAAGTTTCAAGGAAACAAAGATAAGGTGCACAATATTTTGGAACACTGTATCCTTCAACGTTGAGCAAACCAAACAGCTAATATATAGGGTACTGCCCTATGTAGCCGTGGCGGATACTAAACCCTGCCCACTCCAGACGTCTTTTGGAGTATATGGGTAGGGGTCTCTTGAGAGAAAAAGCACGGCTGAGTTACTCAGTATCTAACGTTGAATTACTGCCTTACCAAACGTTGGGCGCCATGTAGTGTAGCTCCTATTTCCCTAATAGGCTCTGCGCATTGGAATAATATATCCTATAGGTTTGACATAGGACTGAGGTCGGTATGTCCCTATCGAGTATATTAAACTTAAATACTTGTGCCAGCTAGCTCAGAGGCCACTAGAAACTCCTTGACAACAAGAAGGGAGTAGTTTCTGGCAGCCGCAAAACATGACCACTGTGTTTCCCTTTTAGAATTAGAACATGTCCCAGAGTCGTGGAAACAATAGATAACTATTTCACTCAGCTCAGTCGTGCATGTTTAGTTTTCTCCAAGTTACACAGAAAGAAATAGACGGGCGTTTCAATAAAATATTTATTGAACAGTCTTGTTTCTGGTGTAAGTATAATGTGCTGTTACGATCACAAGACAGTATGCGAGATAAATAATGTACAGTGTGAGCAGTAGAAATAAATAATACTGCGAGAGCATTATCTTTTAGTACATATGCTTTTACATAAATAACACAGACTAAAAATGCGAGTACTCATACGATGCATTTCTAATCTAGTTCTACCCCAATGTACCTAACCTAACCTAGGTGTAGGACGAGGTATGAAGTAGGTGAAGTATTCCTTACTATGGTATACTAAGAGTACGCTAACCCCAGTATGCCTAGTATGCCAAGAGTCCCTCTAGGTTCTAGTCTGCTCCATACCTGAAGAATGAGAGAGGTAGGAATCTCTTTGCCAGACTCGAACTCCAACACCCCGCAAGGGAAGTCAGATCACTGGAAGCTGGACACTCTGCGTGCAGGGATGACAGCGTCTTCTCAGTGTGTCAGGCCGGGAAACGGGCTCCTCTGAAGTCGAGGTCTCCTCTGATTTACAGGGGCTAGGTAAGGTATATTTATACCTGAGAAGCACCTAAGAATGTTAGTATTGACGTGAGACGGACAGCGGAAGACGTCATGAATGAACCCCTAAGGAATAATGGTTCATGCATAATATATGAGTCCTTGAAGAAATCAATAGTCCTGGACTAGGGAAACTCCCGCAGCCTAAGGGTCTGTTCTTCAAGAACTCGTTGTGACGTTAGGGTGGACGGATGTCAGAGACCATGCCTGTATTTGGAGTGCACGGTTTAATGCCTAAATAAGGGCTAGGATTTTATGCCTATATAAGGGCAGGGCGAATTGTGCCTATATAAGGACATGATACTGGAAAGCCCGTTTATGGACACCCTAAGAGGAATACAACACATGGTGGGCATGGATAATTTTTTCCAGAAGAGTCGGCAATTTATCTCTTACAGGTGTTGTCCATAACACATCTAATTAACATTTATTTTGGAATCTAATTGATGATTATATAGCTTTACAATCATGACTACTCCTAGTCTGTTGATTATTTCATGCTTATATAGCTATTTTAGTTATAGATACGTAGCTCTACTCAAGTTTTATTATGGTTCCAACAACTCGTACTATTTCTTTCTTTTAAATGGATTTTTACGACCTTTTCTATCTTTTCTTTTACTACTTTATATAATTGTATTTATTGGTACTTAAGTTTGTTTAACTTGTATTAAGCTGTTATATGGCTCTTAGTTATCTCACTGGTTATCAAACTATAATTTATTTGTACCTTATTCAGATGCTCTTTTTTGTACGGTCTTGTCTATTTATGATCAAAAATCAATAAAGTATTTGAACACAATGAAAAGGACAATTCCACTCCCCACCGCCCACCCATGCAGAGATCTAAAGCAATTCCTTCTCTTAGTCTATCAGTGGGATGCTTAGGCCTCCATTGGTGACTAAAAAGCTATCTGCAAGGGCAGAGAAAACTAAAGGGTAGATGAAAAGTACTTGCCATGAAAAGCACTTTTCATTGTCCAGGGATAACGCCGTTTAATAATCTAACCACGTGGGTGAAGTGTTGGAAGGGGACAGGGGAGGAGGCCAAGCCTCAGGAAATTACTGCAGGAAGAGTGCAGGCAGTGCCATCAAATAGTTTCTCATTCTTTTAAGCTTTCTGACCTGCATCCTCACACTCAGGCATAAGGCTTTCTCCGGGATAAAGTAGGAGTGTTTTAATTCAAGGGAAAGGGAACAGGATAATCAGGAAATAGGCCGGGCAGTCTTTTAAACAATCTAACGGTTTTAAATATTTATAAACTCTCAATAAGAAATTCTTCTTTCTTAGCAGCTGCAGCGATTTTAATATGTGAAAAAACAGAGCAGGGGTTTACTTGTTTTTTTCTGCTACCAAAACATTTTTCCATAGCTATCCCACAGTGGCGAAGATGGAAACGCTGACTTTCAGATGGCTGATGTTAGATCACTGCAGAGACTTGTGCATCACCTGAAGTCCAAGGTTTGAATTCTGCCATGGTCTAATTAGAGACGCAACCTCTAAGGTTCAATAAAATGAGTACCACTGATCCCGCAAAAGTTAGCTGGTATTTTACAGTGAATCGATGTCATGTGATAATGCAACAAAGCATAAAACAAGTTATTGTGTTCATTGGCAATGTCCCTTCCTCTCTATGGAAACCAACATTACTGCACCCCAATATTTATCCCTTGGAAGATTTCAAGATGTCAGATGTCAAATCTGATGAAGTCTACTGCAGAGAACAATACCTGGTAAATTCCAATGCATGAAGAGTTTCATGCAAAAAAAGCCCCAATTTCGCATGAAATTCCACAGTTCTCTTGGTGAAACTCGAAAACGCCCGTAAACACCTCAACCCCCCTCTGGGACGTTTATTTTATTTTCAATTTATTTATTTATTTTTATTTCAATTTTTTTTTTTTATTTATTTATTTTTAGTATTTTCAATTTATAAAGCGCCCGAATCACCCCATCAGGGTATCTCCGTGCTTGAACTGCTGTAGAACTCCAAGGGGATGTTAGATTAGTATAAAGTCGCTTTTAACCACTTTCGAAGCTTTAAATAGTCAGTGCAAAGTCGTAAGTGAATGGGGAGTTGGTTCCAGTACCGTGGGGCCAGGTGGTAGAAAGCCGTGCCACCTACGCACGCCCTTTTGAAGCGGGGGACCTGGAGCAGAGCTTTAGATTCCGAACGGAGGGGTCTGGAGGGCTTGTACCTGACCAGTTTGTCTCATAAATAACTAGGGCCTAGATTGTTTAAGGATTTATAAGCCATGCAACAAATCTTAAATTTGATCCTCTGACGCACTGGGAGCCAGTGCAGTTTTTGGAGGAGGGGGAGAGACTCAGTTCTGAGGGGAGCATTGGTCACCAAGCGGGCTGCTGTGTTCTGGACTACTTGCAATTTGCTCAAGGAGCTTTCATTAGCTGCAATCATAAGAGCATTGCAGTAGTCCAGACGGCTCAATACCAATGCCTGGACCAAGGTCTTCCGGGTGGACAGTGGTAGAAAGGGGAAGACTCTCCTAAGGAGACTGAGACTGTGAAAGCAGGCTCCCGCTGTTGTGGAGATATGTTCCCCCAATGTAAGTTTCTGGTCTATTTTAACACCCAAGTTTTTTACTACCAGGTTTGGATGAGGGGCAGGGCCTAGGACCTCCGGCCACCAGTTAGGGGACCAACTAACTGTTGCTTCTCCAAATAGCATTATTTCAGATTTTCCTACGTTTAGTTGGAGGAAATTATCCTTCATCCAGTCCGCAATTGATTTCATGCCCTCCGCAAAGGTGGTTTGAATATTGGAGCTATTTTTGTCGAAAGAAAAGAGAAGTTGGGTGTCGTCAGCGTAGGATATGGGACAGAAACCCAGCTTTCTCATGAGCCTCGCGAGAGGGGCGACATAAACATTAAAAAGAGTAGGGCTCAGGCAGGAGCCCTGTGGTACTCCCTTGGAAACCTTGGTGGTCTGTGATCGGAAAGGGCCAAGGTGAATGGTTTGGGTTCTTTCGGACAGAAAGCTATCCATCCATTTCAAGGCGATCCCTTTAAGGCCTATATCCTCTAGTCTCTCTAGTAAAGTCTGGTGGGAGATAGTATCGAACGCTGCGGACAGGTCAAGCAGCACCAAAAGTACTGACTGACCACTGTCTAGCAGCGCTCTGATGTTATCTATGACTTCCACCAGCGCGGTCTCCGTACTGTGTCTGGGTCGGAATCCAGATTGAGAGGCATCCAGACGGTTTGAGGATTCAATAAATTCAGACAAGGGCTTGTTGATGTGTTTTTCAAGGAGTTTACCTTGGAGAGGAAGCAGAGAGATGGGGCGGTAGTTGGAAACATCCTCCATTGGGATTTTAGGGTTTTTCCTGATGGAGAGAATTTGAGCGGCTTTCCATTCTGGTGGGAGAATGCCTTCCTTCATGGAACTATTTAAAATTGAACAAATAGGTTCGGCTAATTCCTTAGATAGGATTGCGGCTATTCTGGCGGGGATTGGTCGTAATGAGGCCCTATGTTTGCAGCACTGTGTTTTCATTTAACAAGTCAGTGTGTTTTGAGAATTGAACCAACCCAGAACTGGAAATAGGTGCTCTATCTCTGTGAAGCAGACTCGCAGCCTGTGTTTTTTGACTCAATCAATCAATCAGGGAATTGTAAGCGTGCTGCTCACCCGTGAGGGTCTCAAGGCGCTGAGGGGGGGGTCCGCAGATCTGTTTAGCCGAAGAGCCAGGTCTTGAGGGTCTTCCTGAAGGTGTTCAGGGAGGGGGCGCGTCTGATGTGTGCCGGTAGCTCGTTCCAGGTCTTGACTGCAATGTGAGAGAAGGATCTTCCGCCTGCTCTGGCTCTGTGGATGCGCGGGGTTTCGGCCAGTGCGAGGTTGGAAGATCGGAGGTTTCTTTTTTTGTACGTGGAAGTTCAATCAATCAATCAATCACGGCATTTATAGAGCGCGCTACTCACCCGGGAGGGTCTCAAGGCGCTGGGGGAGGGGGTAAGTTACTGCTCAAGCCAGGTCTTGAGCTGCTTCCTGAAGGAGAGATGGTCCTGGGTTCGCCGAAGGTGAGTGGGGAGGGAGTTCCAGGTCTTGGCTGCCAGGTAGGAGAAGGATCTTCCTCCGGCGGTGGTTCTGCGGATGCGTGGTACGGTGGCGAGGGCGTGGCTGGTTGATCGTAGCTGGCGTGTGGGCGTGTAGAAGGTCATGCGGTCATTGAGGTACTTTGGGCCCAGGTTGTGGAGGGCCTTGTGTGCGTGGGTGAGGAGTCTGAACGTGATTCTCTTGCTGACGGGGAGCCAGTGCAGGTCTTTCAGGTGTCCGGTGATGTGGCTGTGTCGGGGGATGTCCAGGATGAGTCGTGCGGAGGCGTTCTGGATGCGCTGGAGTCTTTTTTGAAGTTTGGCTGTGGTTCCGGCGTAGAGGGTGTTCCCATAGTCCAGTCGGCTGGTGACGAGTGCCTGGGTGACGGTCTTCCTGGTTTCAGTGGGGATCCATCTGAAGATCTTGCGGAGCATGCGCAGGGTGTTGAAGCATGAAGATGAGATGGCGTTGACTTGTCTGGTCATCGACAGGGAGGAGTCCAGGATGAAGCCCAGGTTGCGTGCGTGGTCCGTTGGCTTGGGCGCGGTGCCCAGGGCCGGGGGCCACCAGGAGTCGTCCCAGGCGGAGGGTGATGAGCCCAGGATGAGGACTTCCGTCTTGTCTGAGTTCAGTTTAAGGCGGCTGTTCCTCATCCAGTCGGCGACGTCTCTCATCCCGTCGTGTAGGTTGGCTCTGGCGGTGGTGGGGTCGTTGGTGAGGGAGAGGATCAGCTGGGTGTCGTCGGCGTAGGAGATGATGTTGAGGTTGTGTTGGCGTGCGATGGCTGCGAGGGGGCTCATGTAGACGTTGAAGAGGGTTGGGCTGAGTGAAGATCCTTGTGGAACGCCGCAGATGACTTCGGTGGCTTCGGATCTGAACGGGGGAGGCGGACTCTCTGGGTTCTTCCGGCGAGGAACGAGATGATCCATTCCAGTGCTTTCTCTCGGATTCCGATGTTGCTGAGGCGCTTCACTAGGGTGCGGTGGCAGACGGTGTCGAACGCCGCGGAGAGGTCCAAGAGGATGAGGGCAGCTGTTTCCCGTTGTCGGTTAGGGTTCTGATGTCGTCGGTGGCTGCGATAAGGGCGGTCTCGGTGCTGTTGGTGGCAGAAGTTGATTCTGTCGTTGAGGTATTTGGGTCCGTTGTTGTGCAGGCATTTGTAGGCGTGAGTGAGGATTTTGAAAGTGACTCTTTTCTCCACGGGGAGCCAGTGGAGACTTCGTAGGTGCTGGCTGATGTGTTCGTGTCGGGGGATGCCGAGGACGAATCTGGCGGCGGTGTTCTGTACTGTCTGGAGTTTGTGGAGTAGGGACTTGTTGATGCCGGCGTAGAGTGCGTTTCCATAGTCCAGTCTGCTGGTGATGAGTGCGTTGGTGACTGTCTTCCTTGACTCAGGGGGGATCCACTTGAAGGTCTTGCGGAGGATGTGGAGGGTGTTGAAGCAGCTGAAGGTGACGGCATTGACCTGTCGGTTCATGGTGAGTGATGAGTCGAGTACGATGCCGAGGTTCTTGGCGTGGTCTGAGGGGGTAGGTGGGCTTCTGAGGGCGGCCAGCCACCAGGTGCTGTCCCTTGCAGAAGGGGTGATACCGAGGATGAGGACTTCTGTCTTCTCGGCGTTGAGCTTCAGGCAGCTGTTGGTCATCCAGACTGCGACGTCTTGCATTCCTTTCTGGAAGTTGAGTTTGGCAGTGGTGGGGTCTTTGGTGAGGGAGAGGATGAGCTGGGTGTCGTCGGCATAGGATACGATGTTGA
The DNA here is from genome assembly GCA_963921515.1 of Calotriton arnoldi. NCBI lineage: Eukaryota > Metazoa > Chordata > Amphibia > Caudata > Salamandridae > Calotriton > Calotriton arnoldi. Next base: position 624,189 of record CAWUFW010007690.1, on the reverse strand, counting down.
GGCCGTGTTGTCGGACGATGGCTGCGAGGGGGGCCATGTAAATGTTGAAGAGGGTGGGGCTCAGTGATGAACCCTGTGGGACTCCGCAGGTGATTTTTGTGGGGTCGGAGAGGAAGGGTGGGAGTCTGATCCTTTGGCTTCTTCCGATGAGGAATGATCGGATCCAGTCCAGGGCTGTTCCTTGTATGCCTGCGTCGTGTAGTCTGGCAACTAGTGTGCGATGGGAGACAGTGTCGAAGGCCGCTGATAGGTCGAGTAGGATGAGGGCTGCAGAGTGGCCTTGGTCCAGGAGGGTGCGGATGTCATCTGTGGCGGCGAGTAGGGCGGTCTCTGTGCTGTGGTTGCTTCGGAATCCGGATTGGGACGGGTCGAGGACGGCGTTCTCTTCAATGAATCGTGTCAGTTTCCTGTTGACTATTTTCTCTGCAACTTTGGCTGCGAAGGGGAGGAGCGAGATGGGCCGATAGTTCTTGAGGTCAGCTGTGGGCTTCTTGAGCAGGGGTCTGACTTCTGCGCGCTTCCAGTCATCTGGGAAGGTGCCTGTTTTGAAGGTGGTGTTGATAGTGCGTTGTAGTTCGGGTGCGATGGCGGCCACGGCTCTGTGGTAGATGTGAGGGGGGGAGGGGTCGGTGGGGGCCCCCGAGTGGATGCTTTTCATGGTCGAGGCAGTGTCTTCGGCCATGATCGGTGTCCAGTTGGAGATGGTGGGCTGGCTGGTGTTTCTGGGGGCGGGGGGCCGTCTGTGGCGCCTGGTGGATGGTCGATGAAGTTGTCGTAGAGGTTTTTGATCTTGAGGTGGAAATAGGTTCCAAGTTTGTCGCAGAGGTCTTGGGATGGGGTGATGTCTGTGGCTTCACTGCGTGGGTTGGTGAATTCTTGAATGACACTGAAAAGTTCCTTGGAGTTGGTGGAGTTGGCCAGGATTTTGTTGTGGATGAAGTTCCTCTTAGTGGCTCTGATCTGGTTGTGGTAGTCCGTAATGGCGCCCTTGTAGGTGGTGTGGTTTTCGGTTGTCTTGGTGTTTCTATAGTTCTTCTCCAGGCATCTGCAGGTGCGTCTGGCTTCTTGGAGAGCGGCTGTGAACCAGGCAGCTTTCCTGGGGCGTTGTCTGTCGGGGTTGCGTAGCGGGGCGAGCTCGTCTGCGCAGTTGGAGATCCAGGTATGGAGTTCTCTGGCTGCATCGTTTGCGCCGTTTGCGTCAGGTGCCGAGGTGTGGTTGTCTCGGGTGAGGGTGGAGTTAAGTTGCTCATCGGTAACCTTGCTCCAGTTCCTTCGTTGTGGGCGTGGGGCTGGTTTGGGTGCCTTGGGTTTGTTGATGGCAAAGTGTACGCAGTGGTGGTCGGTCCATGGCGGCTGCATTGTGTGGCTGAAATGGACGCTGTTTCCTGCCGTGAAGATGGGATCGAGGGTGTGTCCTGGTCTGTGGGTCGGTGTGTTGACGAGTTGTTTAAGTCCGATGCTGCATTAGGTTGTCACAAAGGATAGTAGAGTTGGGGTCGCTGGGGTTGTCGAGGTGGAAGTTCAGGTCTCCAATGAGTATGTAGATTGTTGAGGCGATGGCGTGGGGTGCGATGAAGTCGGTGATGGTGGTGGCGAAGGGTGTTCGGGGGCCAGGGGGTCTGTAGACGAGGGTTCCTCGGAGTGTGGCTTTGGGGGTGGTCTGGATCTGGAAGTGCAGGTGTTCGGCGGAGGGGAAGGTTTCGCTGGAGGTGGTGAGGTGGAGGGTGCTCTTGTGGGCGATGGCGAGGCCCCCTCCTGGGTGGTTGGGGCGGTCTTTCCTCTGGATCTTGTATCCGTCTGGGATGGCGGTGCTGATGTTGGGGGCGGAGGATGCATTGGTCCAGGTCTCTGTGAAGAAGGCGATGTCGGGCAAAAGAGAGTCGAGTAGGTTCCAGATTTCCATGGCGTGTTTGTGTACGGAGCGTACATTGAGGAGGATGCACTTTAGGGTGTCGCCGGTGCTGGCGTCGGCGGTGTTGGAGGCCGGGGTGGCGGTGAGGGTCTGGCGGCAGTGGAGGCAGGAGAACTGGCCGTGGGTCGTGTTCGGCGAGGCCTGTTGGCATTCTCTAAGTCTTCCAGGGTTGAGTGCGAGGAGGGTGGTGGTGTCGTAGCGATGGGTAGTGGGAGGTCCAGGGTTCCTGGTGCTGGCCGCGGTCGGGTCGCGGACGGGTGCAGACGGGCTTGCCTTTGGTGCACCTTCGGCGTGCCGACGGCACGCCCGCTGCGAGCATCCGCTGCGCGACTGCGCAGCGGCCGCCATTAAGTAGGGGAGGTGGGAGGGAGGAGAGGCTGGGAGGCGGGAGCAGGGGAATTCCGGGGGGAAATTCCGGGGGGGAATTCCAGGGGGAGGGGCCGCAGGGGCAGCAGCGGCGAAAGGCAAAAGGAACAGGCAGGCACAAGAAAATGAAAACAGTGGTGGAAGTAGAGCAAGACACAGATGGGCACAATAACACTGGCACAACAGGGAAAAAATTAAGAAGAAAAAAACTGCTGAGAAAGGTTACGGTGGTTGGAGGCAGTCTGGTCCCAGTTGGAGCGGGCAGCAGGAGTGGGCAGCAGCCTCGAACCTCCCAATGAGGAGGTCGGGGTCTGGAGGCAAGAGACGGCACAGCGGAGCAGCGGGGAGAGAGTGGACCTAGACCGAGGGTCGGAGGGTCGGAGGTCTTTGACTGCTGTGAAGACTTTCATTTCGGGTACATTATACCATTTGCATTACAAGAGCAGGGTTGTGAACATATTGTGACACATCCATGTGTACTCTAGAAACGTTGAAGTTTGAATTATATGCCTGGTCAATCAATTATCACCACCTTTCTTGAACATCCTTATCTAATGTGATTATGCTTTTAAAGACAGACCTTAAGATGTTAGAAGATAACACAGTAGGGCAATGTGTGCTGAACTGTAAGAGTTGCAGGTGGTTTTAGGGGTCCATTGCACCCCCAATATGGATGTGTTTTACTACCTAACTGGGGCTAAGAGTCCCCGTACCATTCCTTACATTATTGTCTGTAGCACCCTCGCTACCACTACAACATACTTGAAGGACCTTAGGTGGTAGGATGTGCAGGAGCAGTGCACAAATTGAGCCCGCATGACAGATGATGGCTCATTTAAAAAGATCACCCAGACAGTGACCATTGCATCATGATCCACCCACTGACCAGCATGACACAAAACAGATGGCTGCAGCTTCTCACTCGAACAGCACTTTGGAATGTAATGACCCTGTTAGGGTAAACTCTGCTATTCCAAGAAAAACAAGAGGTTTTCAAACTTTACAGACGATGCACAAACAGAGAACGCAAATACATAATTAAAATACCTTTAAAAAGCCAAACCACGCTGCAAACAGAAAGAAAAGTAAAAGCTTCAAAAATCTTTGCACATGCATACAGAAATAAAGCTTTACAGAGAACACATGAACACAGTAAACAAATAAATACCTTCATACAGAAAGTAAATAAAGCAAACACACGCAGCAAAGAGAAAGGAAAGAAATATTTAAAAATAGCTTTAAAAAGCCAATGCACACTGCCTTGCAGTTGCATACAGAAAGCAAAATAATAATAACAAGAGATTTTAAAGCTTTAAAGCTTTACAGATGACACACAAACAAAGCATGGGGTTCCAGAAACACTTGCAGAAAGCAAAGAAGAAAATAGTGCCGAAATGAGAACCTACAAGCAAAAAAGTGTGAGGCTACAAGTAATTGGGCCGTGCTCTGTGGCAGGAGGGACATGTGCAAGAGAAAGCCCATATACAAGCAAGGAATTACAAATGACACTCAGATTAAGAAAAAGCAATAGGCGGGCGGTAAAGCCACAGAGTTATACAACATGTCTCAAAGAGGCAGCGCATACGCTGTCTATACGAAATCTAAAAATATAATGGGGCAGGGTGAGCACATCCTGTCTCCTAGAGGCATGTGGGGGTCCCAAAGAGACCCCACCCCACCACCTTTGATTGACTGGCCACAACATGGAAAATAAGTTATGGCAACCATTACAGTATTGTTGGTGGTGTTATGCTTACTTTAGAAACACTAGTGAGTTCTCAGGTCATTTTGCCCTGCGAAAAATGCTGACGCTCTGCTGGGATCTGATGAACCACGTTTGAGAGAAAACTGCTTCCTCTTATGATGTTCTCACAGAAGTTGTGGAAAGTGCTCCAGAAAAACAATGAGAGTACAAATTCTGTAAGTCTACACTGTCTTCCTCAGTCATGTGAGAATAGCATCTGATATCCTGAGTGAACAAGCCTTTGCAATGCAATAGATCTCGCAATTGCAAGATTATGAGCTATTGGCATTGTAAATGACAATGCCTTTTATTTATGTGTTTAAAACACCTGCAATAATGAAAATGGCATTGTCATTTACAATACCAATAGGTCAAAGTTTCTAAAATGCAAGGCCTATTGCATTGCAAATGCTTGCTTTTTGCAAGCGCCCCATGCTGCGCTTTCATGTTAATAGAGGCCAGGCCCCTTTCTTTAGACGAGCAGTGTCTAAGGAAAGGTCTGCGGCCGCTATTAAAGTGAAAGCGCGGTATGGGGCACTTTTACCAAAAATAGCATTTGTTTGTCAAGTTGACAAACACATTTTTTTTTTTGTAAAACCACCCCGTGAAAGTGCGCATGGCGGGCTGAATGCTGCAGGAAAGCATGTCGTGCCTGCAGTAGGAGAACTCATTAAATAAAATAGTGCTTACAGACTAGATAAGACGTACCGTGTGACAGCCGAAGTAAAAGGGCCAGTCCTCAGGGGAGGTTACAAGTGAAGACAAGGTGGTACTTAGGAGGGACTAACAAGCCTATTAACAAATCAGAAGCCATCATTTACGAAGGACAATGACACAAGCGAACGACAAATATGGGCAGAGTGGGCGGGGCTTCACGTCCATACTCCAATACAGCATGCCAGGCTTGACCTAAAAATGTACTTCAGCAGCATGAGCAGCAGCATATCGGTTGATTCCTCAGTGTTACATTGCAGCTTCACACAATGTTCTAATGATCAACTAGAGTGCTAACATTCTGTAATTATAGCAAAAATGTGGCACGCTTTACGCCATCTTGATGGAATCAAACCTATAAAATGTCATTCATTTCTTTTAAAAACAAAATGAGGGGGTTCTTTTTGTCAAAACATATATGGCTAGTGCTCCACAGAGCTAAATATAGACACATTTCTATGAGTTCTCAAATATCTTTCTCATCCATGTAATTAAAACATTCAGACATGCAGAGTGAAACACAGACTTCCAGCATCAGCAGCACTCCGTCAGTTAACTCCCTAGTAATCACCTGCAGCAGCTTCACAGGAGAGTTTAAATGAGAAACTGAAGTGCTAACATTTTGTTTTTGAACACTCCTATTAAGAACTGTAAATTATAAATGAAAGTCAATAATGGTAAACAACAGACTCATACACCATCCACATGAAAATTGTATATTGTCTTCAATGTCCAAAGAACAATAAGGCAGTATAGAAAGGACTCATAATCTGTACACCAACAGTCTGATTTATTCTGATCTCGTAGGGCCTAAAGTCTTAAGAGTTAAGCTCAGTGTGTGATATTGGTTAGAGAATACCTGAAATAAAGTGAAGCAACCGGATTTGTGATGTCCATGAAGAGTAGTGCTGTGGAAGGAACACTGAGCTGATGTAAATAGTAAGAGATTGCGTGCTTTCTTTGTTTCTATTAATACAAGCTTCACATAACTGTGTCCCAGTTTTCTGTGGTATGAGTAGAAAGCAGCACCCGAAAAGGTGTGCCAAAGAAGTAATGTTAGAGGGAATGCAAATCCTCTTTTGTATTTTACATGAATGTGGCACGCTTATTAGCATTTGGTCATATAAATTAAATGGGAATAATCTACTCTGTTCATGTTCAGGAGGTAACACTCCAAATTGATGTGACTAAATATGTAACATGACACAAATCCACCAGGATGCTCCCCAATTCAAAGGAACAGAGTGGGAACCATATCTGGAATAGTGCATGAAATCACATGAGTGGCAGGACCCGCTGACGAGAGAGAGAGAGAGAGAGAGAGAGAGAGAGAGAGATAGAAGCCTAGGAGGAATAAATGACAGTGAGTTTAATGGTGCTATGAAAAAGTTATATCAGCTATACTGAGAATCTGAAATACAAAAAAATAACGTCTTGCTTTTCAACAGTCAAGCTTTGACCCCGGATTTATTTATTTATTTAAAGAAGCAAGAAAAAAATTGATTCAGAAATATTGCACCTAGCAGCGATGACGATACATAAGTAGTGAATGGTGGGTTTTATACATAGTTGGTGGAATTGCACCAATTTCAGAATCCGGTTGAATAAAGGGACTTGTTTCATTGCCAGCTAAAGGAGAAAAGAGATATATATTTTATACATATGAGACCACAGTGGGTGCTAATTCATCTTGTTTGTCTATAATTTACCATATGCATTTCAGTGTAATTTTGAAATCTTGCTGTGAGTCACTGGCATAAGCGTCAATGACAAGCGGAATGGGGTTCCAGTGAAGGTAGACTAATAGGTTGAAGGCTCAGAAATTGTGGGTGGCACAAGGGTTTTAGTTGTTGTCAAATGGTTGTCAGATGGTTGTGATAGACTGATGATCTAAGGCTTCAGATTGGTAGTTGGCATGATAAACTGTAAGAGAGATAGCAAGAGGCCAAGTTACCTATTGATTTGATTTGTACTATTAGTAATTTACTGAGTCAATCTTGTGTTAATAGGGAAGGTGAGAACTACCTAAGTTAAGGTTGAATAGAGTCCAGGTAGCAAAGGCTAAAAACGAGTGTAGATGTCTAGAGGCACATAGGAATTGTTGGGGAGTCCAACCAAATGACTGTTGCAATAGTGATGTGTATTGAAGAGCAGTACGTGAATGAGTATTTGCCTGCGTTGAATGGTATCAGTGAGCGGATTCATGATGCAATACAAATAACATGTTGTTAGTCTTCTATGTTATTTTTTTTAACAAAGTAAAGATGCAATGACAACTTTTACTGTATGCCATTTAAGTTCACCACACAAACCTCATCTTCTCACTCTTTTTCATAACACTCTTCTTTAAAGATACAGCTTAACTCTACTGATGCATATGCCCAGCAAAGAAGCTAAACTTCAATTGCCCAAGTTGTTTAAGCCTAAGGTGATGTTAGAGCGTAGGACTCTTTATTTTTAGGCACTTGGAGGCAATACACAAAAAGTAATGCAACTATTATCAAGAACCTCCCCTAACAAATGGCCAGACCTGTTTGCTTTGCAAGTGCTTGTTAAGCCTTCCGTTTAACCTTGAACAGTACTGAGTGGTTGAAAGGGCTTATCAATACACCATCTCAAGTATGAGATAGGAATCTTAATATCAAACTACTGTTTGCAACCAAATATTACCTCCAAGTGACAGCTTTCTGAGCTTTATTCTTCGTGTCTAATATCACTTTGAACCATATAACACATCAAGTGACAAGAGTGAAAACTCAATTTAGCCCATCAAAAATATACAATACATTGTTACTGACTTACTAAATACTATTGTACAGTGTATGGCAGTTATTCCAAAAAAGCAAACCTTGTCCTCAAGTAGGCATTTTAAAATGTAGTTGAAAATCATGATTTCAGGAACTTGTGCTATGACCATGTCATGCTAGTCTTAATCTTCATACATCATTCTACCTATGAAGTCAAGCTGTATCATTGGAAGGGCCTGTACAGTGCGCTAAGTAATCTACCATGACCTAGAACATCCTTCTTGAAGTGCGTGCCATTTTAAAGGATCTCATGAAGTGCTTAGCAAGGTTAATCTACTCTTGAAAAACACAGCTTCAGAAGATGGCAATCTCTAGACCACCTTTTCAGCAGATGTGCCACACAGATATAGAATAAGCCATTTTATGTTGTTTTTTCTGTATTAGGGGCATCCAAATCAGTCCTGGGATTGCCAGATCCCTTTCACATTTGCAGTATATTGATGCAAAATAAATGTGCCTGCAATTAATCTGAGTTCAACTAATGTACATAGTTAAGTTATTATTCTGGGGAAAATGTCATAGTTCCAGTCCTTCAGAACCTACTATTTTAGGCATCCTTAATCTATATGGTTTCTCACCCAGACACCCTTCTAACATTGACACTATGGGGCATATTCTCAAGGACTTATCGCCGATTTATCGGCACTTTAGCGCCGCTAAAGTGGTGATAGATTTATCGCCCTATTCTCAAGCTGGTGTAAACTGCCGATATCACCAGTTTTCCAGCGATAGCTGCCGCAAAAAACATCGCCACGGATGAGAGCGACAACTAACGCTAATGATATGCGAGTAGGTGTTCCCGTGCAAAAACACACAAAAACACCACTTCGCGATATTCTCAACGACCAGCCAGATCTGCGAAGCGATCCAAAAACAGGTGATAAGGCGCGTTAGCAGCAGGGATTTAACACCTGCCTATTACTGGTGTTAAGCAGGACGACAGCCTGCAGTAGAAAGAGAGCCCAGCCCAGAGCCACATCTGAAGACCAACAGATGCCATGGAGCCAATGATCATGCAGCTTGGAGACCCAAGAGGGCCACAAAACCCACCGCCACCACCCACAGGATCCACCCTGGACTACCCCCCCTGGACTACCACCTAGGCAGCGCAGAAGAAGACAGCGGACGTTCCTAAAACGCACCAGCCTCAGACACTCAACGCCAGAGGATGCCATTGCCCACTACAGGCTCAAAAGGACAACCATCCTCCGCATCCTGACCCACATTGCCCACAGGCTGACGGTACCAACACAGCGGAGAACCAACATCCCTCCGCAGACAAAGCTGATGGCTGTGCTGCACCTGTTGGCCTCTGGTACCTTCCAACCAACAACTGCCAGAGTCGGAGGAGTATCACAGGCAGCCCTATCAAACTTCCTCACACATGTCTTGGATGCATGTCCACAAAAGCAACGGCGGGCCCCTGTATCCGCACCACACGCTAGTTCCAATTCGTAGTGTTCCTGCGCAACCAACCCCAACGCCAGTCGTTGCTTGACGCCTCTGTGCTCCAGATCCAAGATTGTAGTTACTGAAATGGGGGTGCGCCAGGTCATGAAGTCCAGTAGTCAACAGTAGTGTAAAAACAGTTCTTCATTACAAATACATAAATCAACAATACGAAAAGCTCAGCCAACGCGTTCCATTCCCAATGGGGAACTTCATCAGGGCAACATGTGGATTCAATTAATTACATATGCTGCGGGAACTCCCCAATACAATTCCATATTCCAAAAGTCAGTATTCAGAAACCTGTTGGATAAATGGTGACAATGGTCAAGCGTCCGTATAGTCACAAACGTAATCTGGTACAGTGTATTGCACTTGGACAAACCGGAAGGCTAACAGGTATGTTAAATCCTGCATAAAAAGACCGTAACAGAAGTTCGTGTGGGCGTAACCTTCGTAGGAAAGAAAAGGAAGGTTGCGACCACATGAACTTCTGTTACGGTCTTATTATGCAGGATTTATCATACCTGTAAGCATCACGGTTTGTATCAGCTTGATACCCCTGCACATTCACTTCCCCCATACTGCGCAGGAACAGCTGGAGACCAAGCAAGGGAACTACACCATAGCTGGCTTCCCGCACGTGTTGGGGGCAATTGACTGCACACATGTACTACTTGTGCCCCCTGCCGACACTGCACACTATAACCGCAACAGAAACCACACGCATTCCATCAATGTGCAGGCAAAAGTGGACCACCGGGGCCTGTTCACGAATGTCGTCGCAAACTTCCCAGGCAGTGTGCATGATTCCTACATCTTCCGCAAGTCCATCACCAACCAGCGCTTTGAGGATGGCACCTATGGAAATGCACTGCTTGTCGGTAAGTACCAACTGAACACACCACACACCTCAACTCCACAATCATACAACTCACAACTGTGGGAATGCACATGTTACAAAATCACATACAACATGCCAAACTACCAGACACGACAACACAAGTAACTGTGGTAACCGTGGCCAGCCATGTAGACAAACCATCCATGGCATGGCACCTCTGCCACACAATTGCAGAATGTGGGGAGAGGTGGGAACCAAGTATGTGCGAAGGAGGCAAGTGACCCATCAATAAGAATGTACACAATGCCAAGTGTGGCAGTGATGTGCTGGACAGACTTCAGTATGCAGAGCACAGACATGTCCATGTGGACATGTACTGCTGGTGTTTGTAGTGTTGTGGACAGTGGACGCAAACAGGTTACCTCAGGCAGTGTGGAAGACCTTGGACATGTAGCTTTATCAACCCCCCCTGTAAGCATGAGCGGAGTGGCCTTGGCTGCCGTATGTCGTGAATAAATAGCCCGGGGCTCTGGGCGTTGTTCAGTTCCGGGATGGCCACCAAAGTAACTACTGCGTGTATCTCTTTGTCCGCCATATCCTGTCCATAGGCCTTCACACATGTGGCCGACCACCTTCAACGGCCAGATTTACACTGGAGACGAGGTGGCTACGTCTCAAGCCAACCCGCGCACATCTCGTCATCTAATGCAGGGTTGTGTCTGCCAGGGCGGCGCCCCCCACCCAGCCACGAGGCCGCCGCCGTGACCGGTGGTGCCTGCGCGATCCTGTGCACCTGCTGCACCCCAGCCCTGGTCCCCAGACCGGTCCACCGCCCAGCCATGACTGGCCGCCCCTGCGCACCCAGGCCTCAATGCTCACCTGCCGCCACTGGCGTGTCTCCAAGAGGGCCCACCACGTGCCGGTGCAACCTCCTCAGCCGATCTCTGGATTCTGCGCCACAGGCCCCCAGCACACCCTGCGGCACCGCACCGCAGAGTCATGTGTGTGCTGACTGCTGCCTTCGGCGTACACTGCGGTCCAGCAGGGCTCTCAATTCAAATCGAATCTTGATTGGCAGGACTGCGTATCGAGGTCTACGCATCATCGCAGGCTGCACACCCGCTCAGCTCTTCAGGTGCCCCTACCTCAGTTCACCGCAAGTCACCGTCCCATGGTGGTAGGCCCGTGATGGCCGCAGTGCATCGGGTGCCACCAACTCTGTGCACCGCAAGTCACCGTCCTGTGGCGGTAGGCCCTTGCCGGCCACAGTGCATCGGGTGCCACCAACTCTGTGCAACGCAAGTCACCGTCCTGTGGCGGTAGGCCCGTGCCAGCCGCAGTGCATCGGGGGCCACCAACTCTGTGCACCGCAAGTCATCGTCCCGTGGCGGTAGGCCCATGCCAGCCGCAGTGCATCGGGTGCCACTAACCCAGTGCGCCACAAGTCATGGACCCTTTATGATTGAATCTCGTGGTGCGGAAGCCATCATGTCACCTCCGGCAGTGAGGAATGTGATGTGGTAGGCCCCATTTATTGGCAGGGTCACATGTCCTGTGACGCCTGTGCTGGATGGGTGTGGTGTGGGTGTAAACCAGCCCTCAGGGAGTGGCTGTGGCATGATGACAACTAGACCAGTGATCATCAGATCACTACAGGGAAGACCTGGGTCATGTAGCTTTGTCATCCCCCCCTGTAAGCGTAAGCGGAGTGGGCTGGGCTGGCGTATGCCAGTCCAGCGTAGGGGTGTGAACAATGAGCCCGGGGCTCTGGGCATGGTTCAGTTCTGGGCTGGACAAGAAAGTAACTAATGCGTGTGTCTCTGTTGTAGTGTCGGCACCACCCGGACCACAATCGGCAATGTTGCACCCTGTGACTCAAGTCCCACAACATGAGCAACATGGACGTAAGGGGGAATCACTGACACTACATTCATCCATACTTTCATACTTGAATGATCATAGACATGACACATCTGTGTGAATTTAAATGTTTTATTCACATTCAGTGGAATGTTGAAGCTGGAGCAGTACAGAGCCATGCAAACCCCACTTTACATTGTTGCCCCATGGAGGGCCAGCCAGAGTCCTTTAGGGAATGACAAGTTCATCGGAAGAGGAAGAGTTCAGTCCGCAGTCTGATTGCTGTGTCATTGGTAACCAAACAGAATATGGCAGTCCATGTCGAGGTCCAAGGTGAGTGTCGCAGAGTGTATCGGGGGACAGTGGAAGGTGATGATGCAGAGGGCAGAACCAAGCAGAAACAGGCCATATGGCGGAGATGAATGCTACCGCTTCCTTCTTACCACTAAGGCAGAATCATCTGCATCTTCATCCTCTGATGTTTCATGTGCCTCACATGTGGGTGGTGTTGTTTTGTCTGCATCACTGTGTGGCAGTGACACATCAGTGGCCGGAGGTGGATTGGCTGCAGCACTGTGTGTCACTGACACATCAGGGGGCGGAGATGTGGATGTAGATGCAGCAGCAGCATTCATCGGCGCCAGGCCTTGTGGCGGCAATGCCATGATGAGGGTCTGCAGGGCATGGAAGGACCCAGCTACATCTCACTGGTGTGCAGCTGTGGCAGCCATTCTTTCCGCCTGCATCCGCTCCATGTTCTCCATGATCCTCTGCATGTGTCCCAACTCCCGGCTGACATCGCTGGAGCCACTCTGACCAGACAGTTGTCCTTGTCTCAGAGTCAGGACTCCAGCAATGTCAGCCATGGATCGTTGGAGAGCATGGAGCGGACTGTGGGTGTCCGTTAGGGACTGTAAGTGGTCCCTGATGGGACTTAGACACCCACGTATGGCATCTAGTTTGGCTGCCATGAGGTCGAACCCCACCCGCATCTGATCAGCCATCTTCTCCTGGCACCCTAACACACGGCGTTGGAAGGTCATGTGTTGTTCATGGGGGTCCTGGGAGACAGCAGTGGCGGTGGGTGCTTCCTGCTGTGTGGTGTGTGCAGGGGGTGAGGTCTCCTCGATGCAGCTGGGCTGCCCTGCTCCTGGAGGTGAGGTGCCGAAGCTGTCCATGAGCTCATGGAGGGCGTCGGTGTCGAAGGTGTGGATGTCCTCTTCATCATCAGTGAAGAGATGTTCGGTCTGCTCTGCAGGAGGTGTTGATTCTCCCTCTGCAATGTGAAGGGGAGATGCAGTTTAACATTGTGTTCACATGTATGTTGACGCATTGTACAAGTTTACATACAGACTGCATGACAATGTACATTGTGACTGTTTGGGAGGAGCTGCCTATTTTATGCGGGACAGTGGACATTTCGACAACATCACGGATGTGTGTTTGTACTTGTACATTATCATCTCACATTTCCCTGCTATGCCAATTGTGATTGGCCAGTTTCTACACACAAGCGGCACCAGTTGTGTCCTCTGTTCTGTTGTGAATGTGTTGCAGTTTGTACCACATTGTTGTCAATGTTGATGTGCTCTGAATGTTATGTGTGTGTGCTGCATTTTGGGAGAGTCGCCCCTGCAGCTCTGATTTTGCTGCCCCTTATCCCTTTCAGGCAGTGTGCCTTTGACTTCTGTGCCTATACAGTGCTGAGATGTTGCATACTTGGGTAAATTGGGCTCTTGGTGGGAGTTGGGACTCTGGGGCATGGTTTGTCCGCAGATGTGTTGTTGACGTCACGGGTTGTTTGTGCACGTGGATGTGTCAGAGTGTGACCTGCTCCTTTAAGGATGTGGTCCACACTCAGCCCCCTCAGTGTCGTGGCGTGCAACATGTCATGATTTATTGACTGCAACCATGTTATTCGTCATGCAGTGTCATTTGCATTGTCAGTGTGGCTCACAGACACGCCGCTTTGCTGGGTTTGGCACATGTGCATGGGTTGGTTGTGAGATTGGTGATGTGTGGGAAGGGCCCCCTCTGGGCACATAGTCGACGGGGGGCTACTTGCTGTTTCTAGGTGTGCTGCAGTGTGCCAAGGGGATCAGGGACATGATCCAGAGTCATTGTGGGTGTGCACTGTGCTATACTTAATTGTGTATGTGTGCCATTGTGCCCATCTCCCCCCATCCCCCCAGTCCCTGGTCGTTACTCACCCTGTTGCTGTTGTGTCAGGTCATGTTGAGCAGTGTGCGGTCCCCCATCTCCTGCCACCGTCTCCACACTGTTGACACCATTTCCTCCATCTCATCCAACTCCTCCTGTGGCGCTGGACTCCCACCTCCAGTCTGCATTGCTGCCTTCTGGTTGTTGCTGAGTTTCTGCTTGGTTTTGCGCTTCACATCATTCCAGCGCCTCTTGACCTCTTCCATTGTCCTCCTCAGCACTCTGACTGCATTCACCTTGTCCACGATGGACTGCCATATTCCATTTTTTGTTGCCAATGACACAGTGGAGGTGACGAACAGTTGTTGATGGTGTTCTATCACCTCCGTTATCAGGATCCTGTTTTCCTGCGGACTGAACCGCGTCTTCCTCTTCTTCTTCTCCTTGCCCTTCCCTGACCCCGAGGTCCCAGGCTGGTCCTCCGTGGGGCTTGTGGGGTTCTGGTTATCCTCTGTTCTTGCTCCAGCTACCTCCATTGTGCTTCGCAGTTGTTTTGGTTTTGTTTGTGTTTTTTTTTTCTGCTTTTATAGTGATTTTTCCCAACTGATGTGTGTAAATTGCAGGCCTGGCGCAGCTTATCGCTGATTTTTTTATCGCGGTTGGGCCCATTGCCACTTTTTTCACGTTCGGCTTTAGATTTTTATCGCCGTCCCGGTAATTTTATCTCTGACATTTGACGCGTTATCGGGAAACTATCGCATGTTACCGCCGTGTTGAGAATAAGACGTTAACACAGCATTATTTTCCCGCGATAGACGACGATATGAAAAATTGCGCTAACCTATTTTGGCGATGATTATCGCACGCTCTTGAGAATATCCCCCTATGGATGTTATTAGGAGCTGCACTGTACTGGTGAGGTGCAAACGACACATACAAAATTAACAATATCATGTGGTAACATGGCAGCAGCAAAGTACAATTACAAGAGAATTCACCCATAAAGAGGAATACCTGCAAATCCAGATTTATCATATGGTCTTCTACAGTTTTCCCTATTCTAAGGAGGTTAACGCTCACTTTTACTACCTGCTCTGAGCAGGTGTTAAGTGTGAGCTACGGTGCTGGAACTGGGCGGGATGGAGGTAGGGTCATTGGAAGGGCAGAGGAGGGAAGGGAAAAAAACCTGCTTTGGCATGCTTGGGGAACAGAGGCTTAGCAGCGGTGTCAGCCAAAGCCCCTTACCATTTTATCGCTCGTATTATATGGCCAGTCATGTTCAGCAAGAGCAGTATTTTTCGGGGGTCCCCTCTCCGCCTGACTCGTAATGGAGGCCTATATATTTTTCTCCACTACCAGTGTACCTTTATGTAAACAATATTGTTCAGTTCTCTGATGCCTTTTAGGGTCTGGTTATGCTTTTTAAACCCTTAAAAATAAACACTACGTAGTCAATAGTGCTAAAGGCTATTTCTAATTAGAGAAATGTAAGAAAACACATTCAAATAACATCCATATTTCAGAACTAATGCCTCGCCTGGAAAAAGGCTACACGCTATTATCACCCCCAGTTAAATCACCGCATGTGCTGGTTCTTCATTGTTTCTCTGTGCAATAGTCTAAAAATATCCCATACCAGCTGACTGGTGTGCGTGCAGAGAGGAAAGCAAAATATTAGTAGATGTCCTAGAAAGCATGCAAGTCCTAAATGGCTAAATAGAGCTAAATTTCATGCTCCTTAATGCCATTAAATAAAATGCTCTCTTAAGTTATGCCAACAATTGCTAATACTGGGCAGTGTGGTTTATGTGCATTTAAAACAATGAACAAGACATTGAGAGAAGGGCAAAGTGTACAGTCCTTTCTGGTTATGTAATTGGGAGAATTCTTTTTTTAACTGGCCTCTTATGAGGGTTGATATATTTCCTAAATTTAACTGCAGTGGCATTTAACACTGTTGTGTAGATAACTGTATGCAACTTTCAGAAACATTGTTATCTAGAATTTGGGAACACTAATCGCTCTCAGGGATCCTGTACGGAGGTTACAATGTGCAGACTCTCAAGAAAACTTCACCCCATATGTAAGTCTGAATGGTGGACCATGTTTTTCACCAACCTATTCCAGTTATTATATACAACAGAGAAGAGCGAATGACAGTTTGGGCCATCTTTGGCATCACTTTGAACCCTGAAGTAATCAAGCACTGGCAAAAGCAACAGGCAAAATATCAGTACAATGGCAAAGCTACTGTCTTTGCCACTGATTCTTTGGTGTTGCATTCTTTAAGGTCAAAACCATTCTAGCATGTCTACCCAGGTAGGCGTATTCCAGGGCAGCCATTTTCGAATATGTTTGTTCATGGACTGTAACAAAACATTCCAAGATGGGTGCCATTCATCCACACTCAAATGCATGCACCAGCAGTTGTCTTGGAATGGTTTTTTTTCTCAGACATTTTTCTTCAAAAATTCTTCTCAGTCTGAAGGTAAGCCGAGACCATGCCCAATCCCCTGCATGTATCTAAACTGCACTCCATCTATTTGACTTTGCCCCTGTTCGAGGGACTAGATGACTGCAGTTGGCACTTTGATCTTTTTGGTGCTATTTTTCACTAGACATTTTTAAAATTTATAATTCTGGTTCTACTGATTGGATTTATTTCATTTTGGCATCAAATTATTTGTTACACTTTTCTCTATTTATCTAAATTGGTGTGGGAGTTTTCTTGAATTGTAGTTTCAATTAATCACTGTTTGAGGGCTAGATAAATACCTTATGCATTGCCTCTAACTGGGCTTCTGTCTGCATGTGTAGGAAAGACATCCTTTTTGTCCTGATCACCCTAATTTTTGACTGATGCTGGTGGTTACTGACTCTTAAAGTGCTCTTGGATCTGCTAAGCAGGCCCAAGGTCAGTGCTTTGTCCTTAAAAGGTATGTGGTAATTGGTATAATTCTAATTGTCCAAGACAGCCTACCCTTGTATATGGTAGGGCATGTAGGTTTAGAGACCCCAGTGGACTAAATGCACTTAAGCGTGCACTGCTGTGGTGTTGTGGTGTCTAGTGACATTTTAAAGCCTGGTGACAGCTTTGCAGGCTGGTTTTAAAATAGAACTGTGTCCACATTCGACTTTGGAATTAAACGTACTTCCAAAGTTCAAAACTAAATTTTTATTACATATAAGCCATCCCTAAGGTCTGCCATTGGTGCCTTGTTATAACAAGCAGGGACATTATAAACCGTGGGCAATATTTATGTAGATCTAACGCAGCACAGCAAGTCACCTTGCTGCGCTGAGTTACAGGGAAAGGGCAGGAACGCACCATATATATCACAATATGGTGCATGCCTGCCTTTTCCCGGTGCTGGTGCACAGTGGGCTGCCTAGTGCCAACACAGACACCCTTGCACCATGGTGCAAGGGTGCCTGCATTGCATGCAGGATTGTTTTTGTGCAGGAAGGGGCACCTTCCTCCGCAAAAACAATCCCCTGAGGCATTTTCCTTTATCTATGTGTGCTGTAGAACGCATCACACATAGAAAGAGGAGGTAACCAGGAGAAATAAAGACATTTCTCCTTGTAAAGACACCCCTGGGAAAACGTTGCATATTGGCACATTCCCAGGTCTACCAGTAATAGTAAATCTGGGAATGCGTCAAAATCCATGGTAGTTGCATGGGAAACCCATGCAACGCCCATGGAACGCCTCCCTGGGGCAGAATAATGCAATGCAGCGATTTGTACTGCATTGCGTCACTCCTTATTTATCAAGCGTTCAGGGCCGCTGTTCGAAATGGGTTTTCTGGTTGGCTAGGGTATGCACCTAAGCCAGGCAGAATCCACCACTCTAGTCACGATAAGGGGATTACACATATAAAATAACCCCTGGTCATCCCCTTTGTAGCTTGGCACGAGCAGTCAGGCTTATATCAGAGGCAATGTGCAAAGAATGCACATAACACACAGCAATACAGTGAAAACACTACAAAAGAGTTGGGGGAACATGGCAACAGGCTAGACCTACCAGTCTAGAGCTCCGTAGTCTTCCTCCGGTGCATCACACGATGGGATCACTGACAGAATATCGACAACCACAATATGGAGGTCCCAAAATATCGACACCTAAATATCGAAGTCAATAATATCGACATCCTATCTACATCATGGTAAGTACAAAAATATTGATAAAAAAATATTGTTTTAAAAAATATTGTTGTTAAAAATATGTTTTTTTTTAAATGTGTAAAAAATAATATAAAATAAAGTAAATAATACATATAATTAAAAAAAGTTAGTTATAAATATTATAAAATGTTTAAAATTAGGAATAATAAATATAATGTTAAAAAATTAAACATACATATATATAACATTTAATATATATTTAATTAATAATATTAATAAAAAAATGATTATAATAAATTATAAAATGTTAGAAACATATTACAAAGTATACATACATATATATATACATATACCAGTAAAATAATAATAAAAAAAAATATATATATAATAAATTTAAATATTTAAATATTTTTATTCTTTTACAATTACATTTTACACTACATTAACAGCAATAGTAGGGAAAATATTAGATAGCGGAGGGGATAAAATTACTATTCCCACTCCAGGGAGTGCAACAGTAGGGAAAGTGTTGGATAGTGGAGAGGTAAAAATTACTATTCCCACTCCAGCGAGTGCAATAGTAGTGTTGTATTCCGCTGTAGGTAACCGTATATAGGTTTTCCTGAAAACATGTCCTTATATAGGCACAATTCGCGTTGCCCTTATATAGGCATAGAATCCCAGTCCTTATTTAGGCATTAGCCGTGCACTCCAAATACAGGCATGGTCACCGACATCCGTCCACCCTAACGTCACAACGAGTTCTTAGAAACCAGACCCTTAAGCTCGGGAGTTCCCCTAGCACAGGACTATTGATTTCTCCAAGAACTCATCTATTATGTATGAACCGTTATACCTTAAGGGTTCATTCCTGACGTCTTCCTCTGTCCGACTTCACGTCAATGCTAACATTCCAAGACACCTACCAGGTATAAATATACCTTCCCTTGCCCAAGCAAGTCAGAGGAGACCTCGACTTCAGAGGAGCCCGTATCCCGGCCTGACGCACTGAGAAGACGCTGTCATTCCTGCACGCAGAAGAATCCAGCTTCCAGTGTTCTGACTCCCTTCGCGGGGTGTTAGAGTTCCAGATCCGGCAAGAGATTCCCACCTCTCTCATTCTCAAGGTATGGAGCTGACTAGAACCTAGAGGGACTCTTGGCATACTAGAATTAACATACTCTTAGTATACCATACTAGAGAATACTCCACCTACTTCTTACCTTTCCCTACACCTAGACTAGGTTAGGTACATCGGGGTAGAACTAGCTTAGAGACGCATCGTATGTGTACTCTCATTTTTAGCTCATGTTATTTATGTACGTGAATATATGCTAAAAGATAATTCTAGCGCAGTATTATTTATTTCTACTGCTTACACTGTACATTATTTATCTTGCATACTGTCTTGTGATCATAACAGCACATATCTCTTACACGAGAAACAAGACTGTTCAATAAAACCCTTTTATTGAAACGCTCGTCTTTCCTTTCTGTGTAACTCTGCGGAAACTAAGCATGCACGATTGACTGAGTGAAACTGTTATCTATTGTTTCCACGATTCTGAGATGTGTTCCGATTCTAAAGGGAAACAAAGTGGTCATGTTTATGCGGTTGCCAGAAACTACTCCCTTCTTGTTCTCAAGGAGTTTCTAGTGGCCTCTGAGCTAGCTGGAACAAGTAATTAAGTTTAATATACTTGATAGGAACATATCGACCTTAGTCCTATGTCAAGCCTATAGGTTATATTATTCCAATGCGCAGAGCCTATTAGGGAAATAGGAACTACACTACATGGCACCCAAACATTTGGTAAGGCAGTAATTTAACGCTAGATACTAAATAACTCAGTCGTGCTTTTCTCTCAGAGACCCCTACTCACATACTCCATAAGACGTCTGGAGTGGGTAGGGTTAAATATCCGCCATAACTAATTAGGACACAAAACCCTATATATTAGTTGTTTGTTTTGTTCAACGTTGAAGGATACAGTGTTCCAAAATATTGTGCACCTTATCTTTTTGTTTCCTTGAAACTTGTTCTACATTTTTCAAAAAACAAATGTCCACACGGGACAATGCCACCGAAACCGGTGGAGCTGCGGCTGACCCAGTCGAAGCAGTTTTTAACTTTACAGGTTTAAATGAAACCGAGGAGGGTGTTATAGACATCCATCCAAACTTAAGAAGAGCCATCACTATAAAACTTATAAAACACGGCCTACCACCAAGAGGCGGTAGAGCAGTTTTCGTGATAGAGGCACACGAATCCTTTCAGACAGAGATATTCTATTCATGGATAGTATTCCCTGAATCAAATTCAGTAACAAAACTGTTTCACTTCTACAAAGAAGATGAACCACCAGAGGAATATATTCCTTTCGAGGATATTGAAATTCCACTAACATACCAGGAGCATCAGCTCTGGTTTAAAGGCGCCCTAAAACATCGCAAGAACATTACCAGGCTCGGTCCAGTAGGTAGACCAGGAGCAACATGGCCGATTCTAGCCGGCTACACACCTCATCCTGCAATTGAAGAGATGTCAGACGAGGAATTACTTACTCAACTTACAGAGTTAATACAAATTTACAGACAATTAGTCCAATATGTCATGCGGACTTTCACAGTCCAACCACCATTAACCATTCCAAATCAAACTCCTCAACAGAGGAATACACTAAAAATTACACCACAGACTCTATACGCAGTCATGGGTAAAATGCCCACAAAACGTGAACAAATTCCATTCTGGATAGCTCAAAAATTACTCAAATCGAAGCAGTATTTCCTAATACTAGCCCGTATGAGAAACACAGAATCCTAACAATCTGTTTACCAATGGGGATCACACCACAACTGGAAGACTGCACCACTTGGGGCTCAGTCTTTGTTGCCATCTAAACTAAAACACATGGTGTTCCGTCAATTGCAGTAATACCAGATGTCCTGAAACAAATTCAAAATGAATACGGGGCAGAGCCTGCTCTGAATTTAGGTATGAAATTACTGAAAAATTTCGACCAGGTCTCAACAATAATATTATCTAATATTAAAGGAGAGGCAGCAGCAGTGGCGATCCGCCAACGATTAAGGGAATTCGATGTTACAGAACATCAAACTGAACTACCCAGAATAATAGAACAAGTTTATGCAGAATTAGACAGAGATAGTTTGGGTGGAAGACCATTGAAGCCAAAACTATCTGAAAGTCGTGAGAAGGACTCCATTAAACAAACTCCTACATCTTCTAAAAAGAAGTGGGAAACTAACAAACAAAATTCAAACGAGAAACGTTCTCAATCCCGAGGTAGGTCTCCTCAAAAGGAGCCCTCTGAAAGGAGGTATAACCTCAGGAATAGGGATAATTTAAAAAAGCCTGACAGGTATCAAGATACTGATACACGTATCTCTCGTACCTTTCAGATCTCGTCACAGACATCGGAAAGAAGAGGACGGTCAGAACATAGAGAAGAATGCGTGAAATCGAAAGACGACAAACACGTTCCGAAAAATATCAGTTGAAGCAACGGCGGACCACTGATACCGCACCTCGCGCCAGTTCCAATAGTAGAGTTTTGATGCGCAACACTACCCCAACGCCAGCCGTTGCAAGGCGTCACTGTGCTCCAGATCAAAGAATCATTCAAATCCAAAGGGGGTGCGCATCTCACAAAGTCCAATAGTCAATTGTAGATACAAAAAATATATAATTTCTTTATTTCGAAGAACAAGGAAGAAGACATGTACGATTGCGAGGAGCTACTATACTCATGATTGTGTTGCTGGGTCCTAGTGCAATACACAGGATCGCGCTTTATAGGCATGCAAGTCTACCGTCTGAGACAATTAATATATGAGGCATATTGAAATCCGTACATTTATATCTATTTCAAAGGTGACTGTACCTCAATTGTCATCTGCTGTAAGCGGAAACTTGCGAATATTAAGCGACAGATGTGAGCCGTTTTTTTTGCTTCTTTTACTTGCTCTGATGAAGTTTCCAATATGGGAATGAAACGCGTTGGCTGGAGCATTAATGTTTAATGTTTTTTTACGGATCGAAATAAAGAAATTATATATTTTTTGTATCTACAATTGACTATTGGACTTTGTGAGATGCACACCCCCTTTGGATTTGAAACGTTCCGAAAAATAAATCAAAACCTCAATTCTCAAAAAAGAAGGTAGCAGGTCTGAAGATCAGACATGCCAAGGATACTGAGAACACAACTCAAGAACGGAGAATGGGCTCAGACAATGCTGGACAGTGCGGCAGAAGTCACAATAGCTCGCCAGAACCTGAAGGAACTTCTGGAGATAGTGGACTTGAATGAGTACATCACAGTTGAGACTGTAGACACCAGGGTAAGTACTCCACAGAAGTTATATGAAATAACACTCCTAATGGAGGGAGACATACCAAGAAAAGTGAAGTTACTCTTTTGGGAGAAACTTTCAAGGGGTTATGATATACTTCTAGCAGAAAAAGACTGGCCACCACAATTTGTCAGGGAGTGCCCACATGGTGAGGACATTATTATGCCTGCCATCTCCAACCATATTCCAATTCATCTAAAATATACTTATGCCAGGAAATGTGCAGTTGCCCAGGCCCCAGTATTATACAAAAATCATGTAGGATGGGATGAGGACTCACCTCACCATAAAATACACCTAAAAAATGAACCTACTGCACAAAGGCAGTACCCAATAAAGCAAGAAGCTAAAAAAAACTGGCTTGGGAGATCTTAGATCAACTTGAATACCAAGGGGTGATTGAAACATGCACCTCCTCAATGAACAATCCTTTGTTTCCTGTCTCCAAACCAGACAATACATATCGTCTAGTTTTGGATTACAGACACTTAAACACTTGTTCTAAAACATTTGCAGTGCAAAATGCACATAGTACAGCATTAATGAATAACATTGTGCGTAAAAAATATAAAACCACATTGGATATCTCAAATGGTTTCTTTTGTCAAAATATAGCACCTGAAAGCAGGTACTTAACAGCATTCTCAAAAATGGGGACCCAGGGCCAATTTTGTCGACTCCCACAAGGGTTCAAGAACAGCCCGGGGTTATTCTCAGCGAGGGTAACAGAGTTACTACAAATTTATGATAATGAGGCATTGTCATATGTCGATGACATCTATCTGACAGACGATGACCTGGATAGGCACTTGAACAGGGTGAGCACCATTATATTGGGCTTCGCCTCTGAGGGCTATAAGTTCAACTTTAAAAAATCCAGAATTTCCCATCTCAATGTCCTTTACCTAGGATATGAGCTTTCAAGTGAAGGCAAGAGCTTGGCAGCCAACTTTTTAGAAAGGTGTGCGCTGCTCCAACCTCCAAAAACGCTGAAAAATGTACAATCCATCCTGGGTTTCCTAAATTTTGGAAGAACTTACATTCTAAATTATGCAGAAAGGGTTAAACCGCTCTACGCATTAATCAAACCTGATTTTTCAATCAAAAATTGGACACATGAACACACAGAAATCTTGCGTTCACTCCAAGCTAACATGTTAGCAACAAATCACTTACAGACACGCGTACGTCAACTCAATTTGGTGATCCGAATAATTTCGGGTCAATGCGGATTCACCTACTTAACATTTAATGAGGGTGAAAAAGTACCAATAGCATACAAATCACATTTGTATACACAAGCAGAAATGCGCTTCACTTCAACTGAAAAAATACTGACTGCAGTTCAAACTGCAGTAGCAAAAGAAAGAGCTCTAGCCCAAGGGAAACGCATTATTGTCGTAACCCCAGTACCGGCCTTAGAGGCGGTAACTAAAGCGAGCATTCCAAATGCTAAAGCATTACATCCTAGATGGATACAATGGGTTAATTCTCTTGCTGCAACAGTTGTTGAATATGTTTTTGACCCTGATTTAAAAACACAAGCGTTCCTGCAATATGAACATGAATGTCCTCTGCCCACTGAAATTCTGCCTCTCGATCAGTATGAATTCATAATTTACACTGACGGATCGCACAACTCGCTGCAGGGAGTAAGCAAGCTTACAGTGCAGCGTGCACAATCGTTAAAGGTCGCATGCGCGATGGTAACTTCAGACCAATGGTCACTAAAACTCAATCTCTAGGAGATTGTACAGCTCAGCGAGCTGAATTACAAGCATTCAAACTGGCACTTGAAAGTACAGATCGCGAATTCCCCACA